>CM055116.1:759110292-759557792 GCA_029206835.1 Rana muscosa | reverse complement strand
CTCTTGATTGGATAGATTGATAGCAGCGCAGCCATTAGCTCCCGCTGCTGTCAATCAAGTCCAATGTTGCGGGCGCTGGGGGCAGAGTCCAGCATTCATGTCTATGAACCCCGAATGCTGGACCCGGGAGTGCCCCCAAAAGGTAACCCTCCGGGAGAGCACTTCTCCTATGGGGTTTATCTGATGCGAGGAGGAGCCGCAAAAGCCGCTGAGGGACCCCAGAAGTCGAGGATCGGGGCCACTCTGTGCAAAACGAGCTGCACAGTGGAGGCAAGTATGACATGTTTGTTATATTAAATAAAAAATAAATTAAAAAAAACGCTTACAATCACTTTAAGCTTAGACAATAAGGCTGGGTTCACACTGGTATGACAAGACAGTCCAACCACTGTGGATTTGACTTTTCCCTGCGACGTCAATGAATGGGATCAGACTTTGATACTGACAATACCAGGCTCTTTGAGTCTGGTATAAGTCTTGAGGAGTAACCACTTGCCAAAAAAAAAAAAAAAAAAAAACCCATGGCATGCTCCCTCCCCCCCTAAAATCCATACCAGACCCTTATCCGAGCATGCAGCCCGGCAGATCAGGAAAGAAAGGGGGGGGGGGACGAGCAAGCGCCATACAAGGCCACATGCCCTCAAAATGGGGGGGTGGGTGCTTTAGGGGAATCTGCAGGCGGGGGCCTATCGGAATCTGGAAACCCCCTTTAATAAGGGGGCCCCCAGATTCCGGGCCCCCCACCCTATGTGAATGAGTATGGGGTACATTGTACCCCTACCTATTCACTCAAATAAAAAGTGTAAAAGAAATAAAACCAGCACTCAGGTTTTTGACAAAGTCCTTTACTGAAGCAGCTCCAATGTTCTTCTTCTCTACGCTGTCTTCTTCCTCTTCCTCTGCCACTTCTTCCTCTGATCTCCCGACGCTAGCTCCTACAGTTGTGCAAGCTCCGCTCTCTGCAGGTTCTTTTATAGCCATGGGGCTTGGCCATCCGGTGATGTCATCTGGAAACCCCGCCCCCTGTGACGTCACCGCCCCATCATGCCCCAGGTGTTATTATTTTGGTGTTGGGGATTCCCCTTAAAATCCATACCAGACCGAAGGGTCTCATATGGTTTTGGGGGGGGGGGGGCTTTTTTTTGGTGTGGGGTTACCCTTCAAGATTCTCAGAGCACAAGTCGCATGCCAAAGTCGCATGCCAAAGTCGGATCAGTTAAGATGATGATCCGACTTTAATGATATTCAATGGGCTGAAGTAGGAACAACGTCAGAACAAAGTAGTGCAGGAACCTTTTTCAAAGTCGGACCGACTTGTGTCAGAACAGTTAAGACGATTCTCATAGCGAACCATTGATTTATACATGTCATGCGACATGTGCTACCAAAGTTGGAAGCCGATTGGCTTCTGTCCAGAACGGTTTTAGTAAATCAACCCCAGTGTTGTTACTGTTGCAGCATATTTACCTCTGCATCTGGGCTTTTCACAGGCATTGTGTGAGGATGAGGTGAGGATGAGGGTAGTGGGTTTGTCAATTGTAGAATTTCTTGATTAGCAATGGGCTAAACCAGGGCATGACAAACCCCGGGCGCCAGGTCGCAATTGCGACTAGAATTAGCGACCTGGCGCGGCACAGCTGGGGTACCCTGTCTCCGTGCGCACCCGCCCTCGCAATCGCGTCGGGCCACGCCGGCTGGTAATTGAGGCCTTCTGCAGTCCTATTGTTCCTTCTGGAATCTGGTGCCCTCTTGTGGTGGCCGTTGGTATGACAAGACAACCAGCAATGCTAATGGAGCTTCCCTGCCTGTTTCCATCTCCTTCCCTTTACTTAGAAGTTAGAACCCCCAAACATTATACATATTTTTTATTCTAAAAACCCTAGAGAATAAAATGGCAGTCGTTTCAATACTTTCTGTCACACTGTATATGCGCAGCGGTCTTACAAGCGCACTTTTTGGGGAAAAAATACACTTTAATTAAAAAATAAGACAACAGTAAAGTTAGCCCAATTTATTTTATATTGTGAAAGATAATGTTACGCCGAGTAAATTGATACCCAACATGTCACGCTTCAAAATTGTGTCCACTCGTGGAATGGCGACAAACTTTTACCCTTTAAAATCTCCATAGGCGACGTTTAAAAAATTCTACAGGTTGCATGTTTGGAGTTACAGAGGAGGTCTAGGGCTAGAATTATTGCTCTCGCTCTACCAATCACGGCGATACCTCACATGTGGTTTGAACACCGCTTTCACGTATGCGTTGGCTTCTGCACGCGAGCTCGGCGGGATGGGGCGCGTTCCTGGCTCCTAACTTTTTTAGCTGGCTCCTAGATTCCAAGCAAATTTGTCAAGGCCTGGGCTAAACTGTAAGCAGCACAAATTGTCACATTTGCATGATTTATTCCAGCTTCTGTGAAGTGTACATCCATAAATTAGGGATTTTAAAAGGAAGGCAATTAGACTGGAAGAGCAAGTACACTCCATGTGAAAGTAAATGTATCCTTCAAGCTGATAAATGCACTACAGAAACAACACTGCAGAACTTAACTTGTGTGCAGCATTACCTGTCAAGAATAAGCAGACCAGAATATAATGCAATGGCTGAAATTGAATTTCAGCTGGTTGTTATGGAAAGGTTTTTATACCGGTAATGTGATGAGTGCACCCACACCAGATAACATTATGATACAGATGGCATCCTCATTTGAACAGTGACTTTTGAATTTGAAAGTACAGCACACAGAACAAAAATGTCAGTTTCTGTATAATAGCCTATATTTAGGAAACCATTATATTATGTAGGCCATTCCTATTAATTAAATCACTAGGTAATAGATTTTATCTTCACACACATAACACACTCATACTTTGCATTTATTATTTCTGTAGAGAACCCTTTTGTTGGGTTGTAGCAGCACAACAGAGCCACACCTGTTTAATGTGGTCTGTAAATGAATAGTATCTGGAATCTGTCCATAAGGTTTATCATTCTCTGTGACCAAATAAATTGTATTCGCCAAACATCCTGCGCAGGTGGCAAAAGGGAAAAAATAAAAATAAAAATGTGCTCTTTGTGTAACTTATAGATATTCCTATATCTTGGTTTGCTTAAATTTGTCAGCCATATTAAGTATTTTAAAGGCCTACACACACCATTTTGATTTAATTTTACTTGGTTACCAGTTACTAATTCCTTGAGGCCCTGTTCACACCTATGCAAATTGGTTGCGGCTTAAACCGCATCCAATTCGCATAACATTTTAAAATATATTGATTTCAAATGAGGCTGGTTCACATATGTGCGATGCATTTGCACTGCGCATTGCCGAAAAAAAGTGTGCGTTTTCTAGGCATTGCAGTGCGAATTGTCTGCCCATTATGTTCTATGGGAACGCATCTGATTTGCAGATGTGTTGCGTTCTGAACACAGTACGTATGAATCATGAGGGGGAACTCCACACCAAATTTTAAATAAAAAACCGGCATTGGTTCCCCTCCAGAAGCATACCAGGCCCTTTGGTCTGGTATGGATTTTAAGCGGAACTCCTACGCTGTAAAACGGTGCTGGGGTCCCCCAAAATCCATACCAGACCCTTATCCGAGCACGCAGCCCCGGCCGGTCAGGAAAGGGGGTGGGGACGAGCGAGCGCCCCCCCCCCTCCTGAACTGTACCAGGCCGCATGCCCTCAACATGGGGGGGGGAGGGGGGTGTGCTTTGGGGCAGGGGGGGCATGTTGATGAGGACAAGGGCCTCTACCCGACAACCCTGGCTGTTGGTTGTCGGGGTCTGCAGGTGGGGGCTTATCGGAATTGAGCTTCAGTTGGGTTTAGTGCAATACATAAATATACATACCATATATACTCGAGTATAAGCGGAATTTTTCAGCACATTTTTTTCTGCTGAAAATGCCCCCCTTGGCTTATACTCGAGTCTGTGTCCATCTTCACCTTTGTGCTCCTGATCCCGGCCAGCTGTAGCCCCACTCTTCCTCTACAAGTGTGCAAAGTTTGTTGTCCGGGGGACCTACAGCTGGGGAGCACCAATTTTTCAAACCTGGGCACCCCTTCCATAGACTCCCATGTTAAAACGTCAGTCTAGTCACACAGCGCCGGAGATCAGGTAGGGAGATTGGGCACAGTGAGGCATGGGCACAGTGAGGCATGCAGATGGACACCCTAGGCTTATACTCGAGTCAATACGTTTTCCCAGTTTTTTTGTGGTAAAATTAGGTGCCTCTGCTTATATTCAGGTCGGCTTATACTCGAGTATATACGGTACATATCCATCTTACATTTGTGAAGAGAAAATATATTCTATAAAAGACCTAAAACATACACTAACAGTATTTTTTTCCTAAGCAAACCAGTGCCAACCACATTCTACAAAATTCCAATTGGTAACAAAATAACAATCACACAGACAGCAGGTGAATCGCTCTAACCAGTGCGATCACAGGGTATCGGGAATTAGTGGAAGCCATCTTTCAGGTGATCAGGCTGCGGTGTCCCCTCAACACCAATAGACAGAAGAGAATGAATGCTAGGGTGGTTTAAATCAATTTCTTGGAGACAAAATGCCTATTGCCACCTTGTTTTACCATCCAGCATGACTTGCCAGACACTTCAGTGCCAGGAATGATATATCGTTACATAGTAGATACATTTTGCTTTCTTTTTAGTAAAACAGTATTCTTCACAAAAGACAAAATAATATCAGAAGCAAAAAATAGCAAATGTGCTATAGTGTGTGTGTGTGTGTGTTATATCACAAACATAGCAATCCACAGTAATTGCAGCAATGATATGAAATTAAACAGGATTTGTGGCCACCACTTGCATTACAAATTAAAACGGCTTTGTAACATGCTTTAAATATTCAGCCAGCTCAGATAGTTTTGTGTTATTTTCATTTTATAGATACGGATGTGGAACCACTTTAATCAAACAAATATCCAGTGCGGAAATATAATGCATGTTCAAATAAACAACACTCATTTCGAATATCATAGTGAAGAATCAGTGCATAAACTGGATACAATCCCATGTCATAAATTACAATCTGAGGAATTCATAAAGGATTTTGTACACACCCTTTAGAATTTTGTCTAAGAGCAGCTTGCACCCAATTCATGTACCGGTCATAGACAGGTAAATGTGTCTGTACGTCTCTGCATCAGTGTTAATTTTGGCAGCAAATTTTGATTTAGTTTTAGTTTTAGTCTTAGGACTAAAATGGCATTTTAGTTTTAGTCCCATTTTAGTCTTCTGAAAGTGTTTTAGTCTTATGCCGCGTACACACGATCGTTTTTAATGTCATTTTCAAAAACAACGTTTTTCTCGACGTGATTTTTCTGGTTTCCTTTCAAGCCTGTCTTGCATACACACGTTCATTAAAAAAAACGCTCGAGCAAAGCGCAGTGACGTACAACGGCACTATAAAGGGGAAGTTCCGTTCGAATGGCGCCACCCTTCATGTTAGTAAAGTTTGTTGAGCGACGATTCGCGCTTTTCAGCCTCGTGCTTTTCAGTCCGTAACAGCGTGACGAATGTGCTATCTCCATTCCGAACGCTAGTTTTACCAGAACGAGCGCTCCCGTCTCATACTTGATTCTGAGCATGCGCGTTTTTTTCCCCCTCATAAAAGCATACACACTACCGTTTTTCACGTCGTTAAAAAAAACGATGTGAAAAACGACGTGAAAAAATAGAGCAGGTTCTCATTTTTTTAGGCCATTTTTCACGTCGTTAAAAATGCTCTGGAGCCTACACACAATCGTTTATGCCCAATTTAAAAAAGGTCATTTTTAACGACGTGAAAAACGATCGTGTGTACGCGGCATTAGTCTTTGACTAAAATGCCATTTTAGTTTTAGTCCCATTTTAGTCATCGTATTTTAGTCGACTAAAATCTCCAGTACATTTTAGTCCAATATAATCATTTTAGTCAACTAAAATTGAATGTTCACAATACACAGCCCCCCCACAGCACAAAGCCCCCCACAGCACAGCCCCAGCCTCCACCCTCTGCACAATACAAACCCCCCCCCACAGTTCACAGCCACCCACCCTCTGCACAATACAAACCCCCCCACAGTTCACAGCCACCCACCCTCTGCACAATACAAACCCCCCCACAGTTCACAGCCACCCACTCTCTGCACAATACAAACCCCCCCACAATACACAGCCACCCACCCTCTGCACAATACAAACCCCCCCACAGTTCACAGCCACCCACCCTCTGCACAATACAAACCCCCCCACAATACACAGCTACCCACCCTCTGCACAAAAGAAACCCCCCCAACACAGTTCACAGCCACCCACCCTCTGCACAATACAAACCCCCCCACAATACACAGCTACCCACCCTCTGCACAAAAGAAACCCCCCCCAACACAGTTCACAGCCACCCACCCTCTGCACAATACAAACCCACCCCCACAGTTCACAGCAGGGCTGGACTGGGACCAAAATTTGGCCCTGGACTTCATCCAGACCGGCCCACTTTAATTCAATAAAATGCTGCCCCCCAAAAAATCACGCCCACTAAAAGGCCCCTACATCAATTATTGTATATCATGAGAGGGTGAGCGAGAGGGGAAAGAGAGCGAGAGCGAGAGCGAGAGCGAGAGCGAGAGCGAGAGCGAGAGCGAGAGCGAGAGAGAGAGCGAGAGAGAGAGAGAGCGAGAGAGAGAGCGAGAGAGAGCGAGAGGGGGCGAGAGGGGGCGAGAGGGGGCGGGTGAGAGAGGGGGTGGGTGAGAGAGGGGGTGGGTGAGAGAGGGGGTGGGTGAGAGAGGGGGTGGGTGAGAGAGGGGGTGGGTGAGAGGGGGGGTGGGTGAAAGAGAGAGGGGGTGGGTGTAAGAGAGAGGGGGTGGGTGTAAGAGAGAGGGGGTGGGTGTAAGAGAGAGGGAGTGAGTGTATAAGAGAGGGAGTGAGTGTATAAGAGAGGGAGTGAGTGTATAAGAGAGGGGGGATGAGAGGGGGTGGGTGAGAGAGGGGGGTGAGTGTAAGAGAGAGGGAGTGAGTGTAAAAGAGAAGGGGCGAGTGTAAAAGAGAGGGGGTGAGTGTAGGACCCCTTTCACACTGAGGCGTTTTTCAGGCGCTTTTGGGCTAAAAATAGCACATGTAAAGCCCCTGAAAAACGCCTTTGCTGCAGTCCCAGTGTGAAAGTCCTCCAAGCAGCATCTTTGGGGCAGTGGAGGAGTGTTGTACACACCGCTCCTGCCCATTGAAATGAATGGCTGAGAGACAGAGGGAGGAGAGCTGAGAGACAGAGGGAGGAGAGCTGAGAGACAGAGGGAGGAGAGCTGAGAGACAGAGGGAGGAGAGCTGAGAGACAGAGGGAGGAGAGCTGAGAGACAGAGGGAGGAGAGCTGAGAGACAGAGGGAGGAGAGCTGAGAGACAGAGGGAGGAGAGCTGAGAGACAGAGGGAGGAGAGCTGAGAGACAGAGGGAGGAGAGCTGAGAGACAGAGGAGGGGGTCTGAGAAACAGAGGGGGGGTCTGAGAGATAGTGGGGGGGCTGAGAGACAGAGGAGGGGTCTGAGAGACAGGAGGAGGGACTGAGAGACAGAGGGGAGGGCTGAGATAGACCACATAGCACTGTCCCTTTCTGCAGTCCCTCCTCTGCTCACCTCCCCGCTGTCTCAGTGTTCTGTAATGTTTGTGTAGGATGCCAGGCACCTGATGGCCATCAGCGGCAGCGCCGAGTCTCCCTCTTGATCCGGGGGGTGCTCACGCTGCTCTGCTCCTTACATGTTCTCTTCCTCCGGGCTCCCAGTCAGCCTGCCCTCCGGCCCACGCTGCATGGTTCCTGGAGCAGAGAGGAATCGATGTTCTGGGAGCGCCGGGTTGGCCGCGCTCGCTACTGTCCGCCTCTTCGATGGTCAGGGAGGAGGTGGAGCTCTTCTCCCTCGGAATTTTACATCCAACTGCCCTCCTCGATGGCCACCTTCCCCGAATCCCCGCCGCTGTTTGCTGCCACGCTCCCCGCTGCCGCCGAACTGCATAAATAAAAGGGGCCACAAAAAAACGAAAAAAATAATTTGTTTTTGTGAGGGCCGCTGTTTGCTGCCGCCGAACTGCATAAAAAAACGGCCCACAAAAATTTTTTTTGTTTTTTTAAAACGGCCCACTGAGCCATCGGCCCACCGGGAAACTCCCAGTAGTCCCTATGGCCAGTCCATCCCTGGTTCACAGCCACCCACCCTCTGCACAATACAAACCCCCCACAATACACAGCCACCCATCCTCTGCACAATACAACCTCCCCCACAGTTCACAGCCACCCACCCTCTGCACATTACAAACCACCCCCCCCCCACACAATACACAGCACAGCCCCCCTGCATTCCCAGGAGACCCCCAGTCTCCCGGGACAGCACTGCCAGCGTACTCTAAAGTTAAGAATAAATCACTGCCAGCCCTGTCTCATACACAGCTCCTCCTGTGTCACTCTCATTGTAAATCAAAGTCTCTAAACTTACCTCATAGCTCAGTTCTTGCATGAACCCGGTCACATGGCTGCTCTCCTCTGAAGATTCATGGATGGTCATGTGATGGCTCTCCTCCTCCAATCTAAAGCAACACTTGGAGGAGGAGGAGCAGGAGGAGGAGAGAGGCCAACAAGAATGAAGCTATTGGAGGTTAGAAGCTTCATTTTACAATGAGTGACACAGGAGGAGGGGTGGTTTAGGAGGAGGGGCTGGCAATGTTTTTTTTTCTAATGATAGATTTGCTGACAGTGCTGTCCAAGGGCCAGGAGAGGCGGGGCGGCTGGCTTGACCACCCCCCAATGTGTGTCACCCGGGGGCGGACCGCCCGATCCCCGCCCCCTATTAGTAAAAAACAAATAACGGCGTATAACGCGCATACACTGTGTTATAAACCGATATATACAGTAAATTCATGAGGGTAAATGTCCCTCCTTGCCATTAACGTCCCGTTTTCATTCCTTAACGAAAACAGATTTTATTTTCGTCATAGTTTTTGTCAGTTGACGAAAATGTGCTGTACTTTTAGTTTCGTTTTCGTCACTGTAAAAAAGCCTCTGACGAAAATTATGACGAAAACGTTTTCGTTGACGAAATGAACACTGCTCTGCACCGAGGTCGTAGTGTTCCTACTGGAAGATCCTTCTTTAGTGCACTCTCCTCCCTCCCCACGCCTCTGAGCTGTCATGCTGACAGGCGCATGGCCTTAGCGGTTTGTAAACCAGAGGTGGGCAGAGCCCGATGGGGAACTGATAGACTAGTTCCCCATAAGGTCTGCTTTATTTTTGATTGACAGTGCACAGCAGTGGGCAGATCCAAAGTTGCTATCCAGTCCAATAGCAGCTTAGGACTTTACCCGCTACAATGAGCGGTCAATCACAGACAAGGCGAACCTGATGGGGAATTAGTCTTATCAGTCTTAGTCTTATCAGGTTTTGATCACCTAAACAGGCACAGCGGCCATGAATTTAAGTTGACGAGTGGATGGAGCCTGATTGGAATCAGAGACTAGTTCCCCAATCAGGTCCACCTTGCCTGTGAATGACAGTGCAGTGCACTGGGAAGAGCCGCTATTGCACTAAACAGCGGCTATGGATCTGGTCACTGCTGTGCACAGTCAATCAAAAGTAAAGCAGACCTGTTGGGAAACTGGTCTCTCAAAGTTCCCCATTGTCAATTCGGTGTGACTCATTGGTTGTTAGGATGTGGGCGACCTTTGTCCAAGCAACCAACAAAGTAAATATAAAAAAACACATTTAAACATATTAATAAAAATAATGAGCGCACAACATTCCCACCCCTGAATGTCAACTTTGAGTTGGTCCCAATTACCACCAGTTTGCTTATCTATAAATTGACAGTAAATCTCTTAGAATCTGTCAAAGCCATAATGACAGATTCTAATAGCGGTGGTAGTAAAAATTACCCGATTCTGGCACAGGCACTTGTACTGAAACTGGTGTAAGGCTTTTATCACATTCACGGTTGCCAAGTCATCCCTTTAATTACTGACACATAGCAATCACACTGGTGCTGCAATTAAAAGCATCTACAACAGTGACAGTTCAGCAATGCTGCAACCTGGTACATTGCCGAGTACTTTAAAGAATGATTAGCAGTCAGAAGTAAACCACATTTACTCAGTAAGTGTAGAATGTATTACTTTAGTGGTTGTGCCTTATTCTTCCCCTCTAGCATCTTACTAATGGGTTCTATCAACAGAACTGACAGTCAGTGGTTAGGTAGTGGATTCACACTGTATCTTGGCCTATATATAATGTGAGGCTTCAAACAAAATAGAACCTTTGACTGATCTGGCTGGTTAGAGTTGGAAGAAGTGATATGTTTTTATAACCCTCTAACCCTGAGCCCTGGTTCACGTGCGATTTGACATGTCAAATCGGCGTCAATAGCCGCCAATGGCACCGTCCTAAATTGGTGCAACGCCGTATCCGCGGTGCTGCACCGATTTCAAAAAGTGGTTTCTGTACTACTTTTTGTGATTTCTGGGGAACTGTTCCTTCCACTGACACCAATGATGGAGTACGGTTTACTCCCACCGATGCCAGGACATTGTTTTCTGCTCCCACTTGTCACAGTCTGGCCCTTCCTAAATTCTGAAGAACAGTAAACTGACCCTTTGTTTAGAGATTTTGGAGACCCCTAGGTTAGGAGGAGCTGGATGTCCCTTTTGAGACCCCCAAAATCTAAGTTGCTGAGCAGGGCTCGACAATCCCCGGGCGCCAGGTCGCAAATGCGACTAGAATTAGCGACCTGGCACCTGGGGTAGCACAGCTGAGGTTACCTGTATCTCCGTGCGTCCCCCCTCCGCGATCGCGTGATCTCGTCGGGCCGCGCCGGCCGTTAATTTAGGCCGCGGCTATGCGGCCTTCTGCAGGCCTAGGCTTCATTCTGTAATCTGGCGCCATCTTGTGGTGAAGGTTGGTATGACAAGTCAACCAGCAATGCTTGCCTGTTTCACTGCCCGCCAATCTCCTTCCCTTTACTTAGAAGTTAACCCCCAAACATTATATATATTTTTTATACTAACACCCTAGAGAATAAAATGGCGGTCGTTGCAATACTTTCTGTCACACCGTATTTGCGCAGCGGTCTTACAAGCGCACTTTTTTGAGGAAAAAAAATACACTTTTTTAAATTAACCACTTGACCACTGGGCACTTAAACCCCCTTAATAACCAGACCAATTTTCAGCTTTCGGTGCTCTCACATTTTGAATGACAATTACTCAGTCATACAACACTGTACCCATATGAAATTTTTGTCCTTTTTTTCACACAAATAGAGCTTTCTTTTGGTGGTATTTAATCACTGTTGGGTTTTTTATTTTTTGCGCTATAAGAGAAAAAAGACTGAAAATTTTGTAAAAAAATGATTTTTTTTTCGTTTCTGTTATAAAATTTTGCAAATTACTATTTTTTCTTCATAAATTTTGGCCAAAATTTATACTGCTACATATCTTTGGTAAAAATAAGTACAAATTGGTGCATATTATTTGGTCTTTGTGAAAGTTATAGAGTCCACAAGCTATGGTGCCAATATCTGAAAATTGATCACACCTGAAGTACTGACGGCCTATCTCAATTCTTGAGACCCTAACATGCCAGAAAAGTACAAATACCCCCCAAATGACCCCTTTTTGGAAAGAAGACATTCCAAGGTATTCAGAAAGAGGCATTGTGAGTTTTTTGAAGTTGTAATTTTTTCCCACAATTCTTTGCAAAATCAAGATTTTATTTTTCTCTTTTTTTTTTTTCACAAAATTGTCATATTAGCAGGTTATTTCTCACACACAGCATATGCATTCCACAAATTACACCCCAAAACACATTCTGCTATTACTCCCGAGTATGGCGATACCACATGTGTGAGACTTTTACACAGCGTGGCCACATACAGAGGCCCAACATGCAGGGAGCACCTTCAGGCGTTCTGGAGCACCAAGGCCAATTCTGACATTTCTCTCCTACATGTAAAAATCATCATTTATTTGCTAGAAAATTACATAGAACCCCAAAACATTATATATGTTTTTTTAGCAAAGACCTTAGAGAATATAATGGTGGTTGTTGCAACTTTTTATCTCGCACGATATTTGCGCAGCAATTTTTTTAACGCGTTTTTTACGGGAAAAAAATGTTTTGTGCTTAAAAAAAAAAAAAAAAACAGTAAAGTTAGCCCAATGTTTTTGCATAATGTGAAAGATGAAGTTACGCCGAGTAAATAGATACCTAACATGTCGCCCTTAAAAATTGCACACACTCGTGGAATGGCGCCAAACTTCGCTACTTAAAAAATCCCCATAGGCGACACTTTAAATATTTTTACTGGTTACATGTTTTGAGTTACAGAGGAGGTCTAGGGCCAAAATGATTGCTCTCGCTCTAACGTTCGCAGAGATACCTCACATGTGTGGTTTGAAAACCGTTTTCATATGTGGGCGGGACTTACGTATGCGTTCGCTTCTGTATGCGAGCTCACGGGGACAGGGGCGCTTTAAAAAAAAAAAAAAAAAAAATTTATTCTTCATTTTACTTTATTTATTTTAGTTTGACATGTTTTTCCGCCCTAAACATTTTTTTGATCACTTTTATACCTATTACAAGGAACGTAAACATCCCTTGTAATAGGAATATGGCATGACAGGTCCTCTTTACAGTGAGATATGAGGGGGGGGGGGTGTCAATAAGACCCCACATCTCACCTCTAGGCTGGGAAGCCTGAAAAAAAAAAAAAAAACAACAATCCTGGCTTTGATCGTAGCGGTGAGTCGGTAGAAGCACCGGAGGGCGGCGGGGGGGGGGGGGGGGACATCCCCTCTTGCCTCCCGTAAGAATGATCAAGCGGCGGAACAGCCGCTATGATTGTTCTTATGGTGTAGGGAATCGCCGGCTGAAAAAGCAGATATCTGAATGATGCCTGTAGCTGCTCCCATCATTCAGATATCCCCGCACAAAGTCAAGGACGTCATATGACGGCCGGAGGGCGGGAAGTGGTTATTGCAGAGTATTGCCGGGCATTGCGGAGTATTGCCGGGCATTGCGGAGTATTGCCGGGCATTGCGGAGTATTGCCGGGCATTGCGGAGTATTGCCGGGCATTGCGGAGTATTGCCGGGCATTGCGGAGTATTGCCGGGCATTGCGGAGTATTGCCGGGCATTGCGGAGTATTGCGGTGTATGGCAGGGTATTGCGGTGTATGGCAGGGTATTGCACGGGTATTGCACAGGGTATTGTGGAGGGTATTGCACAGGGTATTGTGGAGGGTATTGCACAGGGTATTAAAGAGTATTGTGCAGGGTATTGCAGAGTATTGTGCAGGGTATTGCAGAGTATTGTGCAGGGTATTGCAGAGTATTGTGCAGGGTATTGCAGAGTATTGTGCAGGGTATTGCAGAGTATTGTGCAGAGTATTGCGCAGGGTATTGCAGAGTATTTTGCAGGGTATTGCAGAGTATTTTGCAGGGTATTGCAGAGTATTGTGCAGGGTATTGCAGAGTATTGTGCAGGGTATTGCAGAGTATTGTGCAGGGTATTGCAGAGTATTGTACAGGGTATTGCAGAGTATTGTGCAGGGTATTGCAGAGTATTGCACCAGGGTATTGCAGAGTATTGCACCAGGGTATTGCAGAGTATTGCACCAGGGTATTGCAGAGTATTGCACCAGGGTATTGCAGAGTATTGCACCAGGGTATTGCAGAGTATTGCACCAGGGTATTGCAGAGTATTTCGCAGGGTATTGCAGAGTATTGCACCAGGGTATTGCAGAGTATTGCACCAGGGTATTGCAGAGTATTGCACCAGGGTATTGCAGAGTATTGCACCAGGGTATTGCAGAGTATTGGCAGGGTATTTTGCAGAGTATTGGCAGGGTGTATTGCAGAGTATTGGCAGGGTATAGCACAGGGATGGCTGAGCAGGGATGGATGGATGGATGGATCTGTGACTGCAATTGTCACAGATCCAGCCCACAGTGCTGCTGCTGCCATCCGCTCCCTCCCCCTCCCCTCTCACACTGTACCGATCGGTACAGAGAGGGGAGGGAGGAACCGGCGTCATCAAATGACGCCGGTCTGTTTACAAGTGATTGCTCCGTCATTTGACGGAGCGATCACGTGGTAAACGGCCGCTATCAGCGGCGATTTACCGCGATTCGTGATCCGCCGGGTCCTCTGGACCCGGCGGTCACGGAGTTTCCCGTGTGCGCGCCCCAGGGGGCGCGCAGGAGCGCGATTCTGGGAGGACGTTATATAACGTCCTCCCAGAGTTAAGCAACCACCCTGCCGCCGTTATTTGTCGGCAGGTGGTTGTTAAGTGGTTAAAAAATAAGACAACAGTAAAGTTAGCCGATTTTTTTTTTTATATTGTGAAAGATAATGTTACGCTGAGTAAATTTGATACCCAACATGTCACGCTTCAAAATTGCATCCAATTGTGGAATGGCGACAAACTTTTACCCTTTAAAATCTCCATAGGCGACATTTAAAAAATTCTACAGGTTGCATGTTTTGAGTTACAGAGGATGTCTAGGGCTAGAATTATTGCTCTCGCTCTACCAATCGCGGCGATACCTCACATGTGTGGTTTAAACACTGCTTTCATATGCGGGCGCTACTCACGTATGCGTTCGCTTCTGCACGCATTGGTCGTTAGAAAAAAACATGGCTCCTAACTTTTTTAGCTGGCTCCTAGATTCCAAGCAAATTTGTCAAGCCCTGTCGCTGAGGGTTCTCAAATATGCAGATATGTCAAGAACAACATTTCCTGGTCAAGTAATCGACTGTACAAAAAGTATTTCACTTCTTTCCCATTTTCTCTATTTATGTATAATTTTGATGTTGCATTTCAAAACAAACAATCTGCTAGTTAGTTGCAAATATAAGCAGTGACAAGAAAGAGAAACCAGGCTTGCTTTTATGCCCCATTTTGGTAGCATAAAAATATTAGGTTCAGTAAGAGCCCTTTCACACTGACAGTGCGGGGGCGTCGGCGGTAAAGGGGCGCTAGTTTTAGCGGCACTTTACCGCAGTTTTTGAGGCACTTTTCGGTCGCTAGCGGGGGGGGTGCTTTTAACCCCCGCTAGCGGCCGAATAAGGGGGGTTGAAAACGCCGCTGCCAAGGCGCTTTGGCAGCACTGCCCATTGATTTCAATGTACAGGGGCACATTAGGAGCGGTCTAAAAGAAGCTGCTTGCAGGACTTTTGACGTCCTGCCAGCGCAGCGCCTCAGTGTGAAAGCACTCAGGCTTTCACACTGGGATTGCAGAAGAGGCATTTTTTAGGTGCTATATTTAGCGCTAAAGCGCCTGAAAAAACGCCTCCGGTGTGAAAGGGGTCTATAAAGGGATAGTAGGGGTGCAACGGATCAAAAAACTCACGGATCGGATCGGATCATTTTTCGGATCGGCAAAAAAAAAAAAAAAATCTTGTTACACCCACTGGAGTTTTAGATTTCACAATTATTTTGAATACACAAAACTAAACTCATATGCTTAAATACAGCATTTGTAAATCTGACGGACTGTTTACATGTTCAATTTTAAAAGCAGCAGCAAACCTGCTGATCTTACATGCTTGCTAATGTGACAGAACACCTCTGATTTTCACATTTAACTAAATGTGAAAATCAGAGGTGTTCTGTCACATTAGCAAGCATGTGAGGTTTGCTGCCGCTTTTAAAAATTTAACATGTAAAGTCCGTTGGATTTCCAAATAATGCATATAAGCTCCGTTTTGTGTTGAAAATAACTGAAATCTAAAACTCCGTTGGGTGTAACAAGATGTCCGCTTGGCCACTTCTCACTATCATTACTGTGCAGGAGTGTGAGGTGGAGCAAGATGGCGGCGACGAAACGTCACTACAGCGGCCTTTCCTATGGCCGAGGCTCCGGAGCGTTCCGCGGATCGCGTGGTATGCCGATCCGAACAGGGTGACCCGTTCGGCTCACGGATTGGCGACGATCCGTTGCACCACTAAGGGACAGCAATCTTGTCATTTTAAAACCTCATTCTGCTGCTACTGTTTACTTATGTCTCTAAAAAAACTTCACAGGGACTCTTTTTAAACAAAGCCTGACAAAATTAGAAACAGTTAACTGTGTAAAGTTCAGATGACTTTTAAATGCTTTATCTACATCCTCCGTCATCAGATCCACTTCTTAACAGACCAAACTGCCACTGCAGACCTCTCCGGTTAGAAAATGTGTCAGTGGAGAAAATAGATATTTGATCCCCACTTACAAAGAAATGAAGTCTATCATGACATTTTCATCATAGGTGTATTTTTAAATGAGAGACAGAATATCAACCAAAAGTCCAGAAAAAACAAAAACAAACACAAACATGAAACAAATACTATCAAATTAAAGCGGAAGTAAACTCCCTCTGCTTACATTTACCTATAGATAAGCCTATAAGGCTTACCTATGAGTAGTGAAAATATCTCCTAAACCTGTACAGTTTAGGAGATATTCACATTGCATGCAGCCAGTGACATCACTGGCGCATGCTTTCTGAAGGAACAGCCCAGCCCGTGCCATGAACGGCGGCTCCCGCACAGGAGTCATATCACCACAGCTCTGGCCAATAACAGCACCAGAGCCCGCAAACCCAGAAGAAACTCGTCGCTGTCTCAGCTGTGTGCAGGGAACGCTAAAAACATCTTCGATCTATTTCATAATGAGCTAGTATGCGATGCATACTAGCTCATTATGCTTTTGTCTTGAACCCTCGGTCTCATATCGAAAGTGAAGAAGAGGTTACTCACCATACCAAAATTCACGACAGAATTCAACGTCAGAAGTAATGTGTTGAATTGTTTTTTTAGGTGTTCTTTAGTTTCTGAGCATGCGTAGTCTTGCTCTTACGGTTTTTTTTTGGGGCCGAAAACTGTACTAATTAAACGAAAATCAGACGTTGTTTTCACATCCGACAAAAATTTAGAAAGGTAAAGTGAGAAATACAATGATCTTATGCAGGCAAGTCAAAAACCGAACGAAAAATTCTTGGGTGTTCGTTTTTCGCATCATTAATGTGCCAGCTGCGAAACACGATGCTGCAATCGAAAGTGCCTGATCCAACATGCTGAATTGTGTTTAGATAAAATAAACAAATGATGGCACAATCGTATGCGCCATTTTCATTCATCAAGATCCCCAATTACGTCACTTGCGGTTACTGTAAACCTTTTAGTATTGGGAGATTTTGATCACTTGCTGTTTTTCAACTCATGAAATGGAACAATTTTCCCCCTGCTAACTATATCTCTTAGTTGTGTGTTCTCACTCTTTATTAGGGGTGCAACGGATCAAAAAACTCACGAATCGGATCGATCCTCGAATCAGAGCCACGGATCGGATCATTTTCGGATCGGCAAAAGAAAAAAAATTACTAAATATCCACGTAATCCCCCCCCCACTGTAATATCCACAATCTCCGCACCACAATCTCCCCCAGTAATATCCACACTCTCCCCCCAGTAATATCCACAATCTCCCCCCAGTAATATCCACAATCTCCCCCCAGTAATATCCACAATCTCCCCCCAGTAATATCCACAATCTCCCCCCAGTATGTAATATCCACAATCTCCCCCCAGTATGTAATATCCACAATCTCCCCCTGTATGTAATATCCACAATCTTCCCCCTGTATGTAATATCCACAATCTCCCCCTGTATGTAATATCCACAATCTCCCCCTGTATGTAATATCCACAATCTTCCCACAGTAATATCCACAATCTCCCCCTGTATGTAATATCCACAATCTCCCCCTGTATGTAATATCCACAATCTTCCCACAGTAATATCCACAATCTCCCCCTGTATGTAATATCCACAATCTCCCCCCGTATGTAATATCCACAATCTTCCCACAGTAATATCCACAATCTCCCCCTGTATGTAATATCCACAATCTCCCCCCGTATGTAATATCCACAATCTTCCCACAGTAATATCCACAATCTCCCCCTGTATGTAATATCCACAATCTCCCCCTGTATGTAATATCCACAATCTCCCCCTGTATGTAATATCCACAATCTTCCCACAGTAATATCCACAATCTCCCCCTGTATGTAATATCCACAATCTCCCCCTGTATGTAATATCCACAATCTCCCCCCGTATGTAATATCCACAATCTTCCCACAGTAATATCCACAATCTCCCCCCAGTAATATCCACAATCTTCCCCCTGTATGTAATATCCACAATCTCCCCCCGTATGTAATATCCACAATCTCCCCCCGTATGTAATATCCACAATCTCCCCCCGTATGTAATATCCACAATCTCCCCCCGTATGTAATATCCACAATCTCCCCCACTTACCAGTCTCTCCCACCGGCCAGTTCAAATCCACGAGCAGCGAGGGGTGATGACGTCACAAGGCGGCCGCCGCCCCAGGGTGTACCAAGATGGCCGCGGCTCCGGAGCTAGGCCGAAGCCGCGGCCTTTCCTAAGGCCGAGGCCGCGGATCGCGGTGTGTGCCGATCCGAACGGGGTGACCCGTTCGGATCGTCACCGATCCGTTGCACCACTACTCTTTATCCAATTACCGCCGATTACTTTTTTACGGGTGGAAAATATTCATCATCTTACAATGAAATTAAAAGTGAATTAAATGTCCCCTTACTTTTTTTGTGAATTGCATCTCAGATTTTTAATGCATTTAATGTCAATGCGTGTGTATTGTCACCTAATTTTCTAAATTGTGGGGAATTCCAAATTATTTTTATTAAGTGTGCCTCACTCATTGTGTTTTCTAGCTTCACCCACCTTTTTTCACTTTGCCCCATAGTCCATTCCACTACTCTTGATATCACCACGGCCTTATAATATTCTTAAGGCCGGATTCACACTTGTGCGTTGCGTTTTTGAGCTCCAGTTTCTTTGCCAAGTTCTCAAACAGTTGTTCAGCGGTTCCTTTGCGTTTTAGCTGCGGATTTGCTGACCTGGGAGAGGGGAGGGAAGTCTCGCCACTGTTATGAGGGGGAACGCCACGCCAAATTTTAAATGAAAAACCGGCATGGGTTCCCCTCCATGAGCATACCAGGCCCTTAGGTCTGGTATGGATTTTAACGGGAACCCCTACGCCGAAAAAAAAACGAGGGGGGTCCCCCCCAAAATCCATACCAGACCCTCATCCGAGCACGCAGCCCGGTCGGTCAGGAAAGGGGGTGGTGACAAGCAAGCACCCCCCCTTCTGAACCGTACCAGGCCACATGCCCTCAACATGGGGGGGTGGGTGCTTTGGGGCCCCCCCACCCCAAAGCACCCTGTTCCCATGTTGAGGAGGACAGGGCCTCTTCCCGATAACCCTGGCCGTTGTCGGGGTCTGCAGGCGGGGGGCTTATCGGAATCCGCCTTTAATAAGGGAGCCCCCAGATCCCAGCCCCCCCACCCTATGTGAATGAGTATGGGGTACATCGTACCCCTACCCATTCACCTGGCTGAAAAGAAGTCAATAAAAATAAATACACTACACATTAATTTATTAGGCAGCTACGGGGGTCTTCTTCCTCTGCTCTCCGGTGTCGTCTCCGCGCTCTCTGGCGCTTCCTTCCTTTCTTCCTCAGCTATCTTCTTCCAGCTCTTTTACTAGCGGGGGCCCGGTCTTAATCGTCGTCTTCTTCCCTCTGCCCGATGTTGCCTCTACGCTCTCTGCCGCTATAACGCCGTGTGCGCGGAGCGCAACGACTTATATAGGCATGGGGCGTGGTCACCGGGTGATGTCACCCGGTGACCCCGCCCCTGTATGACGTCACAGTCCCAGGGAATGATGGGACTGACTTCATACGGGGGCGGAGTCACCGGGTGGCATCACCCGGTGACCACGCCCCATGCCTATATAAGTCGTTGCGCTCTGCGCACACGGCATTATAGCGGCAGAGAGCGTCGAGGCAACATCGGGCGGAAAGAGGGAAGAAGACGACGATGAAGACCGGGCCCCCGCTAGCAAAAGAGCTGGAAGAAGATAGCGGAGGCGCCCGGCAGAAGGAAGAAAGCACCGGAGAGCGGAAGAAGAACCGGAGAGCGCGGAGACGACACCGGAGAGCAGAAGAAGAGACCCCCGAAGTCGGAAGAGAACCCCCAAAGTTGGAAGAAGACCCCCGGAGCTGCCTAATAAAATTACTTTAAAAACCTGTGTAGTGTATTTTTTTTATTGACTTTTTTTTCCAACAGGTGAATGGGTAGGGGTACGATGTACCCCACACTCATTCACATAGGGTGGGGAGACGGGATCTGGGGGCCCCCTTATTAAAGAGGGCTCCCGGATTCCGATAAGCCCTCGCCCGCAGACACAGACAACCAACGGCCAGGGTTGTTGGGAAGAGCCCTTATCCTCATCAACATGGGGACAGGGTGCTTTGGGGTGGGGGGGCCACAGGGCGCCCCCCTACCCCAAAGCACCCACCATGTTGAGGGCATGCGGCCTGGTATGGTTCAGGAGGGGGGGGGGGTCGCTCGCTCGTCCCCACCCCCTTTCCTGACCGGCCGGGCTGCATGCTCGGATAAGGGTCTGGTATGGATTTTGGGGGGACACCCACGCTGTTTTTTTCGGCGTAGGGGTTCCCGTTAAAATCCATACCAGACCTAAGGGCCTGGTATGCTCCTGGAGGGGAACCCAAGCTGTTTTTTTTATTTAAAATTTGGCGTAGAGTTCCCCCTCAAGATCCCTGTTCAGAACGGAACACATGTGCAAATCAGATGCGTGCCCATAGAAGATAATGGGCCTGAATTCGCACCTGAGCCGCACCGCAATGCCTAGAAAACGCACACATTTTTGGGCAATGTGCAGTGCGAATGCATCGCACATATGTGAACCAGCCTCATTGAAATCAATGTAATTTATAATGTTATGCAAATTGGATGCGGTGTAAGCTGCAACCAATTCGCATAGGTGTGAACCCGGCCTTAATGCCTTAATGTCTGGGACCGCAAGTCCGCCTTGTTTTTTCCCTTAAGTACTGCTAATGAAATTCTTGTTTTTTTATTTTGCCAAATAAATCTCTTTATAATACTTATTAGTGCACTAAAATAGGGTTCTGTTAGTGCCATAGGTAACATTTGGAACTTGTATACAATCTTTGGCAACAATACCATCTTCACAGTACTAATCCTCCCTATCCATGATAGGGGTCTATACATTACTCTCTTCGTTTCATTTTTAATTTCATCCAGTAAGGGTATGTAATTGATTTTATATATTAATCTTTATCTTGTTCGCTAGTTTTATTCCTAAATACTTTAGCTCTTTTTTCCAAGGGAATGGGAATTCCTTCTGTAAATCCGCTGCTTCCTGATGACTTATATTAATATTCAAAATCTCCGACTTGGCCAATTTTAAAATAAACTTGTCCAAGTCGCCATATTGTTTTAATATTTTTAATAGGTTAGGCATTGTAATCCTCGGGTTTGTGAGGTAGAACAGCACATCATCGGCAAAAGCTGCCAACTTATCTTCCTCCTCGCCTGCCCTGATTCCTCTTATAAATCGGGGTCGTTTCGAATCATTGCAAGGAGTGATTCAAGCAACAATACAAATAGAATGGGGGAGAGGGGGCACCCCTGTCGAGTTCCATTTTTCATCTCAAAGGGGGAGGACGGCAAGCCATTTATTTTTATATTTGCCATAGGGTGATGGTACAATACTTTAATCCACTGGATCATTCTTGGGCCAACACCCATTATTTAAAGCGTTTTTATCCTGAGTCCCCAGTCTACCCTGTCGAATGCTTTTTCAGCATCTATCGACAGGAATAGACCATGGGACCCCACTTTTTTCATTTTCTGGAGGAGGAGCAGCAATGTTCTCACCCCTTTGTCCCTACCCTCTCTTCCTGAGATGAATCCCACCAGGTCCGGGTGGACCAGTGTCGTCATCATACCCTTCATTCGTCCTTCAAGTATTTTAGCGTACAGTTTAGTGTCCGCATTAAGGAGCGATATTGGTCTGTAACTTGAACATAAAATGTTGTCCTTCCCTTCCTTCGGGATTACTGTTATTATTGGCCGAAGAGCCTTTTGACACAACACCTGCAACCGTATACACTCCGGTACACGGTATTATGAGCGGATATTGTTAGTCCGCTCCGATACTAACCGACACAGCGGCGACAACTTTTTCCTCGTTACCTGCTGTGGTGTCAAAACAGCAAAGTCTTCGTGTACCGGAGTGTACACGCTTGCCGGTGTTGTGTAAAAACGGTAAGTCATCGAAATGATGGCAGGTGTGTACTGACTCCTATTTACCCACCTTTCACATTGGAGAAACGTGCACTGTTCAAATCAGTGCGACGCCGACTTTGGGGTGCCGCACCGATTTGAAAAATTAGTTTCTGCACTAGTGTGCATAAATCCGCAAAGATGTCTTTGAAGTCGCACCCGAAATCGCACTGACATGCTGCTCTGAAAAGGTCGATTTTAAAGCCACAACCAATGTGAATGGGGACCTTAACATGAGTTTGAATGTGATTGCTTAATTCTTATGCAACCACATAATTTTTTTTTTTTATAAAGATTTCAGTTTGCAAGCAGCATCTTTGAGGCGCTGTAGGAGCAGTGTATACACCGCTCCTACAGTGCCCCTGCCCATTGAAATCAATGGGCAGCGTCGCAGAAGCGCCGCCAAAGCTCCGCTGCGCTTTGAGGGCGCTATCAACCCTTTTTCAGCAGTTAGCAGGGGTTAAAAGCGCTGACTGCTCACGCCCGCCCGCCCCAGTGTGAAAGTGCCCTAAACGTGGAAAAAGTTCAGAAATTATTTCTTTGTCTCATTTTTTTTTTTTACATTACAGAAAACCTGACATTTTAAACAGGGGTGTGTAGACTTTTTATATCCATCATATATATATATATATTTATTTGTTTTTAATTTTTTTGCAGAGACCGTAGCAAATAAAATTGTGATTGTTGCAATTTGTTAAGACACACAGTATTTGCGTAGCTATTTTTTAAACACAATTTTTAATGAATTAAAAGAAAAAACAAAACCACACAATATTACCCTAATTTTTTTCTATAATGTTAAAGAGGATGTTACGCTTTAAAACTGCGCACACATGAAATGGCGCCAAACTTCTGTACTTAAAAATCTCCATAGGCTATGCTTTAAACATTTTTGGAGGTTACCAGTTTAGAGTTATAGAGGAGGTCTTGTGCTAGAATTATTGCTCTTAAGCTGTGGTTTGAACGCTGTTTACATATGTGTGCGTGACTTATGTATGCGTTTGCATCTGCCTGCAAGCACACTGTCCCTTCAATTATTTTTTTAGCACTTTTATTCCTATTACAAGAAATGTAAACATCCCTTGTAATAGGAATAAGGCATTACAGGTCCTCTTTATGGAGACATCTGGGGTCAATGAAACCCCAGATCTCTCTTCTCTCCTGGAAAGCAAGAGATTAAAAAAAAAAAAAAAAAAACACAACACACACACACACACATCGATCTTTGCTTGTCAGGTAAAAAAAAAAAAAAACCTGCACTGTTTACACCTGCCAGTACCGGACATCACAACGTCGCTTCTGGCCTCCCAGTGTCAGAGATTGCAGGGGACCATCCAGTCCACGGTCAGCTTTATGGTAATCTGGTAATCTGGCGACGTCCCCTCCCACTGCCTGTAAGAGCAATCCAGCCGCTGAACAGCCAATAGGGTGGCTTTTACAAGTGAAGGAATCACTGGCTGAAAAGATAGATATCTGAATGATGCCTGTGGCTGCAGGCATCATTCAGATACATCACTTCACAACCCAAGGACGTCGAATTACATCCTATATACGGGAAGTGTTTAAAAATACTTTCATATACATCACTACAAAAGAGGTAAGGAGCAACCTTTGACGTCATCCAAACCTAACTTAACCATTTGACCTCCGGAAGATTTACCCCCTTCGTGACCAGGCCATTTTTTGTAAAGCGGGACTGCATTATTTTAACTGACAATTGCATGGTCATGCAACGATGTATAAAATGCATGTAATTTTTTCTCCACAAATAGGATTTTTAATAACAGCTTACCTGTAAAATCCTTTTCTTGGAGTACACCACGGGACACAGAGCCTTTAATCATTACATAGTGGCTTGTATAGTTCAGAGGTCATTGGACACTGGCACACCCAATGAAGACGAGTTCCCCTCTATATAACCCCTCCCATAAGGGTAGTACCTCAGTTTTGTAGCAAAGCAGCAAGGATCCCATAGAAGGGGGGGGGCCCTCTGTGTCCCGTGATGTACTCCAAGAAAAGGATTTTACTGGTAAGCGGTTATTAAAAATCCTATTTTCTTTTCCGTACACCACGGGACACAGAGCCTTTAATCATTACATAGTGGGACGTCCCAGAGCAATGCTCAATATGAGGGGAGGGAGACACAGATCAAGCAGGCCACCATCGGACGTGAGGCCCTATACTGCTGCCTGCAGCACACTATGTCCGAAGGCAGAATCCTCATCCCCTCTTACATCTATTTGATAGAATTTGGTAAATGTATGGACTGAAGACCAAGTTGCAGCTTTACAGATCTGAACCATAGAAGCCTGATGATGCACTGCCCATGAAGCACTTATTGCCCTGGTTGGGTGCGCTTTCACCTGAAAAGGAGGAATTTTATTCTTTAAACCATAAGCTTGAATTATGACATGTCAAATCCACCTAGAAATGGTTGATTTTGATGCCGCTTGGCCCTTTTTGGGACCCTCTGGCAGAATATACAAAACATCTGTTTTACGTATCTGAGCGGTTGCTTGCAGATACATTTTTATTGCTCTCACCACATCTAGGGAGTGCAATAATTTTTCCCCCGCCGACTGTGGCTCAGGAAAAAGAAGGAAGGTAAAACAATATCTTGATTTAAATGAATCGTCTACACCACTTTAGGAAGGAAAGCAGGGTGGGGACGCAACACAATTTTGTCTTTGTGACAAACTAAATAAGGCTCTTTACAAGACAAAGCTGCCAATTCAGAAACTCTCCTAGCAGAGGAGATAGCAACCAGAAAGGCCAATTTCCTACTTAAAAGAATTAAGGGAATGTGGCGAATAGGTTCAAAAGGCTGCTTTTGCAAGACCGACAAAACTAGATTCAAATCCCATGGACACAAGGGAGGTTTGACTGGCGGATTTACCCGCAGTACCCCCTGAATGAATGTCCGGACTAGGGAATGAGATGTCAGCGGTCTCTGAAAGAAAAGCGATAGAGCTGAGATTTGACCCTTAATGGTACTCAGGACTAGTTTCATATCTACCCCCAATTGACAAAAGGCCAGAATCCTACCAATTACATACTTTTGAGGGCTCCACCCCCTGGACTCGCACCAGGAAACATATGCCTTTCAGATTCTATAATAGATGAGCCTGGAGGCCGGCTTTCTGGCATGAATGAGAGTGGAGAGAACTGGACCCGAGAGGCCACGTTTCTTCAATACATAGGTTTCAACAGCCAAACCATCAAATTTAGCTTTCGTAAGGAAGGATGGAACACTGGACCCTGCGATAGCAGGTCTTGGCGAAGTGGAAGAATCCAAGGTTTCCCCACCGCCTTCCTTATGATCTCGGTATACCAGGATCTTCTGGGCCAATTCGGGGCCACCGGGAGTACTGGTATTCCCTCTTTCTTGATTTTGCAAAGCAGTCTCTGTAAGAGCGGAACCGGAGGGAATGCATAGAACAGTGAAAATTGATCTCAGGGAATCATTAGTGCATCCGTTCCCAAGGCTAGAGGGATCTCTTATCCTTGACACAAAGGTGTCCAACTTCCTGTTGACCCTGGAAGCTAGTAAAGCCTCGTACACATGGGCAGTTTTCTCTGCAAGAAAATTGCTGGGAGAGCTTTTTGCCGAGAAAACCGGCCGTGTGTATGGTTTCTCGTCTGGAAAACTGCCGGGAATCTCGACGAGAAAAATAGAGAACCTGCTCTCTATTTTTCTCGTCGGGATTCTCAGCAAGTGTTTCCTGCCGAGAAAACCGTGAGTGTGTACGCTTACCTGTCCCAGGTAAGCCCGCGCATGCTCGATGAGACTTGACGCATGCGCAGTAGCTTACAAGGGTAGTGTAGGGTGAAGCAAGATGGCGGCGACTGCATCGAATGTGATGAGCGCATGCTCGTCGTAGTCGATGACGTCACTGCATTCTTGCCATTCAAAAGAACGACGGTTCTTTTGAATGTGCCGTGTGTACACTCAGCGAGCAAGAAAAGCTTGCCAGGAACCTCGTCGGGAAAAACAACGTCCTCCCCCCCCCCCCCCCGACGAGATTCCCGCCCGTGTGTACAGTGTTTTAGTCTACGTCCGGGGTCCACCATTTCTGGCATATAGCCTGAAAAATGTCGGGGTGGAGAGACCACTCTCCTGGTAACAGCTGCTGGTGGCTCAGGAAATCCGCTTGCCAATTTTCTACCCCTGGAATGAAGATTGCAGCAAGATAAGGAATATGACTTTCTGCCCATACCAATATCTGGTTCACTTTTCTCTGAGCACCCTGACTTCGGGTGCCCCCTTGATGATTGATATAAGCTACCGCAGTAGCATTGTCGGATTGAATCCGAACAGGGTAACCCTGTAACCTGCGCATCCAGGTTCTGAGGGCTAGATACACTGCCCGAATCTCCAATATGTTGATGGGCAGGCTTCTTTCGAACTTGGACCAAGTTCCCTGAGCCGAGGCCTCTTCCAGAATTGCCCCCCAGCCAGAAAGGCTGGCATCCGTAGACACTGCTTTCCAGGTGACCGGGAGGAAGGATGTCCCGGTTCGCAAATTCTTGGTCTTTAACCTCCCTGGCGGTATGATTCTTTCAGATTTTAGGTGCTGAAAAGTGGTACCATTATTTTGCATGGAAATTTGGCGTTTTATATTGTAGTCCTGCAATTCTTAAGAATAACTCACTTAAATCTGTCCAAACAAGAGTCTAGTAGACATCCCGGGTATGATAAAGTTTGAAACACAAAATCATAAATTATAATATAATAAATAATAACATAATAATAAAAATTATTCACTAATGTAATCAAATCAAAAACACAAATTTGCTCAGTTGCAGAATTGTCGCGGTCATTACTTTGTGTTTGATGACGAATTTCCCCACAAATCGCCATCGCTCAATTCTGCGGGTGATTCCAATTTATTATCGCTGTTTTCTAGCTGGTCTTAGGCCCCTTTCACATGGGACGGATCAGTCATGATCCGCCCCGTGCACCTCCGTTTGCTCAGCGGGGATCGCTCCGTTGATCCCCGCTGAGCCGGCGGATGACTGGGCGGTCCCCCGCACACTGTGCAGGGACCGCACTGTCAGATCTCCGCTCTCCCCTATGGGGGATCGGATGAACACGGACCGTCTGTCCGTGTTCATCCGATCCGCTCCGCAGACAGATAGAAAAATAGAAATGTTTCTATCCTGAAAAACAGAGCATAGCGGACACGGGTGAGATCGGGTGTCAGCGGATGTTCATCCGCTGACATCCGCTATCCCATAGGGATACATGCATGTCCGTTTTTCATCCGAAAACGGATGGGTGAAAAAAACGGACATACAGTCCACCCGTCTGAAAGGGGCCTAAAACCACTTTTGACATAAAAAGGGACACTTTTTGGTTGCTATGGACAATCTCCAAATTCCAGTTTTTTTATTACATAAAAGTGCATGCAGGACACTGGACAGACCACTAGGGACAAAGGGGGTGTGTAATTATTTTATACAGTACTGTAATCTCTAAGATTACAGTGTACTGTATGTGTACTGTGTTTTAACTTTTTTGAATTTGGTGCCGATCTCTGTCCCTGTGCGTCGTAACGTCGCAGGGAACGGAGCTCGGCGGCACTCGGCACTGTGTGAATCGAGCGAGGAGACAGCTCGATCACACAGCGGGGAGGCATCACAGGATCCAGGCACAAGGTAAGTAACTCTGCCTGGATTACTGCAATGCAATCCCGAGTCTGGCTCGGAGTTACCGCTTTTGGTGCTGAAATTTCCCCACCAAGCCAGACTCGGGAATACCGCCAGTGAGGTTAACCACCAACTGAAGCTTTGGCGTACCACTGAAGATAGGCGCATTGGTAAATCTAGAGCTTGGATTCTCCTGTTCCAGGCAGCCAGGATACTGTTTTGAAGCAGTCTCGAATGAAACTGGGCATAACGAACGGCCTCGAAGGAGGCCACCATCTTCCCTAATAATTTCATGCAAAGACGAATGGATGGTCCCTTCTTTGCTTTGACCATGCAGACCAGTTTTTTTTTAATGATTTGATCTTTGGCTCTGGAAGGAATACTCTGCTTTGGGCCATTTCTATGACCCTGCCCAAATATTCTACCCTTCTTAGGGGCTGTAGAGAGGATTTCTGTAGGTTTAGGATCCACCCTAAATGCTCTAGGTATTTCACCATACTGCTACTGACTATTCTAACAGGAGTAGGCCACCTAGATAAGCCGTCACCGCTATTCCCACGTGCCCTTAAATTTGCCAAAAGCGGGGCTAGAACCTTTGTAAAATACCCGGGGTGCAGTAGCCAAGCCAAAAGGCAGAGCCACAAACTGGAAGTGGCGGTGTTCTACTGCAAACCTTAGGAACTTTTGGTGAGCGGGACGAATAGGCACGTGTAGATATGCGTCTTTGAGGTCTATTGACGCCAAGAATTCTCCGCCCTGCAGGGTGGAGACTACCTAACAAATAGTCTCCATTCGGTAATGATGAACGTTCAGAAACTGATTCAGAGCCGTTCGATCCAGAATGGATCCGATGTCTCCATTTGGTTTCGGAACCACAAAGAGGTTTGAATAAAACCCAGAACCTTGCTCTTTTAGGGGAACTTCCATGATTACCCCTTGAGACAGCAAGTGATCCAATGCTTGGAAGAAGGGTTTTCTCTTTAACAGATCTTTGGAGATGTTAGAGTTTAAGAACCGAGAAGGTGGGATTTCCCGGAATTCCAGTTTGTACCCTAGGGATACTGTGGAAACGACCCACTTGTCCTGGATCTCTGTCTACCAAGCTGCCGAAAACTGTCGAAGCTGCCCCCCCCCACTCGGCCGAGCGGGGGCGCCCCTTCACAAGGGGGCTTTGCTTGTTAGCTTTTTGAACCCACGGCTGTTTGTGACCCATGGCTTGATTCTGGGTCTTAGCTTTTGTGGCTGCCTGAGAATGCCGTCGCCACTGCCTGGAGGCTGAGGTTCCGGGAGCCGGGGAGAGAGAACGCTTAAAACAAGGGCGGTTATTATTTTTCTTATCTAGTAAGAGTAGGAGTAGTTTTACCACTAGAAATCTTCTGGATGTATTTATCATCCCCAAAGAGTCGTTCCCCATGGACCAAAAGCTTTTTACATGGAGCTTCAGCTGACCAATGTTTTAACCAAAGAATTCTACGCATATGCACCATTTGGAGCATGAGGCGGGTCGCCTGCTGAATAGAATCTCTAATAGCATCCACTGTAAAACATAAGGCCTTAGGGCAGGTTTTCCCAAAGTTTGACCTGATCTGGAGGAAGATCCTTAAGGCCTTGCTTCACCTGTTCCTTTAGGACCTGACACATCCCAACTGCTGCCACAGCAGGTTGGGTTACAGTGCCCGCCATCAGAAAAGAAGACTTAAGTAAAGATTCCAGTTTCTTTTCAGAAGGATCCTTAAATACCTGAGCATTGTCTACAGGGCAAGTTAGGCTTTTATTTATACAAGAAATTGCGGTTTCTACTGTAGGCAGCTTCATTTCTTGGTAAACTTCTCCTCCATAGGATAAAGAACATCAAATTTCCTGGGAGGAGAAAAACGCTTGTCTGGATGTTGCCAGTCTGCGTAAATAAAATTCTCCAATAAAGGATGAACCGGAAAGGAACATGCAGGCTGTGGGGATTTTAATGAACCCAGGGAAGAAACAGGTGACTCCGTTAATTCAGAAGAGGGCAACTTAAAATGTAGAACACACCGCTTCCGCATAACATCGCACCTGAACTTTAAGAACCTGGGAAGCAGAAAAAGGTTCTTCTGAAACCCCTGATCCATCCGACTGCTCCTCATCCCCTGAAGGCGCTACCTCATCATCAGATTTGTCTGAAGAAGGATCTAGGACAATCGAAGGAGACCTACTCTGCTTTTTGTCTCTCAGTGAGGACGCTGCGATTAAAGTAGCGATTCTCCCTTCAAAGTTGTTTAGAGCTGCTGCCAAAGTGTCTTCAGTGACATATGCAGGAGCTGGCACAACAGGGGAGGCAGCTATCCCTGGTAGAGGTAATGGTTCATCCTGTAAACGTGCTTCAGGTCTCGCAGGAGAGCTTGGCCCCAGGCAGGAATGGCTAGAGCCCTAACCCCCCCCCGATTCAGCCAGCGATGCTTTTTTGTAGGGCTGTTACTGATTAAAATTTTCATGTTCGATTAATCGTTTTTTTTTTTTTTATCGATTAATCGACTAATTTCGATTAATTATAACGCACATAGATCCAACTACTTTTAGCTGATCTCCTTGCAGGCTGATTCCCAGTGCAGCTACCAACCACTGGAAAAATCGATAGCAGGATACAAAAAACACACAAAGGCAGCGCTCGATGGGAATAGCATTAAAACTTTTATAGTCTTCAAGTAGATAACAAAATAAATATTGCACTGGGGATAAAATCGATGTAGCTACATAAACTGTAAAAATGGTGCGAGTAATACCAAACGGTAGCAAAAGCAGTCATAAAAACATGTAGCTAAGTATGATACTGGTATAAAAATGTCTACAACGATACCACTGCTGAATCCAGATGAGGAGGGGCTAACATCAGTCCGTCGACATGTAGATGTCCCGGAAAGGGAACTATCACAACTCCCAGTGGATGGCTGTAGAATCCCAGGTTGATAGAGGGAAGTGTAACAGCCCTTGCGTGTGGCAGATATTTAGGTCCCGCCGGCATGCAGATATGAAGGCACAGCAAAGGAGCCCTTCAGATGGACACGGCAAGCCCCGCCGGTGATCCGTGACATCACCGGATCTCCCTGAAAACCCGGAAGCCGGGGGAGAGGTGAGTACCAATCAAAATAATTTTGATCACTCAAAAACACTTAATCGATTAATCGAGGAATTAATAGTTAATTTCCACAGCCCTACTTTTTTGTCTTTCTTTGTTGTCCCTGACCTTCTACTGGAAGACATATTCCTAAGCCAAAGCAGAGGTACAAACAATAATGCATATACTACTGTGCTAGTTTAGCAATCTACATAAAGTATGCAACTAATCTCGTAGTTTTGATGCTGAGTAGGTGCCTAGGAGTGCCTGAATCCAACACATAGAGAAGCTTACGTGCCCCAAGCTGCTGTGCCTATTTTCATGTAGCACTTTCAGGTGTCTTAGGTCTTTTTTAAACCTCCCGCCTTGCGCCTGCGCAGTAGAGCGGCATGCACGCCGCACGTGCCCGCTCGCGTGACCACGCCCCCCCCCTCTGTCCGGCCGTGCACTGTAAAAGCGCACCTGCGCGTAGGGGGAATGGCGGAAATACCCATAGTAGGGGGAGAGAGGGGAGGATCCCCCAACAAGCAGCCATACCTCACTGAAAGGTTCCTTCTGCTGGCCATGCAGAGCTTGTAGCGGAGGAAGCGCGCTGTCTGAGGAGCAGCTGACACTGACCTGGTCCTGGAGCATGGTGAGTGAATATCAGCTCTTTACTCCCTCTAGTGGCGGACATAGGCAAGACAACACTACTCAAAAGAAGGGGAAAAATTCCTTAAGATGTTTTTTATCTAGGCTCTTTCCCCACTTACCTTATCCCCGCCGCAGGACTGCTGAAGACCAGACAGTACCAATCTTCACCCATCACGGCAGGTATGTTGCGCCAACCTACAGGAATCTGGGTTCCTACTTAAAGGAGGCCTCTTCCCTGGACCTTGTAAAAGACTGCCAGAAACTTTTGCGCATTTCATATAGCGAAAGTACTGGATCCCAGAGCCCAGTCCTCAAAAAGAGACATTACAGGCAATAACCTTGGTCTTCTGCGAGGCCCGGGTACCATCCATTTTTAGCATACTTAGTAGGCTTCTTGGATGGATCCGTTGTGTAGCTCTTTGACCCCCGAAGGGATTTTTAGCAGAGCTTCTTCATAGCACATCTTTAGGTCGCGACAATCACCTTAGACACTGGCGAAATAACTGAGGTACTTGCCTTATGGGAGGGGTTGTATAGAAGGGAACTCTTCTCCATTGGGTGTGCCAAGTGTCCAATCACCTCTGGTGAACTATACAACCCACTATGTAATGATTAAAGGCTCTGTGTCCCGTGGTGTACGGAAAAAAAGCATTCTTTTGGTGGCATTTAAGAACATCTGCGGTTTTTATTTTTTTGCGCTATAGACAAAAAAAAAAAAAAGTGCCAATTTTGAAGAAAAATAAAAAAAGAAGCAATTCAGCCTTATGGGAGGGGTTATATAGAAGGGAACTCTTCTTCATTGGGTGTGCCAAGTGTCCAATAACCTCTGGTGAACTATACAACCCACTATGGAATGCCAATTTTGAAGAAAAACAAAAAAAGAAGAAGAAGCAATACAGGGTTTACTTCCTCTTTAAAGTCGTTGTAAACCCTTACATATAACCAGTGAAGTGACTGGCCTCAGGTGATGCAGAGATAACAGATGCAACTTATGTCGGAGGATTTGTAATCTATAGCCATCTTTCCTCTACATTCATTCAAAATGCAGAATTACCCAGGATCTCTCAGCTCAGGGGGCGGAGAACTAAAGTTACATCAGTGAGGAGAGTTTTGGGAGCTGATTGGAGGGAAGGGACACACCCCTCTGCACACAGGAACAGAATCTGCTGGAGCTCTCTCCACTCCACCTTTTTTCTCCTGGTGTCAGGAAAATTTGTTCAAAGTGACTCATGTATATATAGCAGTAGAATGAGACAGAAACTACACTTTGTTCTGGATTGAGACAAGTACACAATATAGCGAGATATGCTTTGTTCATATTTCATGTCTGAGGTTTACAACCACTTTAACAAATAGCATGGGTGTTGTCTAAGGGCTCTTTCACACGGAGGTCCGTTCAGGTCCGCCTGTCAGTTTTTTAGGCGGACCTGAAACGGATCCTCCATGTACCCCTATGGAGGCACGGATGTCAGCGGAGACATGTCCGCTGACATCCGCTCCGCTCCGCCAAAGTGTGACGGAGGAAAACCCTATTTTTCCTTCCGTCGGCGGAGCGGATCGGATGACAACGGACTCTACGGTCCGTCGTCATCCGATTCCCCATAGGGGAGATCGGCGCTCTGACAGGGCGGTCCCTGCACAGTGTGCGGGGACCGCCCAGTCATCCGTCGGCTCAGCGGGGATCAACGGAGCGATCCCCGCTGAGCAAGCGGAGCTTCACGGGGCGGATCTGCACGGATCCGCCCCGTGTGAAAGGACCCTTAGGCCCTACTGACTCCTGTGAATGAGGCAGTTTTCAATTATCTGTGGGAAACTTAGCGGGGTTACCTGCAAATAGCTGTAGGCAAAGCAATGGAAGGATGAAAGCATACACAGTTATTTCTAGGTGTTCGCATGTAAACATTTACACAGCAATTACCTTTGGATGATCGGCCCTGGACTCAGACAGCTAATAGCAGAGAACCCTGAGTTTCCCACAGATAATCAAAAATAGTCCCATCTGCAATTGTGAATGGGACCTAAAGAACTGCTGAAATTCCTTCATTTGTTAGGATACAAGAACGTGAAAGTAGTACAAATCAGAAAATGAAGGAAAACATCTGAATGGCAGTTACAGATCATGCTTTCACTTTCTCATGCCTCTTGTTCCTATAGCAGAGCTCGCTGTGCTAACCCCATTTCATCGACAATTCTGCACCACAAATAGCAGAAATCTGTTTACAGGCAGCCAAACATGATAACATAAATTAAACCTCTAGGTAGGCTACTTTTTTTTTATCTATACAGTATTATATCTCTAAAAAGTGTCCTTTTAAGTCAATTAATAAATGTAGAAAGTGGCAATGTGCACGAAACCTGGGTAGATTGAATGTGAATGCTGGGTAAAAAAGGGAAAAAACAAAACAAAACACTGTACCGAGGAAAATCAATTTTAACAAGATCAGCTTCACAGAATCTACTTACTGAAATAAATAAGCAAAGGGTTCACAAGTCTGAATTTCCCAGAAAGCTCTCACTATTTATAGAGCTTTAAAGAAAACCTGTCTGAAGGTAAATATAAAAGCTGTCCCTGCACCCTGTTTTTGAGGTGTATACCACAGGGTTGTGATTCCTATTTTTGCCTCATTATTTCGGTCATACCTGATCTGGAACATCAGGCATCCCAAATCCTGACATGTGCATGCTTTTTTTCCCAGGTCAGTAGCTCACTTAAGGAAAAGCAAGGTTAGGTATGACCCCTTGAAAAACAAGTGAGCAATGACCGCTTCCATATCCTCAGAAGTTAAAGTGATATTAAAGCATATATTTATTTAAGCTCATTCTAATGCTGGTGAAATAGCTTACAAAATTTGCTGCTCCGTGATGTATTGAAGTAAAATTTTACTGTAAAATTAGTTGGTCGCCTGAGTGCTATCTACTTTTAGGGTGTCTCTTCATTTGCAGGGTCCTATGGAGCCACCCTTTTGTGACGGTACTTAAATAAAGAGAAGAAGGAGACAATAGCATTAAAAGTTTTAAACTGGAAATTGGTTTCCTCCTAGCTTTCAATCCACCAAGACAAATAGAGAGAATGTATTTCCCTAATAGGGGCGCACACACAGGAATAAAAACCTGGCATGGCTACTATCCCCTCAGCAGGTTATGCAAGACTAAAAGAAAAGCTTTAGCTTCTAATGCATTTTAAGGCATTGGTGCCCAACAAACAACCCACCAGTACTGAGCGTACAGTCTGCTGTGCTCCTGACTTCTAATCAGATGGTAAGCATAGCAGCCTCCGCACTGATACATAGTTACTCTGGTGGGCTTTAGTGTTGGAGCTTTTGGCTTTCAGTGATAGCTACAGTCCAGCACTAAGGCCAACCATAGATGGTTCTAATCTGGGCTGTTCAGCAGAGACCAGCTGACATCCGAATCATGTATGGGCAGGCTAAATGTACCTGCTGTATTTTACATGCGATTGTCATTAGCAGCTGGTATAGCCATTAGCAATAATCACGGAGTTCTCCCGGTGGGGACGGCTTTCCCTGCCGGGAGAACACAATAGTTCGGTGGGAGGGATTCTCCTGTTAACACTGTGTTGCTGGGGGAATCAAGCTAATTTCTTTCCTACAGCCCGTAGTTGTAGGAAAGAAATTTGCTCCATGCATGGCCTGCATAAGCCTAAAAATTTAATTAATCAGCTCCAGGGTTTCTGCCCCTTCTGTAACCAAGCCCTCCATAGTTCAGGAGAAGACAATGTAAACACACCGTGGAACAATGTTTCAGCACCATGTCTACATCAAAAGTGAAACAAAGTCATGGCACTTCTTGTTATAAAGGAGGCTTGGGCAGATCTGTACCAGGTTTGTCCATCATCTCCATGCAGAAATAGATGACTGCTATAGGGCTCATTTACTTCTGTGTCACCCTCTGAAGAACAATGTGTGGAAGGCCCCATTTTAGCAGGTGTTTGACAGGCAGTCAAGGGGCCTTATGTTGCTCTTCGCCACCTGTTTTAACCCCTAAAAACCCGCACCACCAATTCGCAACCAATTATTCAGTTGAATGGGTCACATTGAGTCGGGCGGTACTGGCTGCAGAATGCAACGGGGGATCGATTTTGCTGTGCCACGATGCAAAGCATTGTAGCAGTGGCTAGTGTACAGCCTCCTGTGCTGCCTTTGCAGCTTAAGGGGGAGTGGTTGGGGGGGGGGCAGGAAAAAAATGCAGCTCAACTCCATGTTTTTACTGTCTCCCCCCAACTGCAAATGAGGTTAAGGGGTTCTTGTGAGCATTTCTGACACCTACTAAGCACCCTCCAACTGCCAGGCCCGAGTGTACTGAGCTAAAATCTTAAAGTATTCTGCAGGTCAGCATCTGCCTGTCCAGGCTTGACATCATGCTGGTTGAAAACTGTATGCAATGCCTTGCCTTAACCACTTTGCGCCCGCCATACGACAAATGACGGCCGCAAAGTGGTTCTAAAATGCCGGGAGGCCGTCATACGGCCTCCGCTCCTCCGGCCACTGCGGGGCGCGCGAGCGCCGGCGCATGCCCGGCACATCACTGAGATGCCGATGCGCGTGCCTGGCGGCCGTGATGTCCGCCAGGTACCCGCGATCGGCGGGTACACAGACAAGGACGTGGATCTGTGTGTGTAAACACACAGATCCATGTCCTGTCAGGGAGAAAGGAGACCGATGCTGTGTCCCTTGTACAAAGGGACACAGATCGGTCACCCCCCCCCAGTCAGTCCCCTCCCCCCATAGTAGCAATCACTCATAGGGCACACATTTAACCCCTTCCTCGCCCCCTAGTGTTAACACCTTCCATGCCAGTCACATTTATACAGTAATCAGTGCAGTTTTATAGCACGAATCGCTGTATAATTGTGAATGGTCCCAAAAATGTGTCAAAAGTGTCCGATATGTCCGACGCAATCCTGACAATAATCGCAGATCGCCGCCATTACTAGTAAAAAAAAAAAAAAAAAAAAAAAAGTCAGAATTCTATCCCCTATTTTGTAGGCGCTATAACTTTTGCGCAAACCAATCACTATACGCTTATTGGGATTTTTTTAACCAAAAATATGTAGAAGAATACCTATCGGCCTAAACGTAGAAATTTTTTTTTTTATTTTTTTTTTAAATTGGGATATTTATTATAGCAAAAATCAAAAAAAAATATAGGATTTTTTTACTCACCGTAAAATCCATTTCTCTGACGTCCATGGACTGACACAGCTGGATACTGTAAACGTGTGGGTATATGTCCCTGCTCGCAGGAGATGATCTAGGCAGAATGTTAGATTGTTAGAAACATATATTCTAGAACAAACCAGAGCTGAACAGCCCCGCCCAGGGGGGCGGTCCCCCTGGACATTACCCTCCCACCTGCAGTCAGCAGACCTCAGTTTGTAACAAAGCAGTACAAACCTTAAAAAGGAAGGGTGGGTGCTGTGTCAGTCCATGGACGTCAGAGAAATGGATTTTACGGTGAGTACAAAAATCCTATTATTTTCTCTTACCGTCCATGGACTGACACAGCTGGATACTGTAAACGTGTGGGACGTCCCAAAGCAGTATCAGAAGGGTGGGAGCAGTATTAAAGGAACAACCAAAACTTCACTCCAAACAAGCAGAGCTCCTTAACGGAGGAGTTGCGACATTAAACAGCGGCCTGCAATGCTTTGCGGCCGAAGGGAGCATCCGAAGATGCAGCCACATCGACCTTATAAAATCTTGAAAAAGGTATGAACGGACGACCAGGTCGTCGCCTTGCATTGCCTTCGTGGAATGCGCCGCAACCGGAAAGGGAGGCGCCCGCCTCTTAAGGGCATAGGCCCGTATGACAATCTGCCTGACCAGACACAGACTTCCGAATGGAAACAGTAGCAGACAGGTACACTCGTAAGGCTTGTACCCATGTTAATGTATGAAGCGCAAACTCTCAGGGATGCGATGGGTGAGGACACCAGGACGGAAGAACAATGTCCTTCTTAAGGTGAAAGGCCGAGACCATCTTTTGAAAGAAGGATGGTCATGGGCGCAACACCGCCATATCCTTATGGAGGACCAAGTAAGGCGACTTGCAGGACAAGGCCGCCAACTCAGACACCCGCCTAACCGAAGCAATGGCCACTAAGAAGGCCACCTTCCGGGACAAGGTCAAGAGAGGAATCTCTCTGATATTCTCAAAGGGATGCTCTTGGAGAACCAAGATGCATCAAATTCAGATCCCAAGTAGGGAGAGGAGGCTTGACAGGGGGGATCACATGGTGAATCCCCTGCACAAAAAGGTGCCATCAAGGAATGGCCCGGTAGCGGTCGTTGAAAAAGACAGCCGGGCCGAAATCCGACCCTCAAAAAAAAAGGTATGCAAGGCCAGCTTTTGGGTCACACCACACTAAGAACAGCAAAATCCTGGGAACGGAATACATCTGAGGACGCCACTCAAGTTCCTTGCACATATCTCACTGTACCTGGAAGGTTTACATGGCTATCTTCATGGAGTCAACAACATAGAAGAGATGACCGAATACGAGAGAACTCGGTCCTTCAGCACCTGGCTTTAAACAGCCATGCCATTAAAGCCAAGGACTGTAAAAGCAGGATAAAGTATGGGATCAAGAGACAGAAGGTCCACCCCAATAGGCAGTCGCCAGGAACGTCTGCGACTAGCCGAAGTAGATTGGCGTACCAATGTCGCCGTTCCAGAGCAATGAGGATCACTGGAATGGCCTCAGCCCCTACTCTGCGAAGCCGGCGAGGCAACAACAGTAGCGGAGGGTAAGCATATATTAGGCGATACTGCCCCCATGGGCTTCCAACGCGTCCGCCCAGGGGTCCCTGGACCTGACCACGATCTTGCCACCTTGCGAGTGAGTCGAGAGGCCATAAAGGTCCACTTCCGGTGCCCCACCTCCGGTAAAGGAGGTGGAAACACCTCCGGATGCAGGGACCCTTCCCCTGCAATGCACATGGCCGACAGGACCGTCTTACAGCGAGATGTATGAAAATCCCAAAGAGACTCCGCAATGTATCAGAGAAGAGAGGCCCCGGTGTACAGGGTGCCTCAACTGTTGGCCAATAAAGGCAACTTTACAGAGCTTCCCTAGAAACTCCGTCAGAGGACCAGTACCTCAGCCTCCACAGGTGGCGCAAACCCACCCTGGGCACAGAGACCCTAAAGGCTAAAATAGTTGCAGTGCACCTGCTAGACAACTGATGGATGAAGCAGAGGCTTTTGCCCAGTCATTGAGCTACAAAAGACGCAGCCACTAACGGGCGTAACGCTAACCTCAGCCTGGCGAACACCGTCCAAGCCAGCGCTTCTGATCACCACTGAAAGCAGGTGGAAAGTGGTACCCCTGAAACCAGGGATCCTTGTGACAATGCTCCATCCAGCAGCTACCCATGGATAAGTGCTGATTGTAAAAACACACATCGTTTATACTATGTATTGCGTCAAACGCGCAAATAGAGTGCAGGAGGAAACCCACCCAGCCACAAAGAGCATAATACCACCACATACGGCGTATGTAGTTTAGTATGTGTGGATAAACTTATTAAACACGTTTATACTGTACTAGCGACGAAGGCGCGCACATCATCGGGGCTTGGACGTAAACCAGCCACGTAGATTGCGTACACAACCGTGTAGGTATGTTAGACTGCGAATAAACAAATTGCACATGTTTATACTGTGCATAGCGCTGAAAATGCGCACACCATTGGAACGCAGGGGGAGAAACCTGAGCACCCAGATGTATTTAGTGTAGTGTATAGACATAATGTGTATGTTTACACCAAAGGCATGCATGTCATGTAGCGTGGGCGGAAACCCACGCAGACTGCATACGCATACAGTGTAGGTATGTTAGTATGTGTGTGCTAAACATTTTGCACAAGCCCATGTGTGCATAGCACCGAAGGCGCGCACACTGTTGGCGCGTGGGAGGAACCGAAGTACCCCACTCATACTCAGAGAATGCAATACCTACAACTACTGTGAATGTATTTAGTGTAGTGTATAAACATAATGTGTATGTTTACACCGTGTATTGCACCAAAAGCATGCATGTCATGTAGCGTGGGTGGAAACCCACGCAGACTGCACAGACATACCGGGTAGGTATGTTAGTATGTGGATATCCAATCGCACAAATTTAGACTGTGCATAGCGCCAAAGCGCCCATACCAATGGAGTGTGGGAGGGAACCGGAGTACCCGGAGGAAAACCACACAGAGTGCATACACATACCGTGTAGGTATTATAGCATGCGTGATAAACATTGAACATGTTTAACTGTGCAGAAGGCCAAAGGCGCACATACCGTCAGCGCGTGGGAGGAAACCGGAACACCCGGAAGAACTCCACGCAGACAGCACACAGATACCGTGTAGGAATGATAGCATGTGAATAAACATATTGCACATGTTTATGCTGTGCATTTCCATTGGAGCGTGGGGGGAAACCGGAGTACCCGGAAGAACCCCACGCAAACAGTATACCCGTACTGTAAACATGTATAGTATGTGCAATAAACATATTGAACATGTCTATACTGTGCAGAGAGCCGAAGCGCACATACCACGAGAGCTCGGGAGGACACCGGAGCCCCCGGCGGAAACCCGCGCTGACCCAGAGAGTATAATACATACATATACTGTGAATGTATCTGGAGTCGTTCATAAACATATTTTGTACGTTTATATCATGTATGGCACTGAAATACAGCATTGGAACGTGGGGGGACACCCACGCAGACACAGAGATCAATAACACATACATACACTGTGAATGTATGCAGTGTAGAGGTATAGGACAAGTTTAAATTATGGCGCAGAGGCGCATAATCTTCTCTGTATCATTCCAACCTGCTTGACTGTGCTGCCGAAGCAGCATGCAGGTAACAGGTAACCTCTGACCCTCAGACCGTGTGTCTGTCAGAGCTCAAAGCGTTCCCCAGGAAATGGCGGAAAATGTTGCCTCAGGATATCACACAGAAGGCTCACAGGGACTAGAGACATAAATGAATAAAGTCCTCCCCCCCACCATGCTGCACCGACCAGGGGGAGGGAAACACTGTGTACCACTGTATCATCCATGCTGCTCTTGACGCAGCATGTGAGGAAAACAGTGAGGAAGCTGTGTAAAAGAAAGGCTTGAAGGAACCAAGGGAAACAGCGTCCCTGAGGTACCTCAGCCACAGCAATTCCAGCTTGAGAGTGTTCCTCGCATCATCAATGAGATCACTTACAAGCGCCCTGTCATTCACTGACACAGAACTGGAGTCTTCCTCACAAGGGAATGTCCTGTTCATAAACATTAAATATTCAGAGCTAGGGTCCCGAGCACAGTAGCTAGGCCCATATCTGAATCAGAGCACTCCTACACTAAAGATTTTTGTGGGGAGAGGGGGCTTATAGCTCCTTTTGCTCGCACACCGCTTCCATTCTGACAGGAATAATTTCAGGATTGCTGACAACTGGTCCATAAGGACCGCAGGTGCAGGAAACATATGAACAGGTTTAACTGTGCAGCACTGCCAGTTGCCCCAGGCAAGTGTGGAGAGCAGGTGTATCAGACTCCATAACGCCACCCTCTGAGACCTTATACACTATACAGTGAATATACAGTCCACCCACTGGCTACGCTGAGGCTGAGGAGGGGATACCCGGAGGACTCACCAACCCTTAAGGACCGCTCAGTCCTGCTGAAGCGCGCTGTGAGCCTGAAGAGAGTGAAGAATCTGTGAGGAGATTGTGAGGAGATTCGCGCCGCAGCGCCGCCGCTAGAGGCCGAAACCGAAAATAAATGCGCGGCGGCCACAAGAAAAATGGCTGCCGGCCGTAGCTATAACTGCGCCATTGAACCACCCAAGATGGCCGCCGAGCGTGAAATTCAAGCTCTAATGCGCGCTAATGGTGCACGCAATAACCACCTCAAAACAGCGCTAATGCGCGCGCTAATGGCGCACGCAATAAACACCTCACACACCAGAAAAAAAACAGCCCCCCTCTCCAGAACCCACTACAGACATGAGCGCCCAGCCAGGCCAGAGTGACCCCCAAGCACCCCACCAGTACAGGGTGCAGAGAGCAGCATAACAGGGGGGAGACAGGGAGAAACCGCCCATATAAAGAAACACAGCCAGCATGTACTCACCTGCAATAGGAGAGACTACTTACCCGTCCCTTTCAGGGACCCACTGGCTTGTTTCAGACAGACCTATCACAGAGCAGTACTGCGTAGCTGTCGGCCCGGTCCACCGCGAGAGATACAGTCAGTCAGGTACTGTTCAATCTTGAGAGGACCGCGGGAGCATGAAAGCAAGCCGGCCACCACTGGAGTCATGGGGCATGTCGTGAACTGAGTCTCACGCACACAAGGCGAGGATCAGCACGCTCGATGGTCGGACAGGGAAGACTACGAGGATGCCAGTGTACCCAACCTGTTGTCCAGCCGACAGCTGATTGAAGGTCTCAAAAATAAAATAATAAAATTCCCAAAGGAATAAAATGTAAAAGTAAAATCTTCCAGGAGACTGGCTCCTGAGAGAGCCACATCTTCTCCTTCTGCTAGGCAGAAAAAAAACGGAGGTCTGCTGACTGCAGGTGGGAGGGTAATGTCCGGAGGGACCGCCCCCTGGGCAGGGCTGTTCAGCTCTGGTTTGTTCTAGAATGTACATTTCTAACATTCTGCCTAGATCTTCTCCTGTGAGCAGGGACATATACCCACACGTTTACAGTATCCAGCTGTGTCAGTCCATGGACGGTAAGAGAAATTGTGTTTTTTTTCAAAATTTACGCTATTTTTTGGTTTATAGCGCAAAAAATAAAAACCGCAAATATCACCAAAAGAAAGCTCTATTGGGGCGCATGCGCGGCTCTTGGACATGGCGGATGTGTAGAGGCTGAGCTCCGGATCCCGCCCGCCCGCACTCCTGACCCCTGTAAAGCTTCCACAAAACAACGATCGCCACGGGGGTAAGCGCATTTCCATCCGGTAAGCTTACAGCACCCCATGGGTAAAATTGGGCAGCAAAAACAGTTCTACAAGCCGCAAACAGACCCACACACGCTGACCGCGATGGACAGATTCGTCACTAGGCCGCAATCCCCGGCCTTGCCTGCACTAGCGGAACCGCTCGCGGCCACGGATCCCTCGCGGGGGATAGAGGACATGGAGAGTCATGCTGCACAAAGCTCACAGTCTGGGGGCACTCAGACACCCCCCGTAGTGTCTTCCCATACTGTTCAGAACATTCTAACCCCAGAACTCATGGATGAAAAGCTCCAGGCTCTCCTCATGCAGATGACACGCAACATGGCTGCTGAAATGGGAAAACTCTCACAGGAGTTAAGGAGTGAAATAGCTCAAATTGGGGACAGAACTGATGCTCTCGAGTATAAATTTGACGACTTGGTCAATTATGTGCAGGAATTGGAGGAGGAAACGTCCACATTGAAAAACTCTCTTTCTCACAACTCCAACTGCAACAGGAGGACCAGGAGAATAGGGAGAGGAGACAGAACCTGAGATTCCGAGGAATACCGGAGTCAGTGGGAGACAACAATCTTCGCCAGTACTTGCTGGGGTTGTTTAACACCTTAGCCCCCAGAATTGCAGATATTGATTGGCGCATGGACCAAGCACATCGCTCCCTGGGTCCCAAACCGCCCGTTGGTAACAGGCCAAGGGATGTCATAGTACGTTTTCATTACTATGATAGCAAGGAGGCACTGACCCTTGCTACACGTAACAAATCAGCAACTGAATATAATGGGGCTAAAATACAGATCTACAACGATCTGTCTCCAGTGACCCTGGTGAAACGTAGGAACCTGCGCCCGATCACATCCCATCTGCAAAACCTGCGCGTCCCATACTTCTGGGGTTTCCCCTTTCGTTTGATTGTACCCCGAGATGGAAATCAACACTGTCTCCGTGATATGCATGAGGGTGAAGCATTCATTAAAAGTCTAGGCCTACCTCCCTTGCCTGAAGAGCTGATGCCAATTCCTGCAACCCAGCAAAATCGAATTGCACCAAATACGCCTTCCAGAGAATGGACCCCAGTCCGCAGAAAGCAGATGAAATCCTTCTCCACTCCACATCGTGGCTCCAGGCGCCACCCTTGAAAGGTCAAGAAGTCAAGGCTGGCTCTAATCTTTTTATGGCTGAAATAGCCTGTACCCTGGTGTCAGATAATTGACCTGTGTTCTATTTGCTGTTTTTTTTTTGTTGTTGCAGTCACCAATCTGAACAACCAGTGGTCAAGATACCCGACATTTGGAGTTCAAACTCTGCTCACCCATGGGGTAAAGTTTTTTCTTTTTTGGAAGTTTTTGAAAGTCTCTTTCTATCTTTATTGAGATGACACTAGTGGGTTTGATAGCCCTATTAATCTTACTTTCATGAGAGTTTCCTTTTTGTTTTCTTTTTGCTGGAGAGCGGGGGGATCCCCCTCTTCACGTCTCCATGTGATGGGAGTTGCCAAGTGGCCCCAATTGGTCCCAGGCTTCGGTATGGGAATCCTGAGTGTTTTTTACTACTCAGGTGTAACAACTTTGACTCTTATGTTTTTTTTTGTTCAGAACCCCCCCTGGGTTCATTCGTTAATATTTTTATTTTGCTTTTTTCCAATACATCTCTACTACAACATACCAGTGCTGATTGTTTGTTAAGGTATAGGGCAACTTTATGGTCAAGAGTTATACAGGTGATACGTTTTCAAGGTTTACAATGCAGTAGTTTTAATAATTCATTATGGCTTTGAAGATAGTATCTCACAACGTTAAGGGACTGAACTCAATTTCAAAACGTTGGATTGCTCTTAAAGATTTGACGGTCAGGGGCGGACATAATACTAGTTCAGGAAACTCACTTCCGTACTGGGGGTTCGATGAAATTTGCATCTAAATTCTATCCCACATCCTATGTTGCATCTGCTCCTTCTGGCAAAGCTGGAGTGGTTATTTTGATAAAAAAATCATGCCCGGTAAAGGTCAGAGAAAAATACATCGACCCCCAGGGGAGGTTTGTCATCCTGATTTGTGAATACATGTTGTCTACATTTACTTTGGTCAATGTATATGCGCCCAATTCGGGCCAAATGGTATTTCTGAATGACTTTTTTGATAGGCTTCAAAGGTACTCTAACCCATTCATGATATTAGGGGGAGATTTCAATCTGATTATGTCCCACAGGCGCGATCGTCATATGCTCTTTGGGGACACCCCTTCCCAACGGGTGATATCTCAATCCGCCTTCTTTGGGAAACTGGTCAGAGCACACAGACTGCTGGATTCATGGAGAATCAGACATCCGATCCAAAGACAGTACACCTTCTATTCTATGGCGCATAAGATGTACTCAAGACTGGATCATTTCTTTATTACGTCCCCTTTACTCCCTCTCCTAGTAGACTCCAACATTTCTCCTATTACATGGTCGGACCATGCTCCTATTTCACTAGAACTACTATTGCATGACTCGCCCTCTAGGACTTGCCACTGGAGACTTAATGAACACTTACTCAGTTCACCCCCCATTAGGGATAGACTGACCAAAAGCTTGAATGAATATTTTGAACTAAATGTGGGTTCCGTACATAAGGTTTCTACCCTTTGGGAGGCTCATAAGGCTTGTTTCCGTGGTACATGTATTGCCGAGGGCTCTCGTCTGAAGAAGGATGGCGAGAGTCGTCGGATCTCCCTATTAGCTGACTTGAAGCGGGCGGAGCGGGTTCTGCTGGGATCCCCAACAGTTGAGGCTCTCCGTAGGGTTGTAGCTCTTCGCAACCAACTGAAAACGTTAGAGTATAGTAAGGCAACAAAATCTCTTATGTGGGTGAAACAAAAATTCTACAAGTATTCTAACAAGCCACATAGGATGCTAGTGAACAAACTTAGACCACGTCCATTCCACTCCTTTCCTGAATTGTTGATCCAAAGAGATGGCACCCCCACTCATTGTCCCCAAACTATGACCAAAGTTTTTGGTAACTTTTACAAAGAATTATACAATTGTCTTACCCCCGAAAATAATTTTCATTTTACTCAGGATAGGTTTGACCAGTTCGTTCAGACTCTCCCCTTGCCGAAGTTGTCCTCCTCAGATCTGGAAAAGCTTAATGCCCCCATCACCCCTGAGGAGCTTACAAAAATTATCAAAGACCTACTCACGCTTAAATCTCCGGGACCCGACGGCCTCACCTACCTATACTACAAGACCTTTTTACCTACCCTATTGCCACATATGATAAACTTGTATACATCACTTTTACGAGGAGAAATTCCACATAGCCAGTTTACACATTCATATATTTCAGTGATTCCAAAGCCGGGGAAGGATCATTCTTTACCGGACAACTATAGGCCCATAGCCCTACTAAATTCGGACTATAAAATTTTCATGAAACTTCTCTCATCTAGATTGTCCCAGTTCATTCCCAAATTAAATTAACCACTTAACGACCGCTCACTGTATATATACACGTCGGCAGAATGGCACCGACAGGCACAATCACGTAGAGTGTACGTGATTGCGTTTGTATAGTTGGGGGGTCCAATCGGACCCCCCTCCTATACAGTGAGCGGTGGCTAAGTGTCCGGGAGCGTTCCGGGATGAGGGGGCAGCCATTCGTTTCTGGCCACCCCCTCGCGATCGCTCCCGGCGAATGGAAATGCCCCCTCTGTCTGTGTCAGACAGAGGGAGCAGGAGGAAGTGATGTCATCTCTGGTGCGGCGCTCACATATACCGAGCGCCGCACAAGAGAAGACATCAGGTCAGTGCACACAACACTACACTGACACCAGGACACATAGGGACATAAATCGCCCCCCCAGATCACCCCCCCCAGCCCCCAGTCACAGTGTCACGGATTGCAGTGACCATTTATTTAGTGATCACTGCAATCAGTGACATTTGTGACTGTAAAAGTGTCACCAAAGTTTAGTCTTAGGTCCAGTGTAGCCCCCTAACCCCCCTAATAAAGGTTTAACCCCCTGATCACCCCTCAGATAACCCTTTCACCCCCTATCACCACTGTCGCTAAGCGATCATTTTTCTGATCGCTGTCTTAGCGTCAGTGATGCCGATCGGCAGCCAGTAATTTTTTTTAGGTTCGCCGCATGTTTTTATAGTGTCAGGTACCCCAATATTTTATCTAATAAAGGTTTAACCCCCTTGATCGCCCCCCAGGTAACCCTTTCACCCCCATCACCACTGTCGCTAAGCGATCGTTTTTCTAAACGCTGTCTTAGTGTCGGTGATGCAGATCGGTAGCCAGTAATTTTTTTTAGGTTCGCCGCATGTTTTTATAGCGTCAGGTACCCCAATATATTATCTAATAAAGGTTTAACCCCCTTGATCGCCCCCCAGGTAACCCATTCACCCCCATCACCACTGTCACTAAGCGATCTTTTTTCTAAACGCTGTCTTAGTGTCGGTGATGCAGATCGGTAGCTGGTAATTTTTTTTAGGTTCGCCGCAGGTTTTTATAGCGTCAGGTACCCCCATATATTATCTAATAAAGGTTTTAACCCCCTGATTGCCCCTAGTTAACCCTTTCACCAGTGATCACCATATAAGTGTTACGGGTGACGCTGGTTAGTTAGTTTGCTTTTTATTGTGTCAGGGCACCCGCCGTGTATATAACCCAATAAAGGTTTAACCCCCTGATCGCCCGGCGGGTGATATCAATTAGGTTTTAGCGTCAGAGAGGGTCTGAGTCACACCCCAGGCAGCGTCAGGTTAGTGCCAGTAACGCTAACACCCACGCGTGAAGCATACACCCCCCTTAGTGGTATAGTATCTGAACAGATCAATATCTGATCAGATCTATACTAGCGTCCCCAGCAGTTCAGGGTTCCCAAAAACGCAGTGTTAGCGGGATCAGCCCAGATACCTGCTGGCACCTGCGTTTTGCCCCTCCGTCCAGCCCAGGCCACCCAAGTGCAGTATCGATCGATCACTGTCACTTACAAAACAAAAACACACATAACTGCAGCGTTCGCAGAGACAGGCCTGATCCCTGCGACTCCAGTGCTGTAGGAGGTGATTTCACCACCACAGTTAAAAAAAAAAAAGCAAATATGCCGAAGCATTGGGGCAGCAGGGGCGGAGGAGCGATTTTGCTCCTAATGCCGCGTACATACGGTCGAAATTCCGACGGAGGCTTGCCCGTGGAAAAGTCCGACCATGTGTGTGCGGCATAACTTTTTTGCGGGAGGATGCCCCCATGCTTCGGCATATATAAATGGTGCGTGTATGCCCATCATTGGAAGTGGGTGGATGAAGGGCGGTATTCTAATGGTGGGCATACCCACCGATCAATCTCTTTTTTCGTTCAGCCAACTGGCTGCATGAAAAAAAAAAGATTACAATACATGTCCAACAAGGACCAGCAACGTACTGGTATGTTGCTGAACCTTGAATGTTTATACCAGAATGATGCCTGCGGGTTTAGGTATCATCTTGGTATCATTCTTTTCAGCCTGCGGCCGGCTTTCATGTAAAAGCAATCCTAGCGGCTAATTAGCCTCTGGACTGCTTTTACAAGCAGTGGGAGGGAATGCCCCCCAGTTTTTTCAAAAAAAAAGAGTACCTGTCACTACCTATTGCTATCATAGGGGATATTTACATTCCCTGAGATAACAATAAAAAAAAAAAAATAAAAAAAAAAATACTTGGAAGGAACAATTTAAAAATAAAATAAAAAAGCAAAATTAATAATAAAAAAAAAAAAAAAGAAAAAAAAAAGCACCCCTGTCCTGCCCTGCTCTTGCCCAATGGCGAACGCAAGCGTCGGTCTGGCGTCATATGTAAACAGCAATTGCACCATGCATGTGAGGTATCAGCGCAAAGGTCAGATCGAGGGCAATCATTTTAGCAGTAGACCTCCTCTGTAAATCTACTGGGGTAACCTGTAAAGGCTTTTAAAAATGTATGTAGTTTGTCGCCAATGCGCGTTTGTGCGAAATTTTAAAGCATGTCGTGTTTGGTATCTATGTACTCGGCCTAAGATCATCTTTTTTATTTCATCAAACATTTGGGCAATATAGTGTGTTTTAGTGCATTAAAATTAAAAAAAGTGTATTTAACCCAAAAAATGCGTTTGAAAAATCGCTGCGCAAATACTGTGTAGAAAAGAAAAATGCAACACCCACCATTTTAATCTGTAGGGCCTTTGCTTTAAAAATATATATAATGTTTGGGGGTTCAACATAATTTTCTTGCAAAAAAAAAATGTTTTCATGTAAACAAAAAGTGTCAAAAAGGGCTTTGTCTTCAAGTGGTTAGAAGAGTGGATGTAAGCTTCCTAATGTTGTGTATAAAATGCCAGAACAGTTCAAAACCCCCCCAAATGACCCCATTTTGGAAAGTAGACACCCCAAGCTATATACTGAGAGGCATGTCGAGTCCATGGAATATTTTATATGTTGACACAAGTTGCGGAAAAACGACAATTTTTTTTTTTTTTGCACAAAGTTGTCACTAAATGATATATTGCTCAAACATGCCATGGGCATATGTGAAATTACACCCCAAAATACATTCTGTTGCTTCTCCTGAGTACGGGGATACCACATGTGGGAGACTTTTTGGGAGCCTAGCCACGTACGGGACCCCAAAAACCAAGCACCGCCTTCAGGCTTTCTAAGGGTGTAAATTTTTGATTTCACTTCTCACTGCCTATCACAGTTTCGGAGGCCATGGAATGCCCAGATGGCACAAAACCCCCCCAAATGACCCCATTTTGGAATATAGACACCCCAAGCTATTTGCTGAGAGGAATGGCGAGTATTTTACAGCTCTCATTTGTTTTTGAAAATGAAGAAAGAGAATATATATATATATATATATATATTTTCTCTTTCTTCATTTTCAAAAACAAATGAGAGCTGTAAAATACTCGCCATTCCTCTCAGCAAATAGCTTGGGGTGTCTATATTCCAAAATGGGGTCATTTGGGGGGGTTTTGTGCGATTTTGGCATTTTATGGCCTTCGAAACTGTGATAGGTAGTGAGGAGTGAAATCAAAAATTTGCGCCCTTAGAAATCCTGAAGGCGGTGCTTGGTTTCCGGGGTCCCGTACGCGGCTAGGCTCCCAAAAAGTCCCACACGTGGTATCCCCGTACTCAGGAGAAGCAGCAAAATGTATTTTGGGGTGAAATTCCACATATAACCATGGCATGTGTGAGCAATGTATCATTTAGTGACAACTTTTTGTAATTTTTTTTTTGTTTTTTTTTAGTCATTATTCAATCACTTGGGACAAAAAAAAAAAAAATTCAATGGGCTCAACATGCCTCTCAGCAATTTCCTTGGGGTGTCTACTTTCCAAAATGGGGTCATTTGGGGGGGTTTGTACTGCCCTGTCATTTTAGCACCTCAAGAAATGAGATAGGCAGTCATAAATTTAAAGCTGTGTAAATTTCAGAAAATGTACCCTAGTTTGTAAACTCTATAACTTTTGCGCAAACCAATAAATATACGCTTATTGACATTTTTTTTACTAAAAACATGTGGCTGAATACATTTTGGCCTAAATGTATGACTACAATGGAGTTTATTCGATTTTTCTTATAACAAAAAGTAGAAAATATCATTTTTTTTCAAAATTTTCGGTCTTTTTCCGTTTATATCACAAAAACTAAAAATCGCAGAGGCAATCAAATACCATTAAAAGAAAGCTCTATTTGTGGGAAGAGAAGGACGCAAATTTCGTTTGGGTACAACATTGCATGTCCGCACAATTTACAGTTAAAGCAGCGCAGTGCAAAATTCTGAATTCACCTCTGGTCCTTTAGCTACCAAATGGTCCGGGGCTTAAGTGGTTAACAAAGATCGAGTAGGATTTGTTCCTTCCCGACACGCTGGAGACAACACAAGACATACTGTGGACTTGATTGACCTGATAAACAAATTTCCCCGCCCAACACTTATATTGAGCTTGGATGCACAAAAGGCGTTCGATCGCTTAAGCTGGCCCTATACGTTTTCTGTACTGCGGAGATTTGGGTTTGACGGTCCTTTCTTTAAAGCTATACAGGCCTTGTACACAGGCACAAATGGCCTCTTTTCTGTCCCCATATATACCTATGTCCAATGGTACTAAACAGGGGTGCCCGTTGTCCCCCCTCCTTTTTATTCTTTGTTTGGAGCCATTGGCAGAGGCTATTAGATGTCACCTAGATATTAAGGGGGTACTGATGAGACATAGAGAATATAAATTATCCCTTTTTGCGGACGACATCCTCTTGACAATAACGAGCCCCATTACGTCACTCCCCTCTCTACATGCACTCCTTCAGAATTTTGGGTCTATATCAGGCTACAAAATAAACAAGACTAAAACGGAAGTACTCCCCATACATGTCCCGCCAGATCTGTTGTTACAATTACAAAACACATCCCCTTATAGGTGGTGTTCTCATGCCTTGACATATTTGGGCGTGAAGATTACCCCCTCGTACAGTACAATATACGCTGCAAATTTTCCCCCTCTGTTCCAGGACATCTATAAAAATTTACGTCAGTGGGCTGCATACCCTATTACTATGCTGGGCAGAATTAATGTACTAAATATGTCTGTATTGCCTAGACTTCTCTATCTTTTTGATACGCTCCCTGTAGCCATTCCTACCAGTCAGCTTAAAGCTCTTCAGAGAGGGTTTTTGAAGTTCATATGGAATAATAGCACACATCGGATAGCCAGCACGGTGGTATTTTCCTTGCGGTCACAGGGGGGAATGGGAGCACCTGACATCATTAGATATTACCTAGCCGCTCATTTAAGGGCGGTTGTATCCTGGTCATGTCAGAGCAGCCCTAATAGGTGGTCGGAGATAGAGAAAGGTGCCATCTATCCGGTACATTTGTGCTCTTTAGTGTGGTCTAGACCCCTACACGGCGACCCCATACTGAAGAGAATGTGTCTTGCACCTATGCTATTCACCATTTCCATTTGGAATAAACGCAAATCAAAATTTCCGCTTGCATCATTGTGCCCTCCTCTTACTAACGTACTACTGAATCCAGTATTGCCTGATAGTTTGGTCTATGGCCGTCTGTTACCATGGATGCAGTCTCCATTGTTTCGGTTGCGAAATTTGGTTAACCCGGTCACTCGCAAATTTCTTGATTTTGCAACCCTTCAAAACAAATATTATATCCCCCAAAAGTTATTTTATTTCTATCTTCAGGTTAGGCACTTTTTTCAGTCCCTGTCCCCTAATCTTACCCTAGAAAGGCCGACTCCTTTTGAACGTGTGTGTGCGGAAGGCCCCCATCAACTACATCTTATATCATCCATATATCACATCTTACACGAATCTAAAGATTTAACGGCTGACACGCACCTATACATGCGCAAGTGGAATCTGCTAATGGAGCGCCCTATCCCTTTGCAAATGTGGACCGCAATATGGTCTTTAACTTTTAAATCCTCTAAATGTGTAACTCAGAGGGAAACGGCAGTGAAGGTTCTGATGTTTTGGTATAAAACCCCTGATAGACTTCATCGAGTTAACCCTACCCTCCCCCCTACATGCTGGAGATGCAAAACTGAGATAGGCTCACACTTTCATATATTTTGGTCCTGTACACTTATACGGTCATTCTGGACGGAGGTTATGCAAACTCTTCAGTCTGTAACAAGTCTATCTCTCCCTCTAGACCCTATTCACTATTTGCTTGGACTTCCCTTTCCGGGGGTCCCAAAATCTGTTAAACGTTTAATCTCATATATACTTTTGGCTGCTAAAAGGGCTATACCGATGTGTTGGTTGTCCACCACCCCCCCCCCCTCTCACCGGCAGTTTCTGCAATTAATTGCAGAGATTCGGAGAATGGAATCTCTTACGGCTAGAGTACATGACACAGTGATTCAATTTGACAGGGTTTGGGAACTTTGGGACTCCTCGAGTTATGGGGAACAGGAGATTTAAGATTAGACTTTCTGTACGGATCCCTTCGTTGCGAGTTGCCTTACACTGTCTCTGTAACCTGTAATCGTTCATAATGTCCTCTGCAATTTCTATTTGTTAATGACATGTATGCAATTCGTACTGGTATGGTTTTTATATTATCTTGAGTGTACTCTTAAATATGTACCAACTGCCTTTCAAATGTACTAATCTCTCTCAGATAATTGCCTTGAGATGTTTATGTTTACTACGTACTGTAACTTTTTTTCTTTTGAACTAATAAAAATTACAATTATAAAAAAAAAAGAAAGCTCTATTTGTGGGAAAAAAAGGACATCAATTTTGTTTGAGAGCCACGTCACACGACCGCGCAATTGTCATTCAAAGCGTGACAGTGCCGAAAGCTGAAATTTCGCCTGGGCAGGAAGGGGGTTTATGTGCCCAGTAAGCAAGTGGTTAATCTGGCCACTGGTTTAAATTGTTTACCCCCAGTGAACTGTATTTTTTTCTGTTAAATAACACAAGTAATAAAAGGCACTACTGCTTACATGCAGTACTTCTTTCAGCTGACACCATTTTGTCTTGTCTATGAGTTGGATATGCACTGGAAATAGCAGACAATGTCGCCCTAGTGCGAATGAGTCCTTAGGGCTCATTAACATTATCTTCCTTGAGCTGTCTTGATCTGCATAGATGAACACAGGCTCAACACAAGGGCATATAGAAAACAACTGTTCATACCACAATGCTGTGTTGAGGTGGGTTGGTTGTGGTGCATTGCATACAAATGCAGAACTTGCTGCATTTTTTCACAGCGCATTTCACTTCACTGCATGCCACCGCACTGAAACATGTGATTGCGAAAAAAAAGAAAGAAAAGGTAAACAGTGCTTTGCATGCTAACAATGCAGTGCATTCTTCCTCATTGCCTCTACGCAACAGACCCCAGCTGGTAGTGTTTGAGCTCCTGAGGTGGCTGTAAACCCATCCATAATCCCAAGGCCTCAGGTAATACATTGAGATTAAACAAATCCTCCTACATAAGTTGTATCTGTTTATCTGCCGTCTTCTGTACATCTATTCGAAGTGCAGAATTTTAAAGCTTGTCAGAGTTTAAAGCGTTTGTTAACCCTAATAAAAATAGACATACAGATAAATACATCTCATAGATAGATAGAGAGAATCTCCTGTTTCGTTAAAGCATGTTATACAGTACTTATGCTGTGTAATTTGGCCCCCTGTATCACCTGGTTGAACCTGCTAGTTTCTCCCCTCCCCTATGTAAACTGACCATGGTGTATCATGGCTGCTGAGCCCCGACACTGGTCAATTTACGTGGCTCCGTCATTCGCAGCCTGCTATCTGCAGCTCTCCTCTCTGCTCCTGGGTCCTCCTTCCCCCTCCCCTCTCTGCCTGTCATCTCTGTGTGTGAGCCGCCCCTCTCCTTCCCTTCTATCACTGTTCTGAGTAGTGCACACATTACTGCTGCCAATCACTGCCAGCCCCTCTTAGAGAATTATATGATGTATATACTATATGCCATTTTCTAAAATTCTTCTTATAAATACAGTTTTTCTTATCCCAGATCAGTGGTCATGTGACCGCTCAGCGCTGTCTGTATTCCAGAGGGAGCCAAGTGGTCACGTGACCGCCCGGTGCTGTCTTCCTCCGATGTTTGTATTAAAACGGGAGGTCACGTGACCGCTCGGCAGATGCCAGAGGGAGGTCACGTGACCGCTCGACAGATGCCAGAGGGAGAGCTCAGCTTCTACATCTGGAATACATACAGCGGAGAAAGACTGCGCTGGGCGGTCACATATAAGAAAAACGGTACTATAAATGGCATATAGTTTATACATCATATAATTCTAGCAGAGGGGCTGGCAGTGGCTGTGTGCACTGCCCTAACAACCACTTTAAGAACCGGGCAGAAAGCGGAAATTTCAATCTGCAGAGCTCAGCGAGGAGAGTTCTGATTGGAGGGCAAGGACACGCCTCCTTTCACACAGCAACAGAGCTGGGACTATCAATCTGCTGGAGGTCCCTCCCCTGTCACCTCTTTTCTCTTGGTGTCAAGAAAACTTGTCAGAAGCGATTCATGCTGATAGCAGATGAACAACGCAAAAGACACTAAGCCCCCATTCACACCGGTGCAGCTTTGAAATCATGCTACTTTAGCCCGATTTCAAAGCCGCGCATCAGTGCGATTTGCACTGCCGATTTCATTACGGCTTGCACCTTCATTTAACAGAAATCGGTAAAAAGTAGTGCAGGAACCTTTTCATAATTGCTGTGACATGAGTCGCAGCGATGTTAGTGGTTCCATTGCCGTAAATGGGGTGTGAATTGTCATGCGATTTGGAACTGTCAAACCGCATGACAAGTCACACCAGTGTGAACGGAGGCTTAGTGCTCTTAATTGAGACAAGTACACACTATAGAGAGAAATGCTTTGTTCATATTTCAGGTCTGAAGTATATAACCACTTTAATGAATGGACCTAAAATCTGTTTGCTATAGGTTACAGCATTTTGTACATCATGTTTGCCATTTACATAAGAGTGAGCGATATAGCACTTTACAGCCAAGTAGAGCTCATTTGTTCAGGTGGTGTGTAGTGGACATGCCGCATTGTTGAAACACTGCAAATGGGGAATGTAAATCTCAAAAAAAAAAAAGAAAAGAAGTTCCTGTTATTAACTCAAATGTTTGAAAATACTGCTAGTAAAACCATCTGACATGCGACTTTCTGTAATGTCACCAGTAGATTCTTGCCGGCGGTTGTAAACACTGCCTGCGCACACTGTATGCGAACAGGAGTGGCTGTCTGATATGGCCAGTTCCCTGCTGTTTGCATGTAAATGCTCATCAGGGGGCTTGCGTGTAAATGAAGCCCCAACAAACCTTGGACGCAGCGTGCGCCCAGGGTTGACATTTCTGCAGCGTTCTGGTCACACACACAAAGGTCTCAACTAAGCAGCCAGTTTGTATACAGCCATAGCACAGAGTGCTGCTGTGTTAAGAGGCAGATTTTACCCAGCTCTGAACACAGCAAACTATCAGTCCCTGGCTGCTTGCATGACTATAGCCTAAAGCCTCATACACACCATTCGTTATTTTTTTCCATTCAAACCAGCGGGCTGAATGAAAACAAACTGACAGCTCCAGTCGGGGAAGCTATACCAACAATCGGATGTTAGAACAATGATCTCCCCCGCTGTTCCATTGTGTTCCGACAGTGGGACAGCCCCCCTGCCAGAACACTCCAGCCAGCGCTCTCAGCCATTGGCTGAGAGCACTAAATCGGCAGACCTTTTTCAGTCATGCCCCATTGACAGAAGCCTGCCGAATTGTCGGCCTCTGTCGGACCGGCAGCCAAACACACGGGCCAAATGTCGGTCAGTTTCTATTGAACTGCCCGATGCCGCCTGACATTCGGCCCCTGTGTTCTAGGCTTTAGGCCCCTTTCACACATGCAGACCATTTGTCCATTTTTTATTTCATCTATCCATTGACGGATGAAAAAGCAGACATCAATGCATCACTATGGAAAACCAGATGTAAACAGATGATTATCCATCTACATCTGCATCCATCAACATCTGCTTTTAAACCACTTAAAGCCAGCAGCTACAAATACTGCAGCTGCTGACTTTTAATAGTAAGACACTTACCTGTCCTGGAGTCCAGCAACGTCTGCAGCAGAGGACGAGCAATCGCTCGTCACTCTGCTGCCCCCACCGCCATCCTCGGTGAGGGAACCAGGAAGTGAAGCCTTGCGGCTTCATGCCCAGTCCCCAACAGCGAATGCGCGAGTCGCACTGCGCCGTTCTGAATGGTCCCCTGTGTCCTGGGAGCCGAGTGTCTCCCAGAACACAACGGGTATTCTGCGGGAAGTGACGTGCTTCCCGCAGAGAGGACTCCCGGAAGTGGGTGCAAATACCTTTCTTAGACAGGTATCTGCACCCCCCTGAAAAGGTATCAATTGTGACACCGGAGGGGGGGAGGAGGGTTCCGATCAGCGGAAGTTCCACTTTAGGGTGGCGCTCCGCTTTAAGCCCCAGGCCATTTGGCTGCCCAAAGACCAGAGCACTTTTTGCGATTCGGCACTGCGTTGCTTTAACTGACAATTGCGCGGTCGTGCGACGTGGCTCCCAAACAAAATTGACGTCCTTTTTTTCCCATAAATAGAGCTTTCTTTTGGTGGTATTTGATCACCTCTGCGGTTTTTATTTTTTGCGCTATAAACAATACAAGACAATTTTGAAAAAACAAAACACTTTTTTTTACTTTTTGCTGTAATAAATATCCCCAAAAAAATATATAAAATTTTATTTTTTTCCCTCAGTTTAGGCCGATACGTATTCTTATACATATTTTTGGTAACAAATAAAAAATCGCAATAAGCGTTTATTGATTGGTTTGCGCAAAAGTTATGGCGTCTACAAAATACTGGATAGTTTTATGGCATTTTTTTTTTTTTTTACTAGTTTATAGAAAGGGGGGGGGGGGGATTCCGGCGCTCCTAGCGATGTGATGCCTTTAAAATGAATGTAATAGTGGCTCTAATGGCACTTCTAAGTCAATCTGTATATTAAAAAACAAGAGGAGGCAGCCATCTTTTTTACACTTTTTTTTTACTAGTAATGGCGGTGACCAGCGATTTTTATCGTGACTGCGACATTATGGCAGACACATCAGACACTTTTGGTGCTATTTTGGGACCATTCACATTTATACAGCGATCAGTGCTATAGAAAGACCACAGACCCTTGCATCTTTCAGCCAAGAGCAGGAATACCGCAGCAGGCTGGTATAGTAAGCCCAGGAGACGGATAGGAACCTCTGGGAATCGAGCGGAGGACAGGAGAAGAAGCCCACGCCGATCCGAGGAACAAAACCACTCACTTTGTATGCCTGATACCCCTGCAGGGGTTTCTACTTCTGGCGAGTGGGGAACCTTGAGGGGGGAGCACAAGAGTCACCTGGAGACTGCTAGGAACCATAAGGAATTGCACAAAAGTCACCTCTTACCTACAGCTATTCACTATTTGAACTATCTGAAACTATAAGTCATATTTGTTGCTATTTTTTGCTCTGGACATTTACAAACTATTGATTGCAGCGGGTCTCTGAGACTGTAATTGAAGTTGGGATCTAATACCTTGCTGCTGAGATTGAATACCCTGCTTGCTTAATTTATTTTATGTACAATATTCACCTGTTAAGTCTACCTTGGACTGGTTGCACATTGCATTTGGTGGTAAATTTGGAATGAGGCCTAAACTGGGTCTATATTCCCATATATAAGTACCACTGGTTTATATGATTATTTATTTGGCCATTCAACACTGGCCTATTGCCAATTTTTGCACATTGTACTAACGCACTTAGCACTTTTCATTACCCAGGGGTAGCCCCTGCACCAAGGAGCGCCCCCCCACAGATATTGCTTTGCACATTTATATTTTGTTTAGTTACTTGTCATTTATTACCCTACCTGGGGATTTAACACTCTGTTATACAAATTTTGGAGTATATACACACTTCATTTGGGCAGCGCCATTTACCCCACTCACAGAACATACAACTTACCAGTCCCTGACTCCAGGGCCTTTAGGGGAGGCAGCAGCCGACATCTAACTGTCCTAAAGCACGGACACTACAGAATCCTATACAGTGCTATAGAAATGCATTGATTACTGTGTAAATGTGACTGGCAGTGAAGGGGTTAACCACTAGGGGGCTAGGAAGGGGTTAAGTGTGTCCTAGAGAGTGATTCTAACTGTTAGGGGGCGTGGCTACGAGTGACACGTCACTGATCCCTGCTCCCGATGAGAGGGAGCATACGATCAGTGTCAGTGTCACCAAGGCCGGTTTCACACTGGGGCGGTGGCGGTATAGCGCCGCTATTTTTAGCGCCGCTATACCGTCGGGATTGCAGAGGTATTTGCCCGCTAGCGGTGCGGTTTTAACCCCCGCTAGCGGCCGAAAAAGGGTTAATACCACCCGCAAACCGCAGCTACAGCCGCGGTTTGCGGGCGGTATTACCGTGGTATCCCATTAATTTCAATGGGAAGGAGCGGTAAACACACCGCTCCTCTCACCGCTCCAAAGATGCGGCTAGCAGGACTTTTTTTTTAAGTCCTGTTAGTGCGCTGCTCCAGTGTGAAAGCCCTCGGGGCTTTCGCATTGGAAACACAGGAGCCGCTGTTTAGGCTCGGTTTGCAGGCGCTATTTTTAGCAAAATAGCGCCTGCAAACCGCCCCAGTGTGAAAGGGGCCTAAGCAGAATGGGGAGATGCTTGTTTACACTGGCATCTCCCCGTCCTTTAGCTCCATGACACGATCGCAGGACACCGACGGACATAGAGTCCGCGGGTCCCACGGGCGTGATCATGGAGCTTGCGGCGGCAAATTTAAACGGACGTATATTTACGTTGATTTGCCTGTCCGTGCCATTCTGCCAACGTAAATCTACAGAAGCCGGTCCTTAAGTGGTTAAAAGGATCAAAGCCCTATTTTTGTTCCGTTAAGAAAAACGAACGGACAGAAAAAAACAGATGCAAATAGACAAGCGGTCCATTTTTGCATGAAAAAATGGCTCTGGGACTCAAGTGGTTAAAGGGATAAGTTCACTGTTACCACAAAACTGCCTATGCAGATAAAATAAAACTGTGCATCCCCATTCTCCGGTTCAGGGCCCTAATCTGTGCCTGAATTCGGCCCTGAAAACAGAGCCAAAGACCAATGGTGTGAACCCAGCCTAAAGTTGAATAAAGCCCTTGCTATAGGTGTAGGCCATTTACAAACCTTATGAACATTGACTGGAATACTCCAAGGACGTTGCCAAGTACTCCCAGGGTGTTGCCAAGTGAGGCCTAGTCGTCACTGCTCACCACCATCACAGGAGTGAGATCTCAAAATGCTGAGCTCAGAGCTACTGCATCAGGGGAGAAAAAAAAAAAAAAAAAAAAGAAGGAGTATGACCCCTTTCACACTGGGGCGGTTTGCAGGCGCTATAAATAGCACCTGCAAAGTGACCTGAAACAGCAGCTGCTGTTTCTCCATTGTGAAAGCCCGAGGGCTTTCACACTGGAGCGGTGCGCTAGCAGGACCGCTCCAAAAGTCCTGCTAGCCGCATCTTTGGAGCGGTATTAACCCTTTTTCGGCCGCTAGTGGGGGGTAAAACCGCACCGCTAGCGGCCGAATACCACCACAAATCCGACGGTAAAGCGCCGCTAAAAATGGTGGCGCTTTACCGCCACCGCACCTCCCGCCCCAGTGTGAAAGGGGCCTATGTGAGGGGATTTGAATCAGAGAAAGAGCTCATTCTTGTGATGGTGGAGGTGAGAAGTAATGACTAGGCCTCACTTAGCAATGTCCTGGGAGTATTCCAGTCAGGCTTCATAAGGTATGTAAATGACCTACACCTATAGTAAGGGTAGAATTCATCTTTAGTCAAAGCTGCACAGTTTGTTTTAATCTACAAACACCCCTTACCTGCATAGGAAGAAAGAAAGAAAGAAAGAAAGAAAGAAAGAAAGAAAGAAAGAAAGAAAGAAAGAAAGAAAGAAAGAAAGAAAGAAAGAAAGAAAGAAAGAAAGAAAGAAAGAAAGAAAGAAAGAAAGAAAGAAAGAAAGAAAGAAAGAAAGAAAGAAAGAAAGAAAGAAAGAAAGAAAGAAGAAAAAAGAAAGAAGAAGAAGAGGTAAACTTCATCTGTTTTTTCACCGAAACCGTGTAAGGGCCCCAAGACCCCAATCACAATCGTGCTATTTCACTGAAAGTAGCACGATTTCAAAAGTAGTGCTACTTCGAAGACATCTGTGTGACTTCTTTCACGGAGGTCTATGCAAGTCGCAGCTGAACTTGCAAAAAGTAGTGCAGGAGTCGCACCGATTTGACCACTTCCAATGCAGACAATAGGGCGCGACTTGTTATGCGATTTGAAACTGTCAAATCGCATGGCAAGTTGCACCGGTGTGACCGGGGGCTAATAGTTCTTCGTGTTGTTGTACGAAAGGTTTAGACCCCTTTCACACTGAGGCAGGTTTCAGGTGTTTTAGCACTAGAAATAGCGCCTGTAAAGCGCCTGAAAACTGCCTCCCATGCCGCCCGAATGTGAAAGCCTGAGTGCTTCCACACTGGGGCGGTGTGCTTGTGGGACGTTAGAAAAAGTCCTGCAAGCAGCATCTTTGGGGTGGTTTGGGAGCGGTGTTTACACCGCTCCCAAAACGCCCTGCCCATTGCAATGAATGGGCAGCTCTTCCGAAGCACTGCAACACGGGCGTTTTTAACCCCTTCTTCAAGCCACTAGTGGGGGATAAAAGCGCCCCCCGCTAGCAGCCGAAAAGTGCCGCTTAAACAGCGCTAAAGCGCCGCTAAAACGAGCAGCGATTTAGCGCCAACGCACGGGTGGCCCCAGCGTGAAAGGGGTCTTAGTGCCTAGTACACACGATGAGAAATCAGATGAAAAAATAGGATTTTTGTACTCACCGTAAAACCCATTTCTCTGGCATCCATGGACTGACACAGCGTGTCTTATACACCTTTACACGTGGGTTATGTCCCTGCTTGCAGGAGAAGACCTAGGCAGAATGTGAGATGTTATACATACATTCTAAACAGCCAGAGCTGAACAGCCCCGCCCAGGGGGGCGGTCCCTCCGGACATAACCCTCCCACTGCAGTCAGCAGACCTCAGTTCGTAACAAAGCAGTACAAACTTAAAAAGAAGGGTGGGTGCTGTGTCAGTCCATGGATGCCAGAGAAATGGATTTTACGGTGAATACAAAAATCCTATTTTCTCTTGTCATCCATGGACTGACACAGCGTGTCTTATACACCTTTACACGTGGGATGTCCCAAAGCAGTGTCAAGAGGGATGGGAGCAGTATAAATGGAAAACCAAAAACTTCACTCCAAACAAGGCAGAGCTCCTCAACGGAGGAGTTGCAACATCAAACAGCGGCCTGCAACACCTTGCGGCCGAAGGAAGCATCCGAAGATGCAGCCACATCAACCTTATAAAACTTAGAAAAGGTATGAACAGACGACCAGGTCGCCGCCTTGCACACTTGTGCAACCGACGCTTGGAAGCACCAATTGCCCTGGTGGAATGTGCCGTAACCGGAAAGGGAGGCGCCCGCCCCTTGAGAGCATAAGCTTGAATGACGGTTTGTCTGATCCACCTAGAAATGGTGGCAGACGAAACCGCTTGGCCCTGTTTTGGACCAGAGACAGCCACAAATAGTGAGTCAGACTTCCGAATAGAAGCAGTAGCAGACAGGTACACCCGCAAGGCTCGTACCACATCCAAAGTGTGAAGCGCAAACTCTCTGGGATGCGATGGGTGAGGACACAAGGACGGGAGGACAATGTCCTAGTTTAAGTGGAAGGCCGAGACCACCTTTGGCAGAAAGGAAGGTCGCGGACGTAACACCGCCTTATCCTTATGGATGACCAAAAAGGGCAACTTGCAGGACAAGGCCGCCAATTCAGACACTCGTCTAATGGAAGTAATGGCCACCAAGAAGGCCACCTTCTGAGACAAAGTCAAGAGGGGAATATCTAATATTTTCAAAGGGAGGTTCCTGGAGGACCGAGAGCACCAAAATCAGATCCCACGGGGGGAGAGGAGGCTTGACAGGGGGGAGCACATGGCGAACCCCCTGCACAAAGGTGCTAACCAAGGGATGACCCGCCAGCGGTCGCTGAAAGAAGATGGCCAAGGCCGAAATCTGACCCTTAATGGTACTCAAAGCGAGCTTTTGGGTCACGCCACGCTGCAGAAAATGCAGGATTCTGGGAACGGAATACGTTCGTGGGCGCCAGTCCAGCTCTTCGCACATGGCGATGTAAGCTCTCCAAGTACGGTGATAGATCTTTCTGGAGGAAGACTTCCGTGCCCTTAACATGGTCGAAATGACCGAATCCGAGAGACCTCGGTCTCTCAGCACCTGGCTTTCAATAACCATGCCGTTAAAACCAGAGACTGAAAAGCAGGATGAAATATAGGACCTTGAGACAGAAGGTCCCCCCGTATTGGTAACCGCCAGGGAACGTCTGCGACGAGACGTACCAGATCGGCGTACCAGTGACGCCGAGGCCAATCCGGAGCAATGAGGATCACCGGAATTCCCTCGGTCGCTACCCTGCGGAGCAGGTGAGGGAGCAACTGCAGTGGAGGTTAAACGTATATCAGGTGATACTGACCCCATGGGGCCAACGCATCCGAGGCATCCGCCCAGGGATCCCTGGATCTGGCCACAAACCTCGACACCTTGCGATTGAGTCGAGAGGCCATCAGGTCCACATCCGGCGTGCCCCACCGTCTGCAAAGGAGTTGAAAGACCTCCGGGTGCAAGGACCACTCTCCTTGGTCCAGCGTCTGGCGACTTAGATAGTCCGCCTGCCAATTGTCTACGCCCGGAATGTAGACGGCCGACAGAGCCGGCACGCTTCTTTCGGCCCACCTCAGGATGCGGGCGACCTCGGAAGCCGCAGCTGAGCTCCGAGTCCCCCCTTGATGGTTGACATACGCCACTGCTGTGGCGTTGTCCGATTGTATCCTGATGGAGTGACCCTGTAGTTTCTCCGACCATGAGGAGAGGCACAGTCTGATTGCCCGTATCTCCAGCACATTGATCGGTAAGAGGGCTTCGTCCGGAGTCCAAAGCCCCTGGGCCGACAGGACTCCCCAGACTCCCCCCCAGCCCGTCAGGCTGGCGTCCGTCGTGATCACCGTCCATTGGATGGGGAGGAACGACTTCCCGGACCAAAGAGCCGGGGACCTCAACCACCACGTCAGGGACGCCCTGACCAGGTGACTCACCTGGATCTGAAGATCCAAGGACAACGGGGATTTGTCCCAAGTGGACAAGATCTCTTTCTGTAAAGCCCTGGTGTGCGCTTGGGCATAAGGAACGGCCTCGAAGGAGGCCACCATGAGTCCCAGGACTCTCATGCAAAAGCGGATTGACGACCATTTTCGGGACGTCAGCACCCGTACTGCAGACTGAAGTGTCAGTAGTTTGTCTGGAGGTAGGAAGACTCTTGCCTCCAAGGAGTCCAGAATCAGACCTAGATACTCCAGACGCTGAGTCGGGACTAGAACCGACTTCTGAACGTTCAGGAGCCACCCAAACTCCCTGAGGGTCTGACTGACGATAGTCACACTTTCTTCCAATTCTGAGCCACTGTCTGCTCTTAGAAGGAAATCGTCCAGATAGCCCACGATAGCAATGCCTCGCTGTCTCAGCAAAGCTAGGACCGGAGCAAGCACCTTGGTGAACACCCTCGGTGCCGAGGCTAGGCCGAAGGGAAGAGCCACAAATTGATAGTGGACTTCGCCGACCGCAAAGCGCAGAAACTTCTGGTGGCTTGCGCAGATCGGAACATGCAAGTAGGCGTCCTTGATGTCCAAGGATGCCAGAAAATCCCCTTGATGGAGTGTAGCGACCACCGTGCGAATGGATTCCATGCGGAATTTTTGCACCTTCACGAAGGCATTCAGGGCCTTGAGGTCCAGGATTGGCCGAACCCCGTCCTTTTTTGGAACAACAAACAGATTCGAGTAGAACCCCTGAAACCTCTCCTGGGACGGAACCGGCACAATTACTCCGGACCCGATCAAATCCTGTACAGCCCCCAAGAGGGCTGCCCGACGGGCAGGAAGGAGAGGGAGATTTGAGGGAAAGAATCTGTCTGGGGGCCAGGAGCGGAACTCTATTCTGTATCCTGAGGTGACCACCTCGCACACCCACCGGTCGGAGATCTGGGAGGTCCACCAATCCGTGAACCTGCGAAGTCGTCCCCCCACCCCAGAGACGGGCGGGGGCAAGACTTCACGCGGAGGCGGGCTTGGGAGCCGGCTTGTTTGGCTTACGCACCCAGGGGCGCTTGTGCCCGCCAGCCGCACTGTTGTCAGTCTGGGATGGCTTACCCGTGGACTCTGACGGACGAAAAAAAACCTTTTTTGCTGGAAAGGAAGGACCCGGTTTACGTCGGGCCTCCTTACCCTTGATAGTTTGAGGAAGGAGAGTGCTTTTACCTCCCGTGACATCCTTGATGATGTCATCCAGAGCAGCACCAAAAAGTCTACCACCCTTAAAAGGTAGATCCGTCAGGAGCTTCTTAGAGGCTAGGTCAGCAGACCAGCATTTCAACCAGATGAGACGACGCAATACCTCCGCCGAGACAGAGGCCCTGGATATTAAAGGGGCCGCGTCCAACGTGGCGTCGCACACATATATCAGACCCTGCACCATCTGGTGGGCCAGAGCAATAGTGTCTGGAGGAAGGTTATACTTCTGCACAGTTGGTGCAAAATTTTTGCCCATTCCGTGAGTGTCTGAGACACAAGGGTCGACGCTACTACGGGCCGTAGGGCGGATCCCAACAAGGTGAACATGGCTCTACTCACCACTTCTGACCTCCTGTCAGTGGGGTCCTTAAACGCAGGAGTCCCCTCCATCGGGAGAGTGGTGGCCTTGTTTAAACGGGCGACTGGAGGGTCGACCACCGGGGGAGAAGCCCACTTTTTAAGCAGGGCGTCTTCAAAGGGGTATCTAATAGACAAACGCCGCGGGACCATAAAAGTCTTCTGCGGCTTTTCCCAGACCTGGTCAATGAGCTGGTCAAAGAAAGGTACATATGGAAAAACCTTTTTAGAAGGCTTGGTCTTAAAAGAACCAAAGGAGACTGTATCCGCCTGAGGTTCTGCGGTCGCAGCATTTAGCTTGAGAGTGTCCCTCACAGCATCAATGAGTTCACTAACAAGCGCCCTGTCATTTACTGACTCAGAACTGGAGTCTTCCTCACAAGGAATGTCCTGTTCAAAACCATCCAAATATTCAGAGCTAGGGTCCTGAGCAGCAATAGCTAGGCCCATATCTGAATCAGAGCACTCCCCTTGTGGAGATAAAGTGGGGAGAGGGCGCTTTTTTGCTCCCTTGTGCTCACACACAGCTTCCATCCTGGTCAGAAATGATTCCAGGACTGCCGACAACTGGTCCATAGGGACCGCAGGTGCTGGAGCACTGGCTGCTGCCTCTGGCATGTTAGGGGAAGCTGGTGACTCTGACTCCATAATGTCCCTCTCAGACCACCCACAGGCTGTGCTGACTGAAGTAGGGGAATGCCCAGGGAACCCACCAACCTGACCAGGACCGCTTGGTTCCGCCGCTCTGTCTCACTGCGCCGCGCTGCTCAGCGTGAGTGAGCTGAGAGGAGAGAGTGTGAGGAGATTCGCGCCGTTCCCAGCGGCGCTAGAGGCCAAACTAGTGCCAGAAAAACGTGCGGCTACAAGAAAATGGCCGCCGCAATGTGCTCCGGCGGGCCCCGGCAAGATGGCCGCCAATGTAAAAATCAGCACACACACAAAACATGGCGCCGAACGGCGCCCAGGCCCCTCACATCCAAAAACAAAACAGCCCCAGCGAATGCAGAGCAGCATGAGCCCCCCCCCCAGGACAGTATGGCCCCCAGGCACCCCCCACAGTACAGCGCCAGCACTAGTGAACAGAGAGTGACATTAAAAAACACAGGGGGAGACAGGGAAATCCCCCCACACAAGAAACACACAGCATGTACTCACCTGCAGCCAGGAGAGACTACTTACCCGTCCCCTGAGGGACCCGCTGGTGTGTTTCTGACAGAACTATCACAGTGCGGTACTGAGTAGCTGTCGGCCCGGTCCACCGCGAAAGATACAGCCGGACTGTTCTATCTTGAGAGGACCGCGGAGCTGGAAGCCCACCGGCCACCCCTGGAGTCGTGGGGCATGTCGTGAACTGAGTCTCACGCACACAAGGCGAGGATCAGCACGCTCGATGGTCGGACAGGGAAGACTACGAGGATATCTTGTACCCAACCTGTTGCCCAGCCGACAGTTGATAGAAGATCTCAAAAGAATAAAATAGGAAAAAAATTCCCAAAGGAATAAAAATAGGTCAGGAGACTGGCTCCTGAGAGAGCCACGTCTTCTCCTTCTGCTAGGCAGAAAAAAACTGAGGTCTGCTGACTGCAGTGGGAGGGTTATGTCCGGAGGGACCGCCCCCCTGGGCGGGGCTGTTCAGCTCTGGCTGTTTAGAATGTATGTATAACATCTCACATTCTGCCTAGGTCTTCTCCTGCAAGCAGGGACATAACCCACGTGTAAAGGTGTATAAGACACGCTGTGTCAGTCCATGGATGACAAGAGAAATACAGATTATACCGATTAGAATATCGAACAGAGCGCCTGTTCGATATTTTATTTGTTAGTACACAGCTCTCGATAGACGATCACGACAGTTCATGCAAAATTGTCTTAAGGGACTAGCAAGAAAAATTTTCGTCTACGATACCAGAACGAACGATTTTCTTTAAACAGTACTGTATTCTTCCCTAAAAAATTTTTTTAAATAAATAAAAAAATTGAGTGACCAAGACCGTGCATGCTCAGAAACGAAATAATACATTACATTATCGCAGGAGGTTGTATTCTGTCGTATGAGAATTCAGAACTCTAGTCACCTATTGGTTTCCGATATTAGACTAGCATGAAAAAAATAAAAAAGCATGACAATCGTTCGTCCGATATTTTCATTATGTGTACAAGGCTTACGATTCTTGCAACACAAAATTTTCCATAAAATGCAGTTTCCATACACGACTGCTTTTTTTTTTTTTTTGTATAAGTGTGTGTGTGTGTGTGTGTGTATGTATGTATGTATATATACACACACACACACACTCTATATATACACACATACAGACAGGGAAGGCATAGCAATGTTTAATTGGGTCATGACAACCAAGTTTGAAGGATGTAGCACTGGGTGAGTGACAAAGAAGTGCAGGTGACTGGGAAGAAGTGCCCTGTCAGAATATGGATGAGAGGAGAGCAGACACATGGCCTGCACTCAGTATGCACTTCCAGGTCCTATTATACAACACACAGCACAGCTTTATACCACACAGGACCACCGTCACTCACCTCCCCATATGCCCAACTTCAGCTGAGAGCTATCCAGGTTCACCACATAGTCCCCGAGAAAGCGGTTCAGGACATCCACCACCATAGACTCGAACACCATGGTGTCCCCCGGCTGTCCTTTCAGCTCTCAGGCTCACACATACACATTAGCAGCCAGGCCCGCCCTGCCTTCTCATGAGCAGTACGCCCTGAGCCAGGCCTTCCCCCTACACCATGTGGAAACACTGTCACATGGAGGAGGAGGAGAGCTACTTTCCCCTCAGAAAGTGTCAGTTCATTGCTACGGTAGCAGGTCACTACCTCAGACTGGGGAGCTTGTGTTCTGCTTCACATAACTCCATTTATTTCCTGATACACTGCTTCACTGACTGGAGCTGTAATACAATGATACAGTGTCAGGCTTCACAGCTGTGACTTTCCTCATGTAGAATATGGAAACAACAAGGGGTGCCACCAGGGCACTTCAGGTTTGGTTGGCCCCCTCATTCACAGGAATTAAAAAGCACAATCACAGTCCATTTTATTACATGTCATTGGGAGTGATGTGTTAGAGCTCATGCACACAGGTAATGTAAAAAGCCAGCGTTTTTGGGTACACGATACTGATGATACATCCTAACAGGAAAAAAATACCAGAATGGGCTTTATAGTATTTGCGTGCAGAGCCGGGACAAGGGAGGAGGGACAGCCGCTAGAGTAACAGCCGCCCTGGGCGCATTGGTTTATTGCAGGGATGAAAGCACCTTGACCCTAACCCTAAGGGGGGGGCGCAATTTGGCATCTTTGCCCTGGGCGCTGGATGACCTTGTCCCGCCACTGTTTGCGTGTATGAAATACTTCCAGCTTTCTTTAACCACTTGACGCCGGCCACTCGGCAAGCGGGCCATAACGCCAAGCGGCCACATATATGCAGCCCTGTTAAAACAACTTACCATGCTGAGAGCGCGCACCCTGCACACTCCCAGCATGGTAAACCAGCAGGGATCGGGAGTTTTCCGATCATGCGACTGCTGAGACAGCCATTTATAGCATTAACATGACCCGAATGCCCACCTCCCAGCTTTTAGAACTCTTAGACCCCTTTCACACTGACAGCGCCCGCCATTAGTGCTAAAACAAAATCTCCCGTTTTGCGGCACTTTTAAAGCGATGCGATGCCCAAAACTGGAGATTTTACGGGAGTAATGGGAATAGGTCGAGGCACAATCCTTGCCCTTCTTTTGCCAACCACTGTGGTATCACCAGTGGCGAATAGTCACTGCCGCTGACTATGTGAAGTAGAACGTGAATTACCTTCGCTAGCACGGCCCCTGTCAGGGGAAGGATATCCGTCCAAGGGAGATACCGGAGGCCTCTCTGTCACCAGCGATGCTGCGCCGGACTCTCCAGAGAAGTTCTGCTCACCAGACCTCACAAACTCAGACACGGGCACCCAAGGAGTTAGGGCCCCCTCGGATTCCTCCACCCCCGCGGAACTCAGTCGAAGGTACTGAGCCCCAGGCATCCGCCATAGTACCTCACCCCAGGCTAAAGGTGCCTGACCTGGACTCCATCTCCGCTCCAGCCAGGTCAAAGGCACCTGGGCCCGGAACACCGGAACGCCAGCACCCAAGCTTAAGGTGCCTGGGTGCGGCCGCGTCCTCCCGACTCTGAACCTCCAACACCTAAGAAATGTTAACTTGGTAGGTAATCAGGATAAAGGCCCAACAAATATTGCACCAATTGGAGTCCAACAAATATTGCACAGTGAATGGTCTGAAAAAAAGTCCACAAATCCTTATCTCAGGGAAACACTGAGTACAGCACCACAGTGACTACTCAAATCTTAATGTGAGGTATCCACCACCAAAATAGGGAAGCAGCTTACCAGAAGGCAAGCGGCTTGGGACATTCGACTGTAACCCAGCCGCGGCCTTTGATACTGTAGCAGTAATCCTCCCTTAGTCAGCAGGCGAACTCCGTTCGGGTTAACCCCACACACATCCAGATCGTAAGCCCCCAAACATAGAATAGATAAAAAGGGGCAGACCAATAGTGTAACTCTGTTTATCAAAATGTATTTAAAAAACTTAAGTTATACTTACAGAATAGAACGATAAAAACAGCATGTAACAATATAGTTGCCGGCCGGCATACCAGGAGCCTCACTCCTCGAGCGTGGTGACGTCACTGAGCGTCCTCCTACGCTCGGAGTGAGGCTCCTGGTATGCCGGCCTGGCAACTATATTGTTACATGCTGTTTTTATGATCAATTACGATCTGGATGTGTGTGGGGTTAACCCGAACGGAGTTCGCCTGCTGACTAAGGGAGGATTACTGCTACAGTATCAAAGGCCGCGGCTGGGTTACAGTCGAATGTCCCAAACCGCTTGCCTTCTGGTAAGCTGCTTCCCTATGTAGCGGCCTCCTCACTCCCCTCTTTCTCTCGTCTCGCCTTTCTCTTGTCTAGGGGTATCTTAGAGGGGAGGGAGCGGGGACACCACGCCTGGCTTCCACCACATGTGTCAGTGCGGTATAAGCAACGTTCTTGTATTACCTTCGGGTCAGTGCTGTGCACCTTGGGACCTCCCTCCAAGAGTCACCTTGAACAATGTCTGCTAGGAAATGAGCCCCACACCATTAAAGTTCAACACTCCTTTATTCTTCTGCGAATGAACACAATCAGTTGAACTCCCTGGGTTACAGAACAGGAAAGGAGGTGTGGATGCGAATAGGCCCAGACACAATTTGGTTCTCCACTTTCCTTCCTGAAAGTGGGTTACGGTCTCCGCACGAGGGGGAATTTCCTTCCAGGCGGTCTCCGACGAGAGGCTCACCTGTCACCGGCAATATGCTGCACCAGGTCTTCAAGTGAGGAGCTCCCCCCAGTCCATTGTGCCTTCCGGATTTGGGTACCCACTCCCGGGGTTCCCTAGGATCTCCTTCCTTAGCGGAACTCAGTGTTTGGCACTGAGCTCCGGACCTCCATCCGAGTACCTCACCCCAGGCTAAAGGTGCCTGGGATGGAACATGACCTCTGGCTGTCCTCTAGGCCTAGGCCGCCCAGCGACACGAACCACCGTCCACAAGCTGAAGGTGCCTGGGACTCCGACCCCGTGACCAAGATGGCCGGCCCCTTTATACCCTCTCCCAGCAAGCACGGCGGGTTCCCCGCCCCACCATACCGCTGCTGAGGGAGGACAAAAAGGAGTTATGGCACACAGCAATGATTCAACCCCAGCCCAGGGCGACAGCGCCACCCACAGGGCCGCAGGGAATTACACATCACTGATGTCTCTGCCAAATTCAAATTTACACCCGGGAAAGTACATACCCGCTACACCTATTTTGGTGGTGGATACCTCACATTAAGATTTGAGTAGTCACTGTGGTGCTGTACTCAGTGTTTCCCTGAGATAAGGATTTGTGGACTTTTTTCAGACCATTCACTGTGCAATATTTGTTGGACTCCAATTGGTGCAATATTTGTTGGACCTTTATCCTGATTACCTACCAAGTTAACATTTCTTCTTAGGTGTTGGAATGGGTTTGGGCTAAGAGGGTTGGCGCAGTTTTTTCCTTTTGGTGCCTGTCACACTATCACTGCTGCCTATATTTATTTATTTTTTATTAATTTTAGTGCTAGCGCAGTTTTTTACCTTTTATATGATTAAGCACTGTTGAAAGTGTGAAACGCGTCAGTTTTCTGTCCTGCATTCTGCTGTGGCTTGTATTTTTGATATCTTTTTACAATAAAGGTATTTTTTGGAGTGCGGCTGTCCAGAACTTTCCCTTACTTGATGAGCTGCTAGGACTATGCCTCCTGGGATGTGACGTACATATCCCAGGAGGCACAGCGGGCAAAGAAGTGCATGTCATTCGCCTAGGCAAGGAACATGCATTTAGGTCAGACTTTTTTTTTTATAAAAAGGTAAATAAGCCCTATTTGCACCGCAGAGGGGTGGAGGGGAGACAACAGCAAATTGAGGGGGAAGCTCCGCTTTAAATCAATGAAAGGTGGTATCTGCACGTATTTGGATATAATTCATGTATAAAAATACCGACCGGCACCACAGATTTGTTTTTTCTTTTTTTTTTTTACTGATCTTTATGCTGATCAAGTTTACGAACCTGTGTGTACAGGCCCATTAAAAACAACGAGCTGCATTTAAATCAGTAAAGAAAAACGGCCAAATGCCTAAAAATGTGGCATTTTTTAGGCATCCCGTGTGCAAGAGGCCTTTGGGTGCAAGTGCTGCTCCGCTGCCAGCAGCTTGCCAAAATCAATGACAGGTTGAAATATGCGGCTGCAGGATGCTGTTCAGAGCAGTGCTCACGTTTTGGGCCCCAAACACAGGGATTCCACATTCAGAGCCAGTTCACACCATGAATCACAAAGGAAAATGCTGTGCATTCCTGTGCAATTCACATGTGGTCTGGTTGCAGTGCGATTTCAGTCCATTCATTTGCATGCACCACTTTACAAAACGCACAGCAACCAGGTCACATGGTACTAAAGTGCCATGTGATACAGTGGAGGTAAACGTGCTGCGTTTGCGACCTGCGTTTGAGGTGTCATTAAGTTAACATCGACACTGGCTGCATATCGCAACTGCAGCGAGTTTTAAATGTGGTGTGGGACACACGGATGGGACGTGGGTTTCCCCAACTGCATTCTGGTGTGAACTGGCCATCAAGGCATACATACCTCAACGCATAAGACTCTAAACACAAGTAAAGCTCGGAACAGTTTTCATTTACGCACAGCCACCACTTATTTCAGATTGGATTATTGATTTTGACAGGCAGCTGGCATCAGACTGTACACTGCATCTGTGCCTCACTTGCACCACAAAACACAGGCTTTATGCTATATGAGCCAAACCAAACAGGTTTGAAACAAATCTCTCATATAGTGAAAGCAGGATACCGAATTGACAGAGGTTCTAACCCTTGCATACCCTACCAAAAGCTAGATGTAAAAGGTTTAAGTTGAAATAGCTGTTTTTTGGCAACATGTTTATGAAGAATGTGGTGGCAGTGCGCTTTCAAAGTGCTGAACCTTGCGTTTCTTAAAAAAGATGTATGGGATTCTAAAAAAAAAAAAAAAAAACCCATACTAGATGGCTGCAGCACCGATCCCAGCTGCATCTGTTCCCTCACTGCCTCCAAGATCGAGAACTGAGTGACCAAACAGCGCTGATTGTTTAGCTATTGGTCCTTAGCCTGCAGAGAGCTAGTAACTGTCAGTCACCGGCTCTCTGCTCTGCCCCTCCAGCACCCACTGGAGCACCAGGCTGTGGAGGGAAGCAGCTGGCTCAGACTCTCAGCGGATCGCTGGAAGACTGAGCCAGCTGTTGGTCCAGGGTTCTGGGTGGATCCCGTCCATATGGACAGGACACAGGAGTGTGGTTAGTTCTACACTCCTGTGTCCTGTTTTCAGCTGACAACGGGCTAAAGAACAATGTCGGCTGATGTCACAAACCCGGTCCAGGCACAGAAAAGATCCTGACCATATGGACGGGATCCACCTAGAAGCCTGGACCAACAGCTGGCTCAGCCTTCCAGTGATCCATGGGAGAAATATGGCCAAAAAAGCTTTTGGCTATACTTCTCCTTTAATGTAAATCCCAATTTATGCAATGCGGTCAAACAGTGTATACAATAATAAATATGGCTCCTTTTTTATTTATTTTTTCAAATCAAATCCATGCTGCATGAATGGTTAAAAAATCCTGTGCTGCCAGTACATGTTGGACTCCCATGCAGAGCTCTTCAGTGGTTAGACACCCCGCTGAGCAATGCACTGAATCTCACTCTTGCTCCCTGAGCAGCACTACCTATTAGGTAATGTTCAGATAGCAGGGTTGTTCCTTGAGTGCGGGGCTGTCTTGGTGCTGTCAGAACAGGCTTTTTTAACCCTTGCTTCAGCACTAGCAGATTTAAAAAAAAGGGCATTTCGTATTACTGCGTATAGCAATACCCCCGTAGCGGGCCGCTGGTTTAATTTTGGGCCTTGCACGTTACCTCACTGTTCCGTATGCTCGTCTCAGGGGTTCTCCTTGAAGGAGTTGTCTAGAAGAAGTTTGCACCAACACAAAAGTCTCTTTCAAGGGTTTATTTGAATAAAAATTTCAACAGAGGGGATGAAGGGATGGGGAGGACTCAGGTACCTTAGTTGCAAATCATAAGAGTTTTTCCTAGGTCCAGAGGAACAACTGTCTCCACACTGGACTCAGCAAACACCGGATAGGTCCAATCTCACTGGCCTAGCAACCGATGTACAGCTCAATCACGTATAGTCTCTTCCACAGACTTGGAGTAAATAGAACAGTCTCTGCCACAGACTTGTGTAACCTTTACTTGGGTTACCTTCTGAATGAAGAATACAGCTCTCAATGTTAGGATCTTTCAGCCGTTCCGGCAGCACTGTGAGGTAGATCACGATCCGGATGCATCCTCCAACTGAGTCCTCAATTGCTTGGTCCCTTCCAGCAGGTAAGGCGACACAGGATCATCCCTGGATCAGTAGGCCCCAGCAACTCCTGGGCCTACTTGTCAGTAACGGAGCCTCAGGCCAACGTGGCCCCGAGGTGGAAACTGCCAGCACTTCCCTGAGGCCATGAGGGCCCTCAGGTGGGGACCGAAGACACGACCCCAGAATCTCCCCCCCAATGGCGTCTGTCCCTTAAATACCCCCTCCCAGCATGCACAGCGGGTTCACCACGCCCCCTGGGCTGCTTGCTAGGAAACAGGTACCCAATACATCCAGCCTGTAGCCTTTTCAATCCTGACCAGCGGTGGCAGCGACACCCACTGTCAGGAGGGAAATCACACAACCAGCTGAACTGAAACAGAGTGCAATTTGTAACACAATCCCTCTGAGCCACACTATTGCTCAGACAACTATAATTTAACATATAGCGCACCCTCATTGGGAGCAGGGCGCTACATGTGTATGCAGCCTGACTGCATTAGGCTCCATGTACACTAGCAGCTCCTAAACTTGAGTTTAGGAGCTTTTGGCATATTTTTTGCCACAGTTTCTAAACTCAACCCCATAAAAGCCTATGCGTCCATGTATACATAGGCTTTTAGGATCGTTTAGGAGCTGCTGCGGTTAGGGGTGGTTCAACCTCTCCTAACCGCCCTCTACTGAACGCGGAAGAATCGTGTTCAGGATAGGAAAAATTTGACTGCCGCCCACAAAAAAAAAAAACGGTCAAAGTAGTTCAAGTGTACATGAAGCCTAAGGCCCCATGCACACGAGACGCAGGTGCAAACTCTGCTGAACGCACGTTTTTAAACGCTGAAACCGGCGTTTATAAACGCGCGTTTGCGGCCGCGTTTAACCGCGTTTGCGTTTCATCATAGACCCTCCCTAAGCTCAAAAAAGAGTAAATTTTAACCATTTCAGCCAGTTTGTGAGACCAGAGTGAGTAGCAGTGTACTTGTATTTAGCGTATCACTTGCCACATCATCTGCCACAAGTTGTGGATTGTCCACTTGCCACGTCACCTGGCCACATCACCTGGCCACGTCACCTGGCCACAAGTTGTGGATTGTCCACTTGCCACGTCACCTGGCCACATCACGTGCCACGTCACCTGCCACAAGTTGTGGATTGTCCACTTGCCACGTTACCTGGCCACGTCACCTGGCCATGTTACCTGCCACGTCACCTGGCCACGTCACCTGCCACAAGTTGTGGATTGTCCACTTGCCACGTCACCTGCCACGTCACCTGGCCACAAGTTGTGGATTGTCCACTTGCCATGTCACCTGGCCACATCACGTGCCACGTCACCTGGCCACGTCACCTGCCACAAGTTGTGAATTGTCCACTTGCCACGTCACCTGGCCACGTCACCTGCCACGTCACCTGCCACAAGCTGTGGATTGTCCACTTGCCACGTCACCTGGCCACGTCACCTGACACAAGTTGTTGATTGTCCACTTGCCACGTTACCTGCCACAAGTTGTGGATTGTCCACAATGCAATGCAAGCAATTACAGTTTTCTTTTATACTTTTTAATAGTTTTTCATCATTTGCCATCATTTTTGAGATTTCTAATGTTAAAAAATAGGTCACCTTTAAAAACGCTTATAAACGCAAACGCAGCAAAACGCCGGTACCGCGTTTAGCCGCGTTTAGCGTCTGAAACGTGGAAAACTTTTGCGTCTGAACCCATTTTTTGCTTCTGGAAAAACGAGGTTAAACGCAACTGCTTGTAAACGCCAAAAAACGAGAGTGTGTGCATGGACACATAGGATAACATTGAATGGGTTCAGGAGCAGTTGAAAAAAGCGTCCAACTGCCTCTGAACGCGCGTTCAACAGCAAATAACAGCGTCTCGTGTGCATGGGGCCTTAGGGCGCATGTATACTGCAGATAAAAAAAAAAAAAAAGAGCTGCTTTTACAGGCATTTCAGCTTTTGAAGAACTTTGTGCTTTTTTGGGCTCTTTTGCATGTTTTTATTGAGCTTATTTGAGCATAAGCATTTTTCTTTCTCACAAACCCTCCCCTTAGAGCCGGTTCACACTGGGGCGGCACAACTTTGGGGGCGACTCGGCAAGGCGATCTCAAGATGACTTGAGAGGCAATTTGCAAAATGACTTCTGTATAGAAGTCAATGCAAGTCGCCCCGAGTCGCCCCCAAAGTAGTACAGGAACCTTTTTCTAAGTCAGAGCTTCTTGAGTCACTCCTATTAGAATGGTTCCATTGAAAGAGCGGGACGCGACTTGTCAGGCGGCTGAGTCGCCTGACGAGTCGCCCCTGTGTGAACCGGGTCTTAGCTGGTTTTTCCTTTTTTTAATATTTTTTTTGCTTTTAGCTTCTTTGGGCTTTTTCAGGCTTTTTCGTACGTCTTTTTTTGCCCGAAAGCTCCTCTTAAAAAAAGTTTGGTGAGGGTTTTTTTTTCTGCCTGTTAGACCCCTTTCACACTGGAGCGTTTTGCAGGCACTATAGCGTTAAAAATAGCGCTGCCTGCAAAACGCTGCTAAACTGCTGCCCCATTCATTCCAGTGTGAAAGCCCGAGGGCTTTCACACTGGAGCGTTGCTCTAGCAGGATGTTAGAAAAAGTCCTGCTAGCCGCATCTTTGCAGCGGTGAAGCAGCGGTGTGTTTACCGCTCCTCCACCACTGCTCCCCATTGAAATGAATGGGACAGCGCGTCTATATCGCCCGCAATGCGCTGCTTCAGCCGTGCATTGCGGGCGGTTTTAATCCTTTCTCGGCCGCTAGCAAACCACACCGCTAGCGGCCGAAATGCGCCGCAAATCTGCCTATAGCCTCGGCTGTAAAAAAATTGCGGCGTTTTATCGCCGACGCTATGGGCGCTCCAGTGTGAAAGAGGTCTAAGAGCATATGCCTGTAAACTCCTGAAAAAGCCATAGTGTGCATACACACAGTAGCTAATATGGAGGAGGGTTTCCAGGCAGAAAAAAAAAAAATGGAGCTCAAAAAAGCTCTAGAGCCTGTAGGAGCCGTTTCTTTGAGCTGCAGTGTGCAGGAGCCCTTAGCCTAGGTTCACACTGACTGCGGGTTAGAAACTCGCACAAATTTCAACCCGGCACTGCAGTCCGACTTCTGGGGCGATTTGATAGACATCTGTGCAGGTTCCTGCATAGATGTCTATTGAAATCGCACCTGAAGTCGCCAAAAGTAGTACAGGAACTACTTTTGGGAATCGGTGCGGTGCTGCAAAGTCGGTACTGCAAAGTCGGCCTCCCATCAATTCAGACAGTGCTATTGCCGGCAATAGCCACCGATTTGGCATGCGATTTGACAGATTTGTCAGATCACATTACAAAATCGACCAATGTAAATCTAGGCTTAATGTAATAAATTAAGAGAATTTGATTTGGCTTTACAGTTGGATTCCCAATTTAATTTCACTTTAAATAGTTCATCTGGGCCAGCTTGGCCCAAACAAACTATTTCCATTACTAAGAAATGTGATTGCTGTCAGCGCTGTATAAACTGTATGTAGCATCAGCTAGCTTAGCCCAAACAAAGTTACGGTAGGCTTTCAAGCTGAGCTTCAGGAATATGACAAAAAAATAAAAAATACTATTGCATTCCCCCCTTCCCACAATGCAAGGATTAATGTGGTTCTAAAGGTATTTATTTTTTTGTAAAATAAAGAAGTTATACTTACCTGCTCTGTGGTGTAAACAGACATCATTGGAAACAAGACATTTTGCTTGTCTGTGCATTGGTGCAGCTCTGCAAATAGTGGCCAGCATAGCCCCAAAACATCTAGTGTGGACCAGCCCTTAGTCTAGGCTCCCACTGAATGGGGCTTTGAAATCATGCAACTTCACTTGAAATCACACAATTTCAAAGCTGCACGTCAGTGCGACTTAAGATGCGACTTGGCTAACATTTGTGCGACTTCATGCACAGATGTCTATGCAAGTCGCACCTGAGATCACCAAAAGTAGTGCAAAAACTACTTTTTTAAATCAGTGTGGCACCGCAAAGTCAGCGTTGCACCAATTTGAACAGTTCCATTGCCGACAAAAATCGCATGACAAGTCGCACAGGTGTGAACGGAAAAAACAAACAAAAACAATGGGTTTTGTAGTGTGCATAGAGCAGTGACTTGACCTCAACTAACATGCACTGCTCATTCCAAAGTGAGTAGAAAAAGGAGAGCTTTGGGAGCTCATGAAGGATGTTACAAGGAGGCAGAAAAACACAGTAAGAAACGATTTCATAAAAAATATTAATTAATGGATGTGTATGGATTATTTTTGGAGAACAAGATATTGTTTAGTGTCACTTCACCACAACTTCCTGCAAATGGACGTACCTATACATACTGTAATGTGGTTTCAGTGGTTGTACCAGGATCATGGCTGCAGCCATGATCCCAGTATATATTTTTCTTTTAGAGCCAAAGATGCTCTATAATGTTGTTTTTACTGGGCTTTCCCGGTCCACTGGTGAGCCTGAGACCAATGTGGATGGTCAGGAAAGAGGAAATTCTGCTCCCTGACAGAACACCGGTTTCATATACCATAGAGACTATCAGATAGCCGCTACCCGGCCTACTGCACATGCGCGATGTGCAGCCGATGTAACGTTGCTTCGCGGCTATCTTGGTACACCCACACTCGTCCACAGTAAGCCTGAAGTTAGAAGTCGACATCTTTATACACCCACCGGAGTCTTGCTTTTCACAGTTATTTTTAACAGTAAACTCAGCTTATATAGTGAAATGCAGTATTTAGAAGTCTGTAACACTGTTTTGATGCAAACCTGCGAGATCAGCTTTTAAAATGCAACATCAAAACCACATCTAAATACTGCATTTCACTATATAAGCTGAGTTTACTGTTAAAAATAACTGTGAAAAGCAAGACTCTGGTGGGTGTATAAGGATGTCTGCTTGCCGACTTCTAACTCCAGGCTTACTGAGGACAAGTGCGGGTGCACCAAGATGGCCGCGAGGCAACGTCACTTTGGCTGTGTATCGCGCATGCGCAGAAGGCCGGGTAGCGGCTTTCTGATGGGTAGCAGCTATCTGATAGAACACCGGAAACAACAAGGATTTTGTTACTTCTGGTTTCAGTTTGTTGTTTAGAAGCTGTTACCAGCTTGCAAAGCATCTGATCAAACCGATCTCAGTTTGATTATATGCTTTTGAGGGCAGAGGCGAGATCTGGGGTCTAAAAATCCCCAATCTCTCAGTAAAGAGGACCTGTCGCTACCCATGCTATCACAAGGGAGTAAGGGGGCACACAGGGGAGCCTGGGCAGCAGAGGAGGAGAAGAAGCAAGCATTCAGCTGCTGCAGAGATAGCCATACGGTAGATTGCTTCTAGTAATTGCCCCCCCTGCCGCACCTATCACCCTCCTTGCCCAGTGCCCACATCTGATTCACCCTGCAACCTGGGCCCCCTGCTGGCCCAGGCCCCGTACAGGATGACTGGTGGCATACCTCCCAACATTTCAAAACCGCGGGACAACACACTGCCTGTCACCACAGATTTTCCGCGGGACAGTTAGTTATTTTTTTAAGGACATAGGGTTTTCGAAGTTGTTGAGCGGTGGGGGGGGGGGGGGGGGCTTGGTGGTTGGTCGGCGTATCGGGCATAAAACTAAAACATGACAACAGAATTGTCCTCGCCCGCCCGTCTTACCTGTAGGTTGTTCACAGTCGCTGGGGCTGGGCTATGGGTGATCGCAGCCGCTCTGAGTCCCGCCTCGCCTCCCTGCATCTTACTTCCTACTCCTCCCTCCTCTGGCTCTGTGCAGGAATACAGTGTCCCGCGCGTGACCGCGGGAAGATGCTGTCCCTGCGGGAAAAACCCGCAGAATCCGTGCGGGTTGGGAGGTATGCTGGTGGTATATACCCCTTATCCACGGCCCTGATCACAACACACATGAAAAGTGTTGCCATGAACATCAGAGCAAGATCAATAATTCTAGCACCAGATCTTCAGTTTAACTGGTAACCTGTAAAGGCATTGCCTATTAAGTTTTTTTTAGGTGCCCTGTTACCATTCCATGGGCATGTGAAATATTTTAAAGCGTGACATGTTAGGTATCTATTTAATCAGTGTGACATCATCTTTTATATTTTATCAAAAATTTGGGTATTATGTTGTATTTGTGTGCAATAAAATTTATGAAAGTATATTTTTTCCTTAAAATCTGCGTTTGATAAACCACTACAAATAAAACGTGACATAAAAAAAAAAAATACAATTTTCTCCAGGGCCTTTGCTTGGAGAAAATGCAAAATGTTTGGGGCTTCTAAGTAATCATCTAGTAAAAAAGGTTTTTTACCTTGATGCATTAAGCTAAAAAAAAAAAAAAAAGAAAAAGAGCTTTTAAATAGTAGCTCCCCGCAGCCCCGCTAAATACTTACTTGAGCCTGATCTCGATCCAGCACTGTGCCTGACAACAGCATCACTGCTCTCTCTCTCCCTCCTCACTGGGCTCAGTGAGAGTAGCGGGAACCATTGGCTGCTGCTGCTGTCAATCAAACAAGGGAGTGAGGGGTGGGGCTGAGCTGCACTGTGTGTGTCAATAGACACGCACAGTGGGGCTTGGGAGGGGCCAGGTGCACCAAAGAGGGACCCGAGAAGAGGAGGATCTGGGCTGCTCTGTGCAAATCCACTGCACAGAGCTGGTAAGTATAACATGTTTGCTGTTTTTAACTAATTTAACTAGTTTAAAAAAAAAAAACTAGACTTTACAATAACTTTAATGAGTTGGAGATCTACCTGAACAATATGCAAAAAGTCAAAGATCACCGGGCACAGTGTCTCCTCCTCACACCTGATTTAAAACCTCTACTACCATGTAGCAATCATGTGCATTACATGGCAATTATGGGTTCAAATTAGGTGAGGAGGCAACATATTGCCACCTTGCCACCTGTCAAACACACTCGGATCACTTTTCAGAGGAACAGCAGTGCCTGCTGCACTTGTGACTGAGCCCTTAGTTGCACTTGGCAGCAGCACCCTTAGGGCTCATTCACAAATACTGCTGGGGGGTAGTAAAACCCTGTGGTTGAGTCACACATTTACCACCGCCCTTAGCTGCTGAGGCAGCAGCCAAAAGGTGTACACGTGCTGCAGCAGGAATTAAGCCCCTTGTTGCTTTTGGTGAGTTCTACTGCCTGCCAGTTGCGACCCATTCAAGTAAATGGGGCCACTCTGCAAGCGCCTTGCAACTGCATGCTTCTGTGGGGGTCCAAGGGGTTAAAACAGGTGGTAAGAAAGCAACACAACACTGCCTGCTTTAACCCCTTGTTTTCTGTACTGCACAAGGTTGCAGGGCATTTACAGAGTGGCCCCATTCACTGAATGGGTCATGCTTGGCAGGTGCTACACCCACCAACCATAACATGGTGCATAACTCCTGCTGCAGCGTGTACACCCCTGGCCACTGTAGCTAAAGGAGGTGCGGTTGGGACAGGGGTGGTAAAAATACATCTTAACTATGGGGTTTTACCACCCCTCAAAATACAAATGTAAATGAACTCTTACTGTCCTGAGCCACCTATAAAGGTTGCTTTCACACTGATGTGCTGCGGTTTACCTGCATCGCAGAGAGTCTGCGACCTTCCTGGGTTAGCTGCGCTTTGCCATAGACTTCTATTATATCCTACAGGTGTGGTGCACTTTCTGAAAGTGCATAACTCCTGCATTCAGAAAGTGCACAAAACCTGCAGGATGTAATAGAAGTCTATGGCGAAGCGTAGCGAACCTGCAGGTACACTGCACTGCACCCATGATACAGGTAGACCGCAGTGCATCAATGTGAAAATAGCCCTATTCTATTATGGCCAGTGTATTGCTTCACACTGACCTGAAGATCTCTTCTTTCCTGCTGCTGGCACCACTCTGGAGAGCGCTAGACAGGATAAGAGGTGGCGTTAGGGTTGCCACCTCACCCCTTTAAACCCGAACACATATGAATTACACAGGTTCTGTGGCTGATTAAGGTGGTGATTAAACTCACTTGGTGCCTTATCTGCATTTAATTAGCCTCAGAACCTGTGTAATTCATATGTGTTCGGGTTTAAAGGGATGAGGTGGCAACCCTAGGTGGCGTGCAGTTGGTATCACTCTGCATGGGACAGGAGCCAGCACTACAGAGGAGGCATCGGCTTATACGACTCTTGCTCCCTACTACACCTCCAACTTTACAAGTAGTGCCTCTGCATTGCACTCTGTTTGTTGCTCAGGAATGGCGGGTCAGCAAGCCCAGACCGCAATCTTCCAGTCACCTGGCTGCCATCTACTGCTTGCTGACCCCTGCTTTAGATGTTACATCGTTTTCACCATGTTACATAGTTTTGGTAGATCTAAAGTACAGAAATTGATGGTCAATTTGTAATGTATATGGTGAGCCTAAATGCTCATGCACACTTGGCGTCCAAAACGTGGCTTTCAACGACACTAAGGCTGGGTTGAATTTTTGCCTGAATTCAGCCCTGAAACAGAGCCAAAGACGCACAGCTTCGCAGCTACAATGGAGATACAGTGGAACCTCGGATTGCGAGTAACGTGGTTAACGGGCGTTTCGCAATACGGGCACTGTATTTTTAAAAATCGTAACTTGGTTTGCGAGTGTTGTCTCGCAAAACGAGCACGATTCAGGCCAAAGCAGTAACACGTTTGGCCTGAGGTGGGGGGCGCCAGAGCCGAACGTCGCCGATCGCAGCCGATTGGCGCAGTTCGAAAAGGCCCGAGGACAGCATGGCTGACCTCGGCAAATCTCGGGAACAAAGTCTTTCCAAGGTTTGCCGAGGTCAGCCGAGGTGTCCTCGGGCCTTTTCGGCCGTTTTCGAGTCTCTCCGGTGCCCCCCCCCCCCGCCTCTGGCCGCATGCGGTATTGCATGCCATTTGAAGTCAATGCGGAACTAATTATTTCCGTTTCCATTGACTTCAATGGGGAAACTCGCTTTGATATGCGAGTACTTTGGATTACGAGCATTCTCCTGGAACAAATTCTGCTCGTAATCCAAGGTTTCACTGTATGTGAACCGGCTCTATAGAGAGACAGTCATAATCTCCAGTCATGCAAATTGGATGCGTAGAAACCCACATCCAATTCACATAGGTGCGAACCCAGCCTTAAAGCGGAGTTCCACCCAAAAATTTTACTTCTGCTTTTACGGTTCCTCCCCCCCTCCGGTGTCACATTTGGCACCATTCAGGGGGAGGGCAGATACCAGTATGATAGAGGTATTTTCTCCCACTTCTGGCGATAGGTCATGGCAGATTCCGCGGCGATCTTCGCCATGTCCGGCCCCTCCTCCGCCCCTCCGCTGTCTTTAGGGAGACACACAGGTCCCAGAAGACAGCAGGGACCAGTGAGATCGCACAGCGCGACTCACAGTAGGGAACCAGGCTGTGAAGCCTGCACCCAGGGGCCAAGGGACAGATTGGCTTCGGATGAGGACATTGCGGGCGCCGTGGACAGGTAAGTGTCCCAATATTAACCACTTCAATACCAGGCAGTTATACACCTTCCTGCCCAAGCCAATTTTCAGCGCTGTCCTAATTTGAATGACAATTGCGTGGTCATGCTACACTGTACCCAAACAAATTTTTTATCATTTTGTTCCCACAAATAGAGCTTTCTTTCGGTGGTATTTGATCACCTCTGCGATTTTTATTTTTTGCACAACAAATAAAAAAACAGCGAAAATTTTGAAAAAAAAAAAAGTTTTTCTTTGTTTCTGTAAATTTTGGGGGTAAATAAGTATGTTTTCTTCTTCAGTAACGGGGCACTGATATGGCTGCACTGACGGGCACTGATACGACGGCACTGATGGGCACCGATAGGGCGGCACCAATGAGGTGGCACTAATGATGGGCACTGATAAGCGGCACTGATATGCACTCATAGACGGCACTGATGGGCACTTATGGGTGGCACTAATAGGTGGCACGGAAGGGCACAGAAAGGTGGCACTGATGGACACTGGTGGGTGCCACTGATGACATTGGTGGGTGGCATTGCTGGGCATCACAAAAAAAATTGTGCCAAGATGGTGCCAGTCAGTGCCCATTTGTGGGCACTGATTGGCATAAGTTAGGCATATTTTTATACATGTGGACGGCCATGGGGGACTTACCTGGCCATCCACATGTTAGGTGCTTCTCTGGTGGTCCTGGGCGGCATCCTGGTGGTCTAGTGTGGGCATCCGAGGGGGGGCTGCGCTGATAAACAATCAGCGAAAACCCCCCCTGTCAGGAAAGCCGTCGATCGGCTCTCCTCTACTCGCGTCTGTCAGACGCGAGTGAGGAAGAGCCGATCAACGGCTCTTCCTGTTTACATCGTGACCAGCCGTAATTGGACACGGCTGATCACGTGGTAAAAAGCCTCCGCCGGAGGCTCTTTACCGAGATCAGTGTAGCGGTGGGTCAGACTGACACACTGATCGCTGCGATGCGCGCCCCCCCGGGCGCCCGGCGGCTGTTATCCTGCAGGACGTCATTAGACGTCCAGTCAGGATAACACAACCACTTCCCGGGCATCAATCTCCTATTGACCGGGCGGGAAGTGGTTAAAAGTCAGCAGCTGCAGTATTTGTAGCTGCTGACTTTTACATTTATTTTTATTTTTTATTTTTTTTCGGCAGAACTCCGCTTTGATGTTTTTTCATTTTTATTTTATCTGCCTCTAAACGCCACTCTGTGCACACATGGGTGTTTACAGGTGTTTAGAGGCAGGCAAAAAAAAAAGTGGCAGTGCGTTCAGGAGAGAAGTGTTTCAACATAAAAAACGATTGACCCGCCTAAATGCATATAAACATGTTTCCAATTACCATAGTCGGGCCAATAGAATGAATGAACGCCCAAGTGCGTGATGTGCCTAAATGTACGTGTTTACAAAAGGTGGCTTTAGGTGCGTTTTTAATGCTGCTTTTTTTTCCCCCATGGAGCAAGGTGTGCTCAGGAAGAAAAAAAAAAATGTCCAGTGTGCATGAGGCCTAATATTTCTTCATGTTTTTGCTTGAAAAGTCAAAATTTCTTGCAACAGTCATTTTCCTATAATGCAATTTCTATGTATGACTGGTGCTTCAAATATATACACAGGAAAAGTACACAAATGTTCAATTAGGTCAAGGCAACAGAGTCTGAACAGTGCAGCAATGACCACATTGCTACATTGTTCAGAGAAGTGCCGGTGACCGGGAAGCAGTGTCATGTCATATCTGCATTGAAGTAAACAATGTGGATGTATGCACTTCCAGGTCCCATTATACAACACACAGCACAGCTTTATACCACACAGGACCACCGTCACTCACCTCCCCATATGCCCAACTTCAGCTGAGAGCTATCCAGGTTCACCACATAGTCCCCGAGAAAGCGGTTCAGGACATCCACCACCATAGACTCGAACACCATGGTGTCCCCCGGCTGTCCTTTCAGCTCTCAGGCTCACACATACACATTAGCAGCCAGGCCCGCCCTGCCTTCTCATGAGCAGTACGCCCTGAGCCAGGCCTTCCCCCTACACCATGTGGAAACACTGTCACATGGAGGAGGAGGAGGAGGAGAGCTGCTTTGTCAGTTCATTGCTAGCAGGTCACTACCTCCTCAGGCTTGGGAGAGACCTAAGCTTGTGTTCTGCTTCACATAACTCCATTTATTTCCTGATACACTGTTTCACTGACTGGAGCTGTAATACAATGATACAGTGTCAGGCTTCACAGCTGTGACTTTCCTCATGTAAAATACTGAAAGAACAAGGGGTGCCACGACTGCCACCAGTAGACATGTGCGATTCTCTTCGTTACGAATCGAAATTCGGACGATATTTGCGTGATTTGGATGTATCCGAATCTCTGAATCACAACACTAACAAACTTAAACAAATTAATTTGTGTTTGTTACATTAGAGTTGCCACCTCATCCCTTTAAACCCGAACACATATTAATTACACAGGTTCTGTGGCTGATTAAGGTGGTAATTAAACTCAGTGCCTTATCTGCATTAAATTAGCCTCATAACATGTGTAATTCATATGTGTTCGGGTTTAAAGGGATGAGGTGGCAACCCTATGTTACATTCGGATGACATGATGTGATAGTTTGGGCCTTCTGTTAAAGTTTGAAGCATCCGAAATAACGTAACATAACAAATTATCCAAATTGATTGTTTTTATACTAGTGGGCGTAGTGTGAATATTCTAATATTTTTTAATTGGAATTTGAACTCGAGAGGCCATTCCTTTCATTTGCATGTGTGTGGTCCAACAAAGTCATTTAGGAATGGGGAAATGAGGTCAACTTAAAGCTCCGCTTGTCTGCCTCCTCCCTCCCTCCGCTGCCACATTTGGCACCTTTTAGGGTGGAGGAGGGAGTGGGTACCTGGTTTTGATCCCCCTCTCTTTCTTTCGCAGCCAGCCCTGCTTGTTTCCCTTGGTTGAGATGGCCGGCGCCAGTCACCCGATAGCTGATTGCACAATCAGCTTGGGTGAGGACACCACTGGATTCCTGGACAGTAAGGATGAGCTCCGGCGTGTTCGCATAGTACACGTGCAGAGCCCACCAGGAAGTCGGCACCGTGCTACTCTAATCACAGGCAGTGAGACATTTCCCGATGCTCGGCTGCAGAGATCGGGAAATGTCTCCCTGGCTGTGATTAGCGCAGCACGGTGCCGACTTCCTGGCGGGCTCTGCACGTGTACTATGCGAACAAGCCAAAGCTCATCCTTACTGGACAGGTAAGTACCCTAATATTAAAAGTCAGCAGCTATAGTATTTTTTGGAAGGAGTTTGGAGCTCCTCTTTAATAACAGAATGAAAATTTATCAATTCAGGTGTATTTGTTTTATTCGGATGACAGCGATGCTGTAGTCTTTGACTCTTTGATAATCAGCCGATTATTTTTGCTTTAATATTGTCAATTATTATAAAAAATGCACTACACATGAAATGGATACATTAAGGTATAAAAGTGAAATAAGATGATTCCTACTTCTTGTGTTTAGGTGTTTGGGGGGGAGACAAACAACAAACATCCCCCCCACTCGCTGTCTAGGTGGCGGGCATCGGGTAGGGGAGGGCATCGGTGGGCATCAGGCAGTGGCGGGCATCAGCTCCTGTGTCTTCTCCTTCTCCTTGTCTCCTCCCCTCCTCCTAGGCGTCCAATAGGATCGCATGTCCTTTCAGCGAATCGGGTGACAGGTTTTAGACCCGCTTCCTGATTGGCCGGGAGGAGGATCAGTGTTACAACAGCGAATATTCATTCACTATTGCAACACACCTGGGTGGGCTCCGGACAAAATGCTCTGCGCCCCGAGCCCACCCTATTTCGAAGCTTATTAGAGCCTCTGGCTCTAATCAGGTGTTTAAAAAAAACACCCCCTTCCACTGTAATTCATGCGCCGATGTCCTGCAAGGGGCCGGATGCATGGATTGGGGGGGCGGCAACCGTGTGCACTTAATGGATGGGCAGCACCTGATCATAACATAATGAATTAATCCAAAATGTATTTTGTTCCATTCATTACCTTTGGATGCATGCAACTCCAGTTGATATCACCTAATCAACTAATTTCATTTCTCTTTGTGGGTTGGACTAGCAAGGATGACTCAGACCGCTTAAGGCTACTTTCACACCGAGGCGCTTTGCAGGCGCTATAGCGCTAAAAATAGCGCCTGCAAAGCGCCCTGAAAGAGCCTCTCCTTTCACTCCAGTGTGAAAACCCGAGGGCTTTCACACTGGTGCGGTGCGCTGGCAGGACGGTAAAAAAAAGTCCTGCTAGCCGCAACTTTGAGGCACTGTAGGAGCGATGTATACATCGCTCCTACAGCGCCCATGCCCATTGAAATCAATGGGCAGCGCCGCTGAACCGCCGGCAAATCGCCGCTTTGTGGCGCTTTGCAGGCAGTTTTAACCCTTTTTCAGCTGCTAGCGGGGGTTAAAAGCACCCCGCTAGCGGCCGAATAGCGCCACAAAAATAAAATAAACACAGCGGCGCTTTACCGCTGACGCCTCAGTGTGAAAGTAGCCTAAGTAATCTCCAAAAATAATGAATTAGCACGTTAAAATTAATACAGCCAATCTTCCGAAAATACGAATAACTCAGAAAAAACAAATATTTGAAACAAATCTGAATAAACAAAAAACATTTGGAAAACAAATCTTTCTAACATAATGAATATACTGAAATGTGAAATGATTAACTTAACCACTTCCCGACCGACTCCTATACATTTACGATGGCAGGATGGCTCTCCTGCGCGAAACGCTGTATACACCCTGTTCCAAATTATTATGCAAATTCTATTTCAGTGTCACAAAGATTAAATATTTTGTTTTTCAGTTTAACTCATGGATGGCATTGTGTCTCAGGGCTCTTTTGATTACTGAAAACAATCTCGGACACCTGTGATAATTAGATTGCCAGGTGAGCCCAATTATAGGAAAAACTACTAAGGCCTGGTTCACACTGGGGCGACAAACGCTCCGACATTGGGAGCTCATGTCGCATGACGTGTGAAAATCAATGTTTCCCTATGGGAGCCGTCTTAACTGGTCCGACACATGTCGGTCCGACTTTGAGAATGCTCCCTGTACTACTTTGGTCCGACTTTGATCCGACTTCAGCCCATTGACTATCATTGAAGTCGGATCAAAGTCGGACCGCAGTCTTGCATGATCCGACTTTGGCATGCGACTTGTGCTCTGCTGATCTTGAGGGGGAACTCCAGGTCAAATTTTAAATAAAAAACCGGCATGGGTTCCCCCTCCAGGAGCATACCAGGCCCTTGGGTCTGGTCTGGATTTGAACGGGCACCCCTACACCGAAAAAACGGCGTGGGGGTCCCCCCAAAATCCAAACCAGACCCTTATCCGAGCACACAACCTGGCAGGCCGCAGGGGAAGAGGGGGGGACGAGAGAGCGGCCCCCCCTCCCTCCTGAACCGTACCAGGCCGCATGCCCTCAACATGGGGGGTTTGGTGCTCTGGGGCAGGGGGGCGACCTGCGGCCCCCCCACCCCAGAGCACCCTGCCCCCATGTTGATGAGGACAGGGCCTCTTCCCGACAACCCTGGCCGTTGGTTGTCGGGGTCTGCGGACGGGGGGCTTATCGGAATCTGGGAGCCCCCTTCAATAAGGGGGCCCCCGGATCCCGGCCCCCCCACCCTATGTGAATGAGTATGGGGTACATCGTACCCCTACCCATTCACCTGGTGGAAAAAAATTGCAATAAAAAAACCACACAGCTTTTTAAAGTATTTTATTGCACAGCTCCGGGGGTCTTCTTCCGACTTCGGGGGTCTCCGGTGTCGTCGCCGCGCTCCCCGGTTCTTTTTTCCGCCGGGCCTCCGCTAACTTCTTTTAGCTCTTTTGCTAACGGAGGCCCGGTCTTCTGCGTCGTCTCGTCCGGCTCTCCGTCGTCCTTCTGCCGGCCCCTCCACTAACTTCTTGGTAGCTCTTTCGCTAGTGGAGGGGCCGGTCTTCCCGTCGTCGCCGTCGGCGTCTTCTTCCCTCTTCTCCTCCTCGATGTTGACGCGTTGCTTCCTCCCGCTGTAATACTGGCTCTCCGCTCCGCATTAATATAGGCTTCCCATGACGTCACATTCACATGTTCCCATGACGTCACAGTCACATGCTCCGGGGCAATGTGCCCCGGAACATGTGACTGTGACGTCATGAGAAGCCTATATTAATGCGGAGCGGAGAGCCAGTATTACAGCGGGAGGAAGCGACGCGTCAACATCGAGGAGGAGAAGAGGGAAGAAGACGCCGACGGCGACGACGGGAAGACCGGCCCCTCCACTAGCGAAAGAGCTACCAAGAAGTTAGTGGAGGGGCCGGCAGAAGGACAACGGAGAGCCGGACGAGACGACGGAGAAGACCGGGCCTCCGTTAGCAAAAGAGCTAAAAAGAAGTTAGCGGAGGCCCGGCGGAAAAAAGAACCGGAGAGCGCGGCGACGACACCGGAGACCCCCGAAGTCGGAAGAAGACCCCCGGAGCTGTGCAATAAAATACTTTAAAAAGCTGTGTGGTTTTTTTATTGCAATTTTTTTCCACCAGGTGAATGGGTAGGGGTACGATGTACCCCATACTCATTCACATAGGGTGGGGGGGCCAGGATCCGGGGGCCCCCTTATTGAAGGGGGCTCCCGGATTCCGATAAGCCCCCCGTCCGCAGACCCCGACAACCAACGGCCAGGGTTGTCGGGAAGAGGCCCTGTCCTCATCAACATGGGGGCAGGGTGCTCTGGGGTGGGGGGGCCGCAGGTCGCCCCCCTGCCCCAGAGCACCAAACCCCCCATGTTGAGGGCATGCGGCCTGGTACGGTTCAGGAGGGAGGGGGGGCCGCTCTCTCGTCCCCCCCTCTTCCCCTGCGGCCTGCCAGGTTGTGTGCTCGGATAAGGGTCTGGTTTGGATTTTGGGGGGACCCCCACGCCGTTTTTTCGGCGTAGGGGCGCCCGTTCAAATCCAGACCAGACCCAAGGGCCTGGTATGCCTCTGGAGGAGAAACCCACGCCGTTTTTTTATTTAAAATTTGGCCTGGAGTTCCCCCTCAAGATTCAATGTTGTTCAAAGTTTGATTGAAATAGCTTTTGATTTCAGTAAATATGCTGCAAACACAACAAATGCAAATTTGCAGTTCTTTACAACCTATAAAGTGTTTGGAAACTTACTGTGCGTAATAACTTGGAACAGTGCATTGTAAGTTTTTTATTTTGATAAAAAAAACTGTTATCATTAGGAGGTTTGTTCAATAAAATTTGAATTGTACTCTTAATAGTTGATAACATGAGAATTATGCTGACTGTTGTTTACATCAATTATTTAGGTAAATGAGAAAAATATCATTGGCATAATCATTTGGAACAGGGTGTATGTACGATGGCTCCTTTAGGAGCCATAGCAGGCTTGTGTGCCCGCTGGGGGACCCAATGCGCATGGCCAGCGGTGGCGATCGGCCGGCCACCTGCAATCGTGGACACGAGAGCCAGAATGGGGATTTGTATGTGTAAACACACAAATCCCTTTTCTGACAGGGGAGGAGAAACAGATCATCTGTTCCTACTAAGTAGGAACAACAATCTGGTTCCTCCTCTAGTCAGTCACATCCCCTCACAGTTAGAAACACACTTAGGGAAAACATTTAACCCCTTGATCGCCCCCTAGTGTTAACCCCTTCCCTGCCAGTGACATTTACATAGTAATCAGTGCATTTTTATAGCACTGATCGCTGTATAAATGTCAATGGTCCCAAAAAAGTGTCAAAAGTGTCCGATCTGTCCGCTGCAATGTTGCAGTCCTGCTAAAAATTGTAGATCGCCGCCATTACTAGTAAAAAAAACATTTTTTTTATAAAAATGCCATAAATCTATTCCCTATTTTGTAAACGCTATAACTTTTGCGCAAACCAATCAATATACGCTTATTGCGGGTTTTAAGGTACATATTGGCCTCAACTGATGAAGAAATTTGTTTTCTAAAAACATTTTTGGGGATATTTATTATAGCAAAAAGTAAAAAAAATAAAAAAAATATATATATATATATATATATATATATATATATATATATACATATATATCATTTTTTTAAATTGTCACTCTTTTTTGTTTATAGTGCAAAAAATAAAAAGGTGATCAAAAGAGGTGATCAAATACCACCAAAATCAATCTCTATTTGTGGGGTACAGCTTCGAATGACTGCGCAATTGTCAGGTAAAGCAAAGCAGTGCCGTATCGCAAAAAATGCTCTGGTCATTAAGGGGGTATAACCTTCCGGGCTGAAGTGGTTAAGAAATGAATCTGAAACTAAACAAATGTTTCCCTTGTGCACGTTTCTAGCCACTAGGGCCAGAATTAGATCTTGAGGGGCCCAGGGCACTTCAGGTTTTGGTGGGCACCTTGTACGCACAAATTCCAATACACAGCAAATCACCAAATTCAAATAACACAAGTTAGATATACATTAACCACTTCCTTACTGGGCACATAAACCCCCTTCCTGCCCAGGCGAAATTTCAGCTTTCGGCACTGTCACGCTTTGAATGACAATTGCGCGGTCGTGCGACGTGGCTCCCAAAAAAAGTTGACGTCCTTTTTTTCCCACAAATAGAGCTTTCTTTTGGTGGTGTTTGATCACCTCTGCGGTTTTTATTTTTTGCGCTACAAACAAAGAAATAGCAACAATTTTGAAAAAAACACAATATTTTTTGATTTTTGCTATAATAAATATCCCAATTTAAAAAAAAAAAAAAAAAAATTTTCCTCAATTTAGGCCGATACGTATTCTTTTACATATTTTTCGTAAAATAAAAACGCAATCGGCGTTTATTGACTGGTTTGCGCAAAAGTTATAGCGTTTACAAAATAGGGGATAGATTTATGGCATTTTTATGAAAATAATATTTTTTATTAGTAATGGCGGCGATCAGTGTTTTTTTTCGTGACTGCGACATTATGGCGGACACATCGGACACTTTTGACACATTTTTGGGACCATTCACATTTATACAGCGAACAGTGCTATAAATATGCACTGATTACTGTATAAATGTGACTGGCAGGGAAGGGGTTAACACTAGGGGGCGAGGAAGGGGTTAAATGTATTCCCTATTGGTGATTCTTACTGTGGGGGGAGGGGACCGACTGGGGGAGGTGACCGATCTGTGTCCCTATGTACAAGGGACACAGCATCGGTCTCCTCTCCCTGACAGGACATGGATCTGTGTGTTTACACATACAGATCCATGTCCTTGTCTGTGTAACCGCCGATCGCGGGGGCCTGGCGGACATCGCGGCCGCCAGGCACGCGCATCGGCATCACAGTGACGCGCCGGGCACGCGCGCGCGCCGCCTGCGGCGCTTGCGCGCCCCCCAGTGGCCAAAGAAGCGGAGGCCGTAAAAAGACGGCCTCCCGGATTTGTAGAGCCACCTTGCGGCCGTATATAGTCGTACGGCCGGCGCGAGGTGGTTAAGGCCGGATTCACACCTATGCGAATTGGTTGCGGCTTACACCGCATCCAATTCGCATAACATTATAAACTATATTGATTTCAATGAGGCTGGTTCACATATGTGCGATGCATTCTCACTGCACATTGCCGAAAAAAGTGTGCGTTCTCTAGGCATTGCGGTGCGGCTCAGGTGCGAATTCAGGCCCATTATGTTCGATGGGCACGCATCTGATTCGCACATGTGTTGCGTTCTGAACAGGGATCTTGAGGGGGAACTCCGCGCCAAATTTTAAATAAAAAAACGTCATGGGTTCCCCTCCAGGAGCATACCAGGCCCTTAGGTCTGGTATGGACTTTAACGGGAACCCCTACGCCGAAAAAAAACGGCATGGCGGTCCCCCCAAAATCCATAGCAGACCCTTATCCGAGCACGCAGCCCAGCCGGTCAGGAAAGGGGGTGGGGACGAGCGAGCGCTCCCCCCCCTCCTGAACCGTACCAGGTTGCATGCCCTCAACATGGGGGGTCAACATCTCCAGGAGAGAAGAGGGAAGAAGGTGACGAAGAAGACCGGGCCCCCGCTAGCAAAAGAGCTGGAAGAAGATAGCGGAGGCCCGGCAGAAGGAAGAAAGAACCGGAGAGCGCGGAGATGACACCGGAGACCCCCGAAGTCGGAAGAGACCCCCGAAGTTGGAAGAAGACCCCCGAAGCTGCCTAATAAATTACTTTAAAAACCTGTGTAGTGTTTTTATTGACATTTTTTTTCCACCAGGTGAATGGGTAGGGGTACAATGTACCCCATACTCATTCACATAGGGTGAGGGGCCGGGATCTGGGGGCCCCCTTATTAAAGGGGGCTCCCGGATTCCGATAAGCCCTCCGCCCGCATACCCCGACAACCAACGGCCAGGGTTGTCGAGAAGAGGCCCTGTCCTCATCAACATGGGGGCAGGGTGCTTTGGGATGGGGGGGCTGCAAGGCGCCCCCCTGACCCAAAGCACCCACCCCCCCATGTTGAGGGCATGCGACCTGGTACGGTTCAGGAGGGGGGGTGCTCGTTCGTCCCCACCCCCTTTCCTGACCGGCTGGGCTGCGTGCTCTGATAAGGGTCTGCTATGGATTTTGGGGGGACCCCCACACAGTTTTTTTTTCGGCGTAGGGGTATCCCATTAAAGTCCATACCAGACCTAAGGGCCTGGTATGCTCCTGGAGGGGAACCCATGCCGGTTTTTTATTTAAAATTTGGCGTGGAGTTCCCCCTCATAATAACAGCGGCGAGACTTCCCTCTCCTCTCCCAGGTCGGCAAGTCCGCAGCTAAAAACGCAAAGGAACCACTGAACGACTGATTGCAAACTTGGCAAAGACCCCAAGCTCAAAAACGCAACGCACAAGTGTGAACCCAGCCTGAAAGGTTAATAAGTTAGGCTTCACTGATTGGTTGATAGAGGTTACTGCAGATTATTACTGCTCACCGATTGGTTGCTAAAGGTTATCGCATATCATTGCTGCTCACCGATTGGTTGCTAGAGGTTACTGCACATTATTACTGCTCACTGATTAGTTGTGCTGAATTAGTGGCCAGTGGCAGTGTTAACTCCTTGGGACTGCTCCAGCACGCGGCACCCCGCTGCAGCTCTGCAGAGTAGTGTGTGTGCATGTTCTGTTATAGGCAACAGTGTTGATCTGTGCACTGCTGTTCATCTTCAGCCAACAACTACCCTCAGGCTGACTTTATCCCTGCTCAGTTGATTTGCTGCTGCCACCCTTTGGCCTGGCCCTGAGGGCTCAAGGGGCAGCTGGTTTGGGCCCCACAACAATGACTGTGCCTGGCTTCCTCAGGTGGCACTATGGCTGGAATGTCTGATCTCAGAGCTGTTCAGAAAGGCCCCATTCACACAGGCATACCTATCCATACACCATGCGATCTTTGCAAGTATGAAATGCACAGGTGTTCCATCCAACCCATTCATGTCTGTTGGGATGCAGCGGCTGCAAAGACACGGCCAATTTGTCAAATGTGCGAGTCCCTAAACACAGACTGTGTGCATTTGGGGATATGTACCCACAGCCACAGCTTACAAATTGGGACTAATGGCTGTTTCCATCCCAATAGACACGAATAGGACTGCCTGCACAGGGATGCACAGAAAAGATGTGTATTCCGTGTGGGCAAAAGATGGCCCTTCGTATGGGTGTACAAATAGGTACTCCTGCATGAATGATGCCTAAGCCTGAGCCTATTAAAACCACAGGCTCAGCATCACTGAACTCCCTGCCAAGCCACAGCACCCGGCAGGTGCAGTGAACAAAGTTCCTCAGTGCACATTCTTTGTGTATATTAAGAACAAACGTGCACTAGGTTCAAGTTACAAAAGGACTGCTGCGCTTTGAAAGCTCTGAATACTGGGTAAAAAGAATATCAAAGAAACAAAACAGTTTGCTATCCCTTTAAATGTATTCACATCATTTATTGCAATGTTGCATTGTTCACATAAAATCATTAAGTAGAGTACTGTACATTATTGCGTTTTTTTTTCTACACATTTTGTATTTTGAGCAGAGTTGTACACTTGCTGAATACATTTTTTATTAGATATAGCATATTTTGCACATATTTGTTTTTTTGCACAGTACATTGGATACTTTTCTGTATTGATTTGAAGTCATGGTTGATTCAGCTTATTATTGCACGATTCTTTTGATTAATTAATAGTCATTGTCCTTTTTTGGGATATGCACAAGGTTTGATGGTGTAAATATATTTATATGGAGAGCGCACCTTTTTGTTTCTTTCACATTCTTTGTGTGTGTGTGTGTGTGTATGGATGTCATTTAAGGTGTTAAAAACATCCACCCCCAGCATGCTACTTTTTCCAATAATTACTCACTCAACTGGTTTACTGTCTGAAAGACAGTAACACCACAAGGGAAATGCCACTACTATACTGAGCCTTATTGAGTAATCTGCTGCTGCAATGCTGTGCCTTATTAAGTTTACTAACACTGAAACATTGTGTGACTGTACTCTGGTAATTGTATAACATCCACTGTGTATTATTCTAATGCTAGTGCCTGAAACAAAGTAATGGAGATGGGTCAAACACCCCCCCCCCGGTTCGGTTTGCACCAGAACTCCCAAACATAGCAAAAGTTCAGACCCGAACTCCAAAAATTCCTTTAAATATAGTGCCTGGGGGTTTCCCCGTAGTCTGCTTGTAAAGTGGCGCATCTGTACAATGTATAGAACCTACTGCAGCAAAACTGACAATTCTAAAGAAAAAAAAAATTACATTTAAATTGCCGGCAATACAATACCATTACCGGCAATAGATTTTTTTTTAAAAAAAGCAGCGTGGGGCCACCCCCTCAGTCCATACCTTCGGGTCTGGTATTTTTTTTTTCAAATATAATTTTTATTAAATCCCAGAGAGGGCAGAACCAAGTCACAGCATCAATGATGTACAACATTGTTGTAATAGAATGCATAAATATGAACTTTGACATACTTAGCTTAACTGAATAGAGTCACACCCTGCTACTGATAGTCATTGTGATTAAGCCTGTTCATGCAGTAGCCTGATTGTATAAGAAAAGTCCCTTGCTAAACTAAATTCAGCAGTTTAATATAAGATAAGAATATACTGAGTTTGTATAATTTTTAGAAACGTATGTGTTAAGACATAGCCCCTCCTATCTTTCTTTTTCAAATAAGCCACTCTGAAATTTAATAAAGGCCAGAGATCTAATGAACACACTATCCGTTTCCAAGTGTCATTTTGATTTCTCACGGATCCGGGGGTCACTGAAAATTATCTTGCATTTACCTGAAGTACACCTGGGTGGCGGTATTACCTGCTTCAGATGGTGGCAGCGGTGGGATGAAAAAATCACCTTTGGTAAGAAGAATCTTTTTGTCTTTTAGACATACTGTTTTCTCTTAACTTAGCTCTGATTTAAATTTCATCTCAAACTAAATTTATGTAGAAGAGGGATACAAACCACGCCTTGGTGTATAGGGGATTTTTTGGGAAAATCCGCCTTTGAAAGTACCTTTTAGAAGGTCCTAATTAATTAGAAGCGTTTTGGGAACGCTGTAAAGTACCTTTGAGAAGGTCCTAATTAATTGGAAGCGTTTTGGGAACGTTGTAGAAAAGTGTACACGACAGTCCTTTTGGCAAGGAGCTGAAATGGTAAATGAGGATTATATTTCGGTGATCCAACCTACTTTCGCTTTTCTATCTGTCGCATAGAAGTAATAAGATAATTTGTTGTGTAGATACACTGACTGTAGGGGGCGGTTTGCACCATAGAAATGTAGTCCGGATGCGTTCCAGGTGTTTTTTTTTACATGCACATTTTTGATGCGTTCCAGTGCGTTTTTTGTGCATTTTTAATGCAGTCCAGTGTTTTTTCACCCCTCCAGTGCGTTGTTTATGCATTTTTGCAGCGTTCCAGTGCAGGAAGGATGCTTGAACTGAAGTGCACTGGAACTGCAAGCACTGGTGTGAACTATGCCATTGAAGAACCTGCTTCAGAATTTTTATTTTTTTAAAACTCACTGGACTGCATGTGGTGTGAACTGGCCCTAAGGTTAAACAATCAAAGTGGTCTACAGTATTAGAAATCTCCCTTGCTTATATCCAAATATTGTGAGAGTGGTAAGTACTTTTGTATGTATGATAAATGTTGTCGCTGTGGTGCAGATGGGACAAAGGGGTTTTAGCTATACTATAGGGAAAGTTGTTGTTAGTATAGGGAATTCTCTTCCATCTGCTCAGAGAAAAATGCTTACATTTTATGTGTTTGTTTGTTGTTGTCTTGGAATTCCAATTTAAAGAATAAGTTGTTTTTTTCTTCTGAATGCAAACGGATTGTTGAGTAATTGATATGTCCTTTGATCCTGCCAAGTAGGAGAGCGAGATTCTTGGACAAGAAACTTGTCCCGGCCGAGTGTACACACGCTCGATTCAAAGAACCCGCGGTTCTTTGAATGGAGCGTACGCGGTGACGTCATCGACTACGACGAGCATGCGCTCGTCACATTCGATGCCGTCGCCGCCATCTTGGTATACCCTACCTATGCCTAGGAAGCTACCGCGCATGCGTCGAATTCATTTCGAACATGCACGGGCTTCCGGGAGGACAGGTAAGTGTACACACACTCACTTTTCTCGTCGAGAAACATGCCGACGAGAATCTCGACGAGAAAATAGAGAGCAGGATCTCTATTTTCTCGTCGAGATTCTTGTCGCTTTTCTTGACGAGAAACCATACACACGAACAAATTTCTCGGCAAAAAATCTCTGCCAGCAAGTTTCTTGCTGGTTTTTGCCGAGAAACTCGTTCGTGTGTACGAGGCTTCAGAGTGACCATTCTGGATATATTTACCTTTTGAATTCCCAGAGTTTCAATCGTGAAGATATGTTAATGATGTAATGAAGTTTATCCATCAATGTTTTGTTGCTGATGATCAGATATATTTGAAAAGTTAGGAGGCTGACTTCTGAGTCAGAATATGTGTTTGGGTAAAATGTTCAGTTCTGAGTTCCTCGGGTCCACTTGGGTCCTGAGGATAGAAGAAACTAAAGTTGTTTAAGTTTTATTGAAGTCCTGCTGTAATACTGGATTTGAAAAAATGTTTAGTTAAACATATTGAATCTATATAATGAAGACTGTTGCTGAGAAACATTTAATATTTCTGCATGCTTTACCTATGTTTGAGTTATTGAGGAATATTATTTTTAATACCTCCAATGGTTAAGGCCTTAATTGATCAGGTAGATTCTGTGATTATTCATGTTGGATGAGGAATATCTGCCCCAGCCAGCCAGAAGAAATGCCCATCCCATTCCTACCCTATACCCCATTTATACCCTGCCTTATACCCTATCCGGATGAAGAGATGACTACAGCTTTTACATGGAAATCTTCGTTGTTCATCTTCGTTGTTCATCTTTGTTGTTCAAATGCCATGGGAGAAGCTGAGATGAGTAAAGGTGGACACCTGCTGGAAAATATTCCTGGAATGACACCTTGAGGGTTAGCCATGACGCACGCCCAAGGTCTACGAAAGTCCAGTGAGCATCACAAGGGAGTGATCCAGATACGCCAGCCTGAAGCCCAAGTCTAGCCCAATGCATCAGTTCCCATCTGTCTGTGGATATCGAGTTCTATCCTTACAAAGAGGCAGGGTTTTGGGGTAGAAGGATCTCTGTAAAATATGGATAAACACAGAATCGAACCAAAAGTTTTGGGAAAAGTTTAGGAGAATGAGAATTATAATGTGGACATTTCTTTTTCCTTCCCTTTCATGAATTTATTGGACATTCAGAAACCATACAAGAGATTTTTTTTGTGCTTTTTTTTTTGGGACAATTTTTTTATTTTGGCCTAAAGGCTGTCATGCCCCTCCCACTTGCTTTTAAGGACTGTCACGCCCCTCCCCCTTTGTATTTCATGGACAATTGCTATGAAGCTGAGATTATCTGTTTATTGTTACATGCTTAGGATAATGATACATTTATGAGAAAGTAGTCCAGGTGAATGTCGGGGGCTTCAGGGTTTGTGATTATCACGTTTGTGATAAAAGAGGGGATTGTAATAGAATGTATAAATAATCAACTCCATTTTAAGTAGAAATTAACTTTGACATACTTAGCTTAACTGAATAGAGTCACACCCTGCTACTGATAGTCATTGTGATTAAGCCTGTTCATGCAGTAGCCTGATTGTATAAGAAAAGTCCCTTGCTAAACTAAATTCAGCAGTTTAATATAAGATAAGAATATACTGAGTTTGTATAATTTTTAGAAACGTATGTGTTAAGACATAGCCCCTCCTATCTTTCTTTTTCAAATAAGCCACTCTGAAATTTAATAAAGGCCAGAGATCTAATGAACACACTATCCGTTTCCAAGTGTCATTTTGATTTCTCACGGATCCGGGGGTCACTGAAAATGATCTTGCATTTACCTGAAGTACACCTGGGTGGCGGTATTACCTGCTTCAATTGTCAATTCCAGTCACATAGCTTACAAAATGTCTAACAAGTAAACAAATTGCTGAGGTATCTAAGTCTTGGTTAAGTAACAATATAAGGTAAAGGTATAACCAAAAGGGTTTTCCTCCATTTTATCTTGTTAGTTGTGAAACGTGAAAAAGGTAACCACTGAGTAAGGTATGGGATTGCCCAGTCCCTTTTCCTTTTTTCTAGAAACAGGAGTGAAAGAAAAAGTAAATAGGTCAAGAAAACAAAACAAAACAAAAGGGTGGGGGAAGGGAAGAGGGGAAAAAGGTTCAAGATGGCGATGGATCGTGCTAGTAGAAGTATTCAGTTAATATCGTATCCAGGGATTTATTATCCAAATAGGGCCTTACCTTCATCAGAAAGTATAAACAGATTCCAGAGCCTCCAAGTCTAATGCCGCGTACACACGATCGGAAGGTCCGACAACAAAACCGTGGATTTTTTTCAGACGGAATGTTGGCTCAAACTTGTGTTGCGTACACACGATCACACAAATCTTGTCGGAAATTCCGAACGTCAAGAACACAGTGACGTACAAGACGTACGACGAGCCGAGATCAATGAAGTTCAATAGGCAGTTCGGCTCTTCTGCCTTATTCTGAGCATGCATGTTTTTTTGTGCGTCGGAATTGCATACAGACGATCGGAATTTCCGGAAAATTTGAGAACCAGCTCTCAAATTTTTATTGTCGGAAATTCCGACAGCAAATGTCCGATGGAGCCTACACACGGTCAGAATTTCCGATCGTGTGTACGTGGCATTAGAGTATTTTTCATGCTTATGTTGTGCCGTAAGTATCAAGTCTTCCATCTTATTTATGTCTTCTACCTTACGGTCAGTGGCAATTGTTTTTTCCAATGCAAAGGAATACAGGACTTTTTGGCATTTAATAGGTGTTGTACTATCTGGTATGGATTTTAAGGAGAACCCCACACCAATTTTTTTTTAAAAAGAGCGTGGAGTCACAACCAGAATCCATACCAGACCCAGGAGACGCCATCGGTTCCTGGGCCTTTTATTAGCCCAGATGAATTTAGTGAAAAGGGTGGTTACTTGTTTGAAATAGGCTGACGGAATATGGATGGGTAGAGACTGAAATAGGTACAGGAATTTGGGTAGAACATTCATCTTTATGATGTTGCATCGCCAAACCACGAGTGCAGTCCTTGATGCCATTTGTCCAGAAGTTTACGCACTATACCAAGAAGAGGTAAAAGGTTCAGTTTAAAGACATCAGCCAATGATGATAAGCGTCCTTAGATATTTCAATGCTGTGGAAGTCCATTTAAAATTAAAATTGAGCTGTAAGTAGTGCAGTTGTGTGGGAGATATCCCCACACCAATGGCCTCAGACTTTGAATAATTAATTTTTAAGTTTGACAGGGCGCCGTATCGCTCAAGTTCCTGTAAGGGAAAATAGTAAGTCATCGACATATGCAGGCCCTTGATGTCGTTGTTCCACCTAACCCTACTCAAGAATGGTTCCAGAGTGAGAGCAAATAGCAACGGCGAGAGAGGACAGCCCTGCGGGGTTCCGTTCGAGATTGTGATCGGTTCCGAGAACACGTCGTTAACCATAACCACTTGCCGACCACTGCACACCGATATACGTTCGGCAGAAGGGGAAGCAGTGGGCAAATGGGCGTACCTGTTACGTCCCCTTTAATTTGCTGTCTAGTGGGCTCGCGCGCCACGTACTGTGCCTGCGGGTCCTGCAGACTCGATGTCCGCCGGTGTCCCGCGATCGTGTCACGGAGCGGCAGAATGGGGAGATGCCTATGTAAACAAGAAATTTTCCTGTTCTGCCTAGCAACATGACAGGGATCTACTGCTCCCTGTCATTGGGAGCAGTGATCTCTGTCATGTTGTTGTGAGACCATCCCCCCTACAGTTAGAACCACTCCCTAGGACACACTTAACCCCTTAATCGCCCCCTAGTGTTTAACCCCTTCCCTGCCAGTGTCATTTACACAGTAAGCAGTGCATTTTTATAGCACTGATCGCTGTATAAATGACAATGGTCCCAAAATAGTGTCAAAAGTGTCCGAAGTGTCCGTCATAATGTCACAGTCCTGATAAAAAGCGCAGATCGCTGCCATTACTAATAAAAAAAAAATTATAATAAAAATGCCATAAATCTATCCCCTATTTTGTAGACTCTATAGCTTTTGCGCAAACCAATCAATAAACACTTATTGCATTTTTTTTTTTACCAAAAGTATGTAGAAGATTACATATCGGCCTAAGCTGAGGAAAAAATTAGTTTTTTTATATATTTTGGGGGATATTTATTATAGCAAAAAGTAAAATTGTCGCTCTCTTTTTGTTTATAGCCAAAAAGTCAAAACCGCAGAGGTGATACCACTAAAATAAAACTCTATTTGTGGGAAAAAAGGACGTAAATTTTGTTTGGGTGCAACAACGCACGATCGCGCAATTGTCAGTTAAAGCGACGCAGTGCCGTTTCGCAAAAAGTGCTCTGGTCAGAGGGTAAATCCTTCCGGGGCTGAAGTGGTTAACTGAGGCCTTCGGGGAAGTGTAAGACCCGTCAATCCACTGAATTATCCTGTCACCCACGCCGAAGCACCTAAGGGTTGCGAACATGAAGTTCCAGTTCACCCTATCAAAAGACTTCTCTGCGTCGGTGCTCAAGAAGACACAGGGGACTTTAGTGTGGTTGGCTAGATGTATTAAGTTTATAACTTCTGTGATGTTGTCACGTGCCTCATGGGTGGGAACAAATCCCACTTGGTCCAGATGGATCAGTTGGGTGAAGGCCCGTACACACGGTCAGACTTTTTGCCAACAAACTTCAAAATGAGCACGTTTTTCAAAAAATCCGACCGTGTGTATGCTCCCTCGGACAAACTTTTTAGTTTTTCATCGGACAAAAGTTCACTCTGCAAACGGACAAACTTTGCGGCAAAAAAAGTCCGATGGTGCAAAGTCCGACCGTGTGTACAGAAATCCATCGGACTTTTGTACAAATACGCATTCCCAGAACCAATGTTAAAATCAACCAACAATAGCTGACAAAAGTTGACTAAAGGGTGGCAGAAGAGAGCAGAAAAACCACGTGATGTTGGGAAAGTTTGCAGAAAAGTCAGAGCGTATGTATGCTATGGGTGTGCCCAGCCAACTCCCTTCAGGCAAAAGTCCACGGAAAAGTTTGTTTGAAGTCCGACCGTGTGTACGAGGCTTTAGCTTTAGTTGAAGGCGTGTGGCCAGGGCCGGTACAAGGAGAAGGCGGAAGGGGTGGCTGCCCTGGGCGGTACTATTTACTGCAGGAAAGGAGGGCGCAGGTGAAGTGCCGGCCTGGCAGTGTGCTTTTAAAAAATTTCTGGACACACCAGCCACTAATAACTGTATCTGCTTTGATGTGCCAGGTGCACTCCCCTGTCAGATACTCCCCTGACAGGCGCATCGTAGTCCCGGCGTGGCGTGACGTCACTCACTAAGAGGCCAGCCGGAGGCAGGATGGGATTAAGCGTATTTACCATTAAACAGGTGTGTGTATTTATTGCCATATCCCACAGCCAGGCGAAAGGCATTTTTCACTTGTGTTGTAAATTGTGCTTGCAGTAATTTTATTCAACCAGGTGTACCAGGGAGGCTGAGGTTGTTCTTGGAGTCGAGGCACAGAACAGAGAACCAAACATTTAACCAGCGGCTCCTTCAGGGGTGATGCTAGAGTATTATCACTGATTACTGTATTAGTGTCACTGTTGCTGTGGCAGTTAGTCATATCCCACAAAGTGGCAGTTAGTGTCACTATCACAGTTCCACTATAAGCCACGGTTCATACTAACCAGCGTGATTCCAGTGCGAGTTCCTGCATCGCATCTCCCTTACAGGCAGTTCACACTGCCCTCTGCGAACCGCTGTGGGTGTCAATACAAAGTTAATGACACAGATTGGTTTGCAGATCGCAGTGTGAAATGACACTGACTCTTTCTTTACACCCGAGGGGGGCGCAGTTTGCCATCTTCGCCCTGGGCACCAAATGACCTTATCCCGGCACTGCGTGTTGCTATAATTTTAGTGAAGAGCTTCAGGTCTACATTAAGTAGTGAGATAGGTCTATAACTACTACACAAGGAGGGGTCTTTGCCCTCCTTGTGTATGACTGAAATGTAAGCCAATAAGGTCACAGGCGGGAAAGAGGAGGATTGCCCTAAGGCATTGAATGTCTTGGCCATGTAAGGCCCTAGGAGGGATAACAGGGTCTTATAGAATTGGAGGGTAAAGACATCTAGGCCCGGTGATTTGCCAGTTCACCGACGTATGAAACTTCTCAAGGTTATAGTGACCTCCAAATCGCTCCACTGTGGGGACGATAGCCGGGGAAGACGGGCCGAGGAAAGATAGTCGTTCCTTTGCATCTGCGACTGGGAACTATCTGGGAGATTATATAAAGAGGAATAATAATCCCCAAAGGATTCAGTTATATGTTTTGGGAGTGTAACCTTCTGTCCTGTCGGACCCACCACTTAGGGTCAGGGAATATATAATGCTACCCACTGATCACGCAGGGCCCTTGCTAGTTGTTTACCGCACTTGTCTCCGGATTCGTATTGAATTCTCCTACAGGTTTGTATCGCTGCCTTCGCTCAGTACCAAAGTAGCTCGGAAACTTGACGGTGCAGGTGTGTGAGGTCATGCTCAGTAGAGGCACCTGAAACCTGTTTATAGCGTAGTTCGAGTGTCTGTATGTCCGTAAGTAGCGTTGTAAGTATTGCTTCTTAGGCATGCTTGATACGGGCGCCGTGTTTGATCAGCACCCCCCGAATGACCGCTTTGTGCGCTTTCCAGGTCACTACCTGGAGTGTCGTTAAAGTGAAAGTACGTAGTGAGTTCTCTGGTTACGTCCGCCAAGACATCAGGGTCTTGTAGTAATCTTTTGTTCAAGCCATCGCCATTTCCGGGAGGGAGAGGGATCTGTAAGTCTATACCGCTATGTAATAGGTGAGTGGTCTAACCAGATAATATTGTCTATTGTCACACTTGTAATGTCCGAAAAGGTGCTGGTGGGGGGTCAGGAAGAGATCTATCCGGTAATAGGAAAGGTGTGGGGTAGAGAAAAAAGTGTAGTCCCGGATGGAACAGGCGTCATGTGTCAATAAGCTGATGCCTATGGAGAGCCTGAAGAATAGGTCTGTGGATGCTGGGGAGAACAGTGGAAGTGCCAGTGGATGTGTCAACATTCGGTTCCAGAAGAATATTGAGATCCCTGCCTAGTATCAGCTTTCCCATTGCAAACTCCGCGAGGGAGGACAAGGTATTACAGGGGAAGGTATCTTGATGTAAATTTGGAGAGTAAACTGTGGCCATCGTCACCTTAACGCTGCCAATATGATATTTTAAGAACATGAATCTGCCTCCTTCATCCGCACATATCTCCAATAGGGACCAGGGAACGAAGCTAGAGATCAGTATGGAGACGTCTTTAGATTTAGCTAACTGGTTTGAGGCATGGAGTTCAGAGAGGTAAAGCCTGTTCTTAAGAAAGGGCAGTTTGCCTGCTTTGAAGTGGGTTTCTTGTATAAATGCCAAATCAGAACAAGCACGTTTTAGATCATGCAAGAGCATCCTTCTCTTCTCAGGAATATTTAGCCCCTTGACGTTGAGGCATGGGCATCCACACCATAGGGCAAGGGGGGGCAATCGCCCCCTGGAATCGTAAGAGAAGACACTTGACTTGCCCCCTGTGTTGCAATAGCAGCGGCAGCCGTGGCCTTTTTTTTCTAAGTCTGCTGCTGGCCTGGGGGCTGGGGCTGCTCTCAGTCTGTTCCGACGTATTTATCGCGATACATACAGACACATGATCCGTCCCTCCCTCCCTCCTCATCCCTGGCCTGAGCATCGAATTGGCTCTGCCGCTCGGGCCTCTGCTTAACATCCCGGCTGTTCTGTTCCGTGATTGGCTGCCTCAGCCTGCCTGCCTGTGTAAATGTATGTTGCTATGCCTATGCCGATCCGGCCGGTGTGGCGCCGGCTCCTCCCACAGGTGCATGGCGTGCAGTGGCCGAGACAAGAGAGAATACGCTGCCAGTGCCTGCCCTGGGCCTTTCGCTGAAGAACCACAGGTAACAGCAGCAGTGCCACATACACTGTTACACACACATATATTTTTCCAGCAATAGCTCAGCTCAGCTGTCCAACTTTACAAGCAGAAAATTGCAATATATAATATTCTCCTCCTAACTGGCACAGTGGTGTGGCATAGCAATGAGCCGAACACTCCCCAGTTCGGTTTGCATCCAGAACATGCGAACGGACCGAAAGTTCGCGCAAACTTTCGAACCCCGTTAAAGTCTATGGAACTCAAACGGGAGAAATCAAAAGTGCGAATTTTAAAGGCTAATATGCAAGTTATTGTCCTAAAAAAGGGTTTGGGGACATGGGTCCTGCCCCAGGGGACATGTATCAATGCAAAAAAAAGTTTTAAAAACTGCAGTTTTTTCGGGAGCAGTGATTTTAATGATGCTTAAAGTGAAAAAACAAAAGTGAAATATTCCTTTAACTATCGTACCTGGGGGGTGTCTATAGTATGCCTGTGAAGTGGCACGTGTTTCCCGTGTTTAGAACAGTCCCCGCACAAAATGAAATTTCTAAATGAATAAAAGTCATTTAAAACTGCTTGCAGCTTTAATGTAATGTTGGGTCCCGGCAATATAGATGAAAATTATTGAGAAAAACGGCATGGGTATCCCCCCTCCCTCCCAACCCATTACCAGGCCCTTTGGGTCTTGTATGGATATTAAGGGGAACCCCGCACCCAAATTAGAAAAAGAAAAGGCGTGGGGCCCCCTATATATACAGGGACTGTAGGTTTGTTCTTAAGTTTAATCTGTTTGTAACTTGGAACAGGTACATTTTGTAAGTGTAGCTCAAGTCAAAGAATCTATTTTTAAGCTTTTTGGATATCCTAGGGAAGGGTTATCACCAGGGCCGGACTGGCCTACCGGGATATCGGGAGATTTCCCGGTAGGCTGCCTGTCCTGGGGTCGGTTTCAGTTGCTGCAGTGCTCCCTGTCCCCTCTCTCCTGCTCCTGTGCATTACGGAGCTGGCTGGGTCTGTGTGTGTTCGGCGGCGTGCGGCACTGTAACGCGGTCCCGCCCCCCCTAGACTGGCTCGTGTGATAGTAGATAGAATCAGTGTTCAGCCTATCACACAAGCCGGTCTAGGGGGGGCGGGACCGCATTACAGTGCCGCCCGCCACCGAACACACACAGACTCAGCCAGCTCTGTAATACACATGAGGAGATGCCCGCCGTACAGCCCGCCCTATGTGCCTGGCTAGGAGGATCGTATTCGGCAGGGTGGCCGCATATAGAGGAATTGAGCTTTCTATTGTCCTCCATGCAGCCGCTGAATGCTTGCAGGAGGGAGAGGAGGAGAATCAAGCATTCCGCGGCTGTATGGAGGACAATAGAAAGCTCAATTCCTCTATATGTAGCCGCCCTGCTTCTCCTCCTATCCAACTTCTTTTGCTGCCCCCCCCAGTGCTCTCCCCCCCACCACACTCTCCAGCCCCCCCCCCCACAGTTCTCTCCACCCCTGTTCTTCCCCCCCCAGTGCTCTCCACCCCTGTTCTCCCCCCCCAGTGCTCTCCACCCCTGTTCTCCCCCCCCCAGTGCTCTCCACCCCTGTTCTTTCCCCCCCCAGTGCTCTCCACCCCTGTTCTTCCCCCCCCAGTGCTCTCCACCCCTGTTCTTTCCCCCCCAGTGCTCTCCACCCCTGTTCTCTCCCCCAGTGCTCTCCACCCTTGTTCTCCCCCCCCAGCGCTCTCCACCCCTGTTCTCCCCCCCCAGTGCTCTCCACCCCTGTTCTTTCCCCCCCCAGTGCTCTCCACCCCTGTTCTCCCCCCAGTGCTCTCCACCCCTGTTCTTCCCCCCCCACAGTGCTCTCCACCCCTGTTCTTCCCCCCCCAGTGCTCTCCACCCCTGTTCTTCCCCCCCCAGTGCTCTCCACCCCTGTTCTTTCCCCCCCCAGTGCTCTCCACTCCTGTTCTTCCCCCCCAGTGCTCTCCACCCCTGTTCTTTCTCCCCCCAGTGCTCTCCCCCTCACTTTCAGCCCCCTCCCCAGTGCTCTCCGCCCCCCACAGTGCTCTCCAGCCCCCCGTGCTCCCCAACCCTGTTCTTTCTGCCCCCCCAGTGCTCTCAAGCTCCACCCATCGCTCTCCAGCCCCCCGTGCTCTCCACCCCTGTTCTTTTTGGCTCCCCCTCCATTGCTCTCAAGCTCCCCCCAGCACTCTCCGCTCCCCACCCCTGTACTACTCTCCACTCCCCCCTGCATTTTGCCCCCACCCACATGCTCTTCAACCCCCGCCAGTGCTCTCTCCGCTCCCCCCTGCACTTTGCCCCACCCATGTACTCTCCAACCCCGCCAGTGCTTTCCGCCCACCATAGTGCTCTCCAGCCCCCCGTACTTTCCACCCCTGTTTTTTCTGGCCCCCACTAGTGCTCTCAAGCTCCCCCCATAGCTCTCCACCCCCCAGTGCTCTCCACTCCCCCCCCCAGTGCTTTCCACTCCTCCCTGCTCTTTGTACCCCCCAGTGCTCTCCAGCCCCCGTGCTCTCCACCCCTGTTCTTTCTGCCCCCCCCCAGTGCTCTCAAGATCCCCCCCAGTGATCTTTACCCCCCACACTCTTAGCTCCTTCAGTGCTCTCCAGCCCCCCCTCTCAGCCTCCCATGCTCTCCACCCCTGTTCTTTTTGGCTCCCCCCAGTGCTCTCAAGCCCCCCCCCGCGCTCTCCGCTCCCCACCCCTGTGATCTCCACTCCCCCTGCTCTTTGCCCCCACCCATGTGCTCTCCAACCCCGCCAGTGCTCTCCGCTCCCTCTTCTCTCCAGCTCCCACCCAGTGCTCTCACTTCCCCAGGACCAGAGGACAGGCTGTCTGGGGGCAGAAAATGAGGACAGCTGAAGGTGCAGGTGGCCAGGGACCACTCCATCTCACAGCAAACAGATCCTCTGGAAGGAGCACTGTCCCCATCCAAAACTAGAACAGACCCTGCCTACTGATGGCGATCATGGATATCCTGCTGGCATAGAAGGTACCGTACCGAGCATCAACAACACACCTTCCCACAGACAGGGACTGCAGACTGGGACATGGGGCATAGGAGGGGCTGCAATGATGGGCACAGTGAGGCTGAATTTGTGGGTACAGTGAGACTGCATTCATGGGCACAGTAAAGCTGCATGTGATGGGCACAGTGATGCTGCATTGATGGGCACAGTGATGCTGCAATGATGGGCACAGTGAGGCTGCAATGGTGGGCACAGTGAGGCTGCAATGGTGGGCACAGTGAGGCTGCATTCATGGGCACAGTAAAGCTGCATTTGATGAGCACAGTGAGGCTGCATTTATGGGCACAGTGAGGCTGCATTTATGGGCACAGTGAGGCTGCAATGATGGGCACAGTGAGGCTGCAATGATTGGCACAGTGAGGCTGCAATAGTGGGCACAGTGAGGCTGCAATGGTGGGCACAGTGAGGCTGCATTTATGGGCACAGTGAGGCTGCAATGGTGGGCACAGTGAGGCTGCAATGGTGGGCACAGTGAGGCTGCAATGGTGGGCACAGTGGGGCTGCAATGGTGGGCACAGTGAGGCTGCAATGGTGGGCACAGTGGGGCTGCAATGGTGGGCACAGTGAGGCTGCATTTATGGGCACAGTGAGGCTGCAATAATGGGCACAGTGAGGCTGCAATGGTGGGCACAGTAAGGCTGCAATGATGGGCACAGTGAGGCTGCATTGATGGGCACAGTGAGGCTGCATTCATGGGCACAGTAAAGCTGCATTTGATGAGCACAATGAGGCTGCATTTATGGGCACAGCGAGGCTGCATTTATGGGCACAGTGAGGCTGCAATGATGGGCACAGTGAGGCTGCAATAATTGGCACAGTGAGGCTGCAATGGTGGGCACAGTGAGTCTGCATTTATGGGCACAGTGAGGCTGCAATGGTGGGCACAGTGAGGCTGCAATGGTGGGCACAGTGAGGCTGCAATGGTGGGCACAGTGAGGCTGCAATGGTGGGCACAGTAAGGCTGCAATGATGGGCACAGTGAGGCTGCCTTGATGGGCACAGTGAGGCTGCATTCATGGGCACAGTAAAGCTGCATTTGATGAGCACAGTGAGGCTGCATTTATGGGCACAGTGAGGCTGCATTTATGGGCACAGTGAGGCTGCAATGATGGGCACAGTGAGGCTGAATTCATGAGCACAGTGAGGCTGCATTTATGGGCACAGTGAGGCTGCATTTATGGGCACAGTGAGGCTGCAATGGTGGGCACAGTGAGGCTGCAATGGTGGGCAAAGTGAGGCTGCAATGGTGGGCACAGTGAGGCTGCATTGATGGGCACAGTGAGGCTGCATTGATGGGCACAGTGAGGCTGCATTGATGGGCACAGTGAGGCTGCATTTGATTGGCACTGATGAGGCTGCATTTGATGGGCACTGGTGAGGCTGCATTGAGCTCTTGTGTCTGCAGCCTCTGACCATCTCCTGTATCATGTCTGCAGTCTCTTAGGGAGTCTGGAGAGGAGTCAAGAGTGGGAGCACCGCCGGGATGGGGGTCATGGGAGAAGTCAGATGTGTGTGGACTGTAGAGACTATATAGGATAAAACCAGAGCCACTGAGCTGGAGCCGACTGACTGAGCCATGCACGGCGCACCTGAGAGGGGGTCAGTGACAGCACCGCTAGGCACGGTGCACCTGAGGGGGGTCACTGATGTAAGGGGGGAGTGAATACGATAATGTAAGGGGGCACTTGATGATTGACCACTTTTAACTGGATTTTGCGTTCATATATATAAAGCCTTATGTGATTTCATATCTGTCTTATCTATATATAATACACTCTTCAAATGTGCTTTAAAATGTATGGTTTTCCCTTTCATGAACAAGAAAATAATGACGTTATGCTGTTACGCTGGTATTAAAATGCTGTGGGGCTGGTATGAAATTTTTTCCAGGGCTGGATTTTATTCCCAGTCCGGCCCTGGTTATCACCCCTGTAACATTTGTTTTGCTGTCTGCCCCTGTTCAGAAGATTTCACCTCACTTTCTGTCCCAATGACAATTGGATTTAGAAAATGTGGGTTTTTTAGGGAAACAAGGATTGGTGATAAAGCATCAGTGGAGAGGATAAAGCATTCAACTTACTAGGATGAATGAGCATAACAAAAGGAGTTGCGACTTTGTACGAGGCACAGGGCATGTAGAGCCATGCACCTCCATCCCCGATACTTGAAAAAAAGGAGAATATGGGTGGGACTTTAAATGAAGCATACATCTCAGGAGATACCCGACAAGAAATAACTATGGCAGTATACTGTTGCACTGGAACTTGAACCGTTAAATGAAAGCATTGCATAACATTTGGCAGTCATTACTTTAATTGGATAATAAATATGACAACAACAAAACATAATAACACAGCATACCTAGTATGTTGGTTAAAAGTTGGGATGTACATAAAATACAACAATAATGATAGCATGGTATAATAACATGATCAGTTCATAATAAAAACATTGCAACAGAGCCAGTTCGTGGGGTGTCTCCGTGGTAAGTAGGTAGGGCCTAGACACGTTGGTACAGTCCGATTGATATATAGAAATTATTAAAAATGCTGATAAAGTGGGGGCAGATGAGCATCTATGGGTTCAAGATAACATGATATAGCAACATAATTGGTACATAGTAGAACGTTGAAAAACCAAGTTCATTGGAGTAGAGTCTCCATAGTAGCTGTAACACCGATTGGTAGGTAGAGTCCAATTGGTGTTTGATGTAGTTGGTAGACTACAATATATGTGCAAGGGGGCATCTATTGGCTCAATGCGTTTCGTGGCCATTACCACTCTTCAGGAGCAAGTATGAGATGAATGTCTAAAATGTTAAAACAGTAAAATGTTAAAACTAAATATAAGGTTTTGGGTCAAGGTATGGAGAGGGGGAAACAAAAGGGCAATGATGATTCCCCAAAAAAATACTTACAAGTAAGCCCATAACTAAGGGTAAAGGCGTGGAGGGCAGGAGGCTGGTCGGGAAGGTATCAGCCACCGGGAGCTGAGGTGGATTGGCCCCAATGTACAAGGCTGGAATGCCAGTTAGACTGAAGTCCCCGGGGGGGGGGGAGGGGGGGTAAGAGCTCCCGTGGTAAGTATCCTAAAATTAAACAAAAGTGACCGTGAAAAAGAGTGTACTAAATGCAGGGACCAGTATGTAGGGAGAAGTGTTGGGATGTGTAGGATATTGTATAAAAGAGTAGGATGTGCCCCAGTTGTGGTAACAAAAGGGGGGGGGTTTGTGATAATGGAACTAAAAGCCAACCCAAGGCTGAGGTAAACAGCCAATTATAGGGAGGGATTGGGATCAGTTGTGAATGAGAGGTGAAAAGGGAAAAAAACATAATGATCAGTAGTATTGGTAGAGGACCACTGGAATTACCTGAAGTTGGGTGAAAAATCCAAAGGTGCAGAGGTGACCACGGAAGTGCCGACCCATAGGGGGCTAGACTGGAGGGAGTAAGGATACTCCAATGCAATTGGGGATTTTTCCACCAGCGGCCGATGGAGGAAGGGACGGCGCCATATAGCTAAGCAGCATGAGCTGCCTGCCATCTAGGCCCTACCTACTTACCACAGAGACACCCCACGAACTGGCTCTGTTGCAATGTTTTTATTATGAACTGATCATGTTATTATACCATGCTACCATTATTGTTGTATTTTATGTACATCCCAACTTTTAACCAATATACTAGGTATGCTGTGTTATTATTTTTTGTTTATGTCATATTTATTATCCAATTAAAGTAATGACTGCCAATTGTTATGCAATGCTTTCATTTAACGTTTCAAGTTCCAGTGCAACAGTATATGTCACGGAGATCCTGCCAGAAACAGGCGCCCCGGACTTCCTGGTCCCCGATCGCGGCCACGCATGCGCGCCCCGCGGATGGCGCCAGAAAAGCTATTTAAACTTGTCATTCACAGACAGCCCCTGCTGCGTTGAGTACCTGAAAACCTGATCTGAAACTTACCCGTGATTGACCCGGCTTGCCTGAGACTACTCCAGCCTTTCTGCCTGCATCTGACCCCTGGCTTGTTGTGACTTCTCCTCCGCATGATCCCTCTGTGCCTTGCTACCTACCTGTTAACCGACCCGGCTTGTCTGACTATTCCTACTGATCCTGGTTTCAGTCCACTCTGCCGAAGCTGTTCCAGTCTGCTGAGCTTCCTGTGTTCCTGGTTCCAGTCCAGTCTGCTGAAGCTGTTCCAGTTGCTGAGCTTCCTGTGTCCTGGTTCCAGTCCAGTCTGCTGAAGCTGTTCCAGTCTGCTGAGCTTCCTGTGTTCCTGGTTCCAGTCCCATTCCCTGGCTGCTCCGGCTCCTGTCTCTCAGTCCCAGCAGAAACGCTGAACTACCACCACCCTGGTTGATCCTGCCAGGCACTCGTACCACTCCTCACTTCCATGCCTCCTGTTGCCTTACCAGGGGCCGCAAGTGGGAGCCGTAAGGGAGGCCTCTCTCTGCAAGTTCGGGCTTGTCACTGCCAGGTACGTGACAGTAGCAGACAGCCATGTCTGAGCCCGAGCAGGGAACCTCTCCTATGGAGGAACTATGTCGACACCTGGCAGGATTGGCTGAAGCAGTCAAGAGCCTTCAGCAAGGCTACACCCACCTGGAAGAATGGGTGCAGGCCCTCTCCAACCCCTCTGGAACCCAAGGGGGGCCCCATGCCTCTACCTCTACAGCTGGGGCGGGATCTACACCGAAAGTCGTTATGCTCCCTCCAGAACCCAGGGTCCCTACACCCGAAAAATTCTCCGGGGATCGAAGCAAGTTTAGGACCTTCCGTAATTCCTGTGAGCTATACTTTGCCCTTCAGCCATGCACCTTCTCCCTGGAAGCCACCAAGGTGGGCTTCGTAGTTTCCTTGATTTTTGGAGACCTTCAGAGCTGGGCCCACTGTCTCTTAGAACAGAAAGATGCTGTACTGAATAACCTTACCACCTTCTTCGACGCCATGGCCCAGCTATATGAAGACCCCCAGCTTTCAGGAACTGCAGAAACTGCCTTATGTACCCTTCAGCAGGGTCGCAGAGCAGCGGAGGACTATGTAGCAGAATTTAGATGGTGGAGCGCAGATACCAACTGGAATGATGCCGCCCTCCGCCATCAGTTCCGCATAGGACTCTCCGACCCTCTGAAGGATGAGCTCGCTAGGGTTGGCATACCACAGACTTTGAACTTACTGATCGACTTAACTATTCAGATCGATCGACGCCTAAGGGAACGAAGGGCTGAGAGGGCCACGGGTTTCTCTCGCCCGACCTGGATGCTTCCCCGGGCCCCTAGTCATCTGCATCCTGCACCTGCTGCACCCTCAGCCCCCCCACCCGATGCATCCGAGCCCATGCAGCTTGGAGTTCTTCGCCCCTCCCTTACCCAGGAGGAACGTCAACGTCGCCGGATAAATAATCTATGCCTGTACTGCGGGGAACCCGGACACTTCATCAGAAATTGTCCTCTGAAGCTCCGTAAGTGTTTTTCTGTATCCCCTGACCATACCAACCCTCAGGCCAAGTCCACATCTCATCTTGCCCTCTCTGTCTCGTTACAGCTCCCAGGAGAGACTCTGCAAGTGCCCGCCATTATTGATTCGGGAGCTTGCAGCTGCTTTATGGACTCATCTTTTGCTACCAAACACCAGATTCCTCTTCTTGCCAAGACCCATGGACTGTTCGTTCATCTGTCTGACGGGTCCGCCATGAAGTCTGGACCTGTGGTTCGAGAGACTGCCCCTATACCCGTTACCATCTCCGGAACCCACCAAGAATTTCTACGTTTGGACATCATCTCTTCCCCTTTGTTTCCAGTGATCCTCGGTATGCCTTGGCTACAAGTCCACAATCCCACTATCAACTGGGCCACAGGGGTGGTTACCTTCTCCTCACCCTACTGCCAACAATTCTTTGGCTCACATGAACTCCCTGGGCCTTCCACCCTATTGTGCCTAGATACGGAAGCCGGAATACGTCAATCCATCCCAGAGACTTACCATGACTTTCTTGACGTGTTAGGCAAACAAGGGGCAGAGACTCTACCACCTCATCGGGCCTGTGATTGCCCCATTGACCTACTTCCTGGAGCAGAGATTCCGTTTGGCAGGATTTTTCAGTTGACGGAAGTGGAACAGGGGGCATTGAAGGAATATATCGATGAGAACCTAAAGAAAGGGTTTATTCGTCCATCTACATCCCCAGCAGGCGCAGGCATCTTTTTTTGTAGAAAAGAAGGACCATACCCTTCGACCCTGTGTGGACTATCGTGAATAAATAAAATCACAGTGAAAAATCGTTACCCTCTTCCCTTGATACCAGAGTTATTTCAGAGGCTGGGGGCTGCCATCATTTTTACCAAACTTGATCTCCACGGAGCCTACAACACGGTCCGCATTAAAGACGGGGATGAGTGGAAGACTGCTTTCCGTACCCGATTTGGACATTTTGAGTACCTGGTAATGCCCTTCGGGTTGTGCAACGCCCCTGCCACATTCCAGTACTTTATCAACGATGTACTTCGGGACTTTTTAGACCTGTTCGTTATTGTCTACCTAGATGATATTCTAATCTTCTCTTCTTCACTTAATTCTCACCGTAGGCACGTCAGAAGTGTGTTGGCCCGCCTCCGCCAGCATGGCCTGTATGCAAAGGCGGAGAAGTGTGAATTCGAGCAGGAAAGTATAGCATTCTTGGGGTTAATTATCTCCAGTGAGGGCATCAAGATGGCCCCCCCAAAGATAGCTGCAATCCTGAACTGGTGAGTCCCGACAGACAAGAAGGGAATCCAACGTTTCGTTGGATTCGCCAACTTCTACCGCAAGTTTATCAGAGGATTTTCGGATATTATTGCACCTATCACCCAGCTAACCAAACAAGGGATCCGCTTCCATTGGTCCCCTGAGGCCCAAAAGGCCTTTGAGGTCCTTAAGGGTCTCTTTACCTCTGCTTCCATTTTGAAACATCCAGATTCCTCCTTGCCCTTTGTACTTGAGGTAGATGCCTCCGAAATTGCAGTAGGAGCAATACTGTCCCAAAGGCAAGGAACCAGGGCCTTGCTCCATCCAGTAGCCTTCTTCTCCCGCAAGCTATCTGCAGCGGAGAAGAACTACGACGTGGGAGATCAGGAATTGCTGGCGATCAAATCTGCACTAGAAGAATGGCGTTACCTACTAGAAGGAGCTGCCCATCCAATCCTGATATTCACCGACCACAAGAACCTGGAATACTTGAAAGCTGCAAAAAGATTGAAACCACGACAAGCCAGATGGGCACTCTTCTTTTCCAGGTTCTCCTTTCATGTAACATATCGCCCCGGTTCCAAAAACGTTAAACCCGATGCCCTGTCTCGGATGTTTCACAAGTCTAAGGAGGTCTCTCCTCCCGATACCATTCTCGCTCCTGGAAATTTTCTTCTACTCCAAGAAGACCTGCTTTCCCGAATCAAACAAGCCTCCTCAGGGCAGATGCCCCTTTCTGAACCAGGATTACAGGCTAAAGATGGGCTGTTTTGGTACCAGGACAAGATCTATATACCCGAAGACCTAAGAAAATCCGTGCTGGAACTTTGTCACGACCATGCACAAGCCGGGCACTTTGGCATAGCCAAAACCACTGACCTAGTACAGTGCACCTTCTGGTGGCCTCGGTTACGTGAAGACTGTAGGAAATTTGTGGACTCTTGCACAACTTGCATCCGAAACAAGGGCTATAGAACCAAGGCCTGGGGGCTACTAAGACCCTTACCTGTCCCAGACAGACCCTGGAAGATGTTGTCCATTGACTTCATCGTTGAATTACCCCCGGCAGAGAATCATACCACTATCTTCGTGATAGTGGATCACCTATCGAAGATGGCGCATTTTGTTCCTATGAAGGGGACTCCCTCAGCTCCTGAAACCGCACAGGTATTCCTCAAAGAAGTCATCAGACTCTACGGGGTTCCAGCCAACATTGTCTCTGATCGGGGGGTACAATTTACCTCCCGGTTCTGGAGGTCCCTTTGCAAGGCTCTGGATATAGAATTATCATTTTCCTCTGCTTATCATCCCCTGACCAATGGGCAAACCGAGAGGACTAATCAGACCCTCGAGCAGTATCTGCGCTGCTTCTCCTTGTTTGTCCAAAACGACTGGATCTCCCTACTCCCGTTGGCCGAGTTTGCCTACAACAATTCCATTCACTCCGCTACCAAGCAGGCCCCATTTTTCGCTAACTATGGTTTTCATCCTACCTTCTTGCCCAATTCCCTTCCCGAGTGTACGGTGCCAGCAGTCCAGGAGAAAATGAACTTTTTCTCGTCCAACAACCAACTCTTGCAGGAAACCATGACCAGGACTCAGGAACACAACAAAATAATCTATGACAAGAAAAGACGGGGTGAATTGGTGCTGGCACCTGGCGACCAGGTATGGCTATCCACTGTAAACCTGAGGATGGCATGTCCTTCTAAGAAGCTGGGCCCCAAGTTCTTAGGGCCATTTCCTGTCAAAAGGAAGATCAACGAAGTGGCTTATGAACTGGAGCTTCCTAACTCTCTTAAGATCCACCCGGTTTTCCATGTTTCTCTATTGAAACCTTCTGTGCCCAATCCATTTCCAGGTTGAAGCCCGGCTCTCCCTGATCCTGTCATTGTAGACGGGGAGGAGGAATTTGAAGTGGAAGCTATTCTGGATTTCAGGAGGAGAAAGAACCAGAACCAATTCCTGATTAAATGGAAGGGGTACGGACCTGAAGAAAATTCTTGGGAACCTGACATCCATGCTAAGAGTCTGGTGCAGTCCTTTAAAAGATCTCACCCTGAAAAGTTCACTTGGATGGGCATCCGGAGGCTGCCCCTTGGGGGGGGCAATGTCATGGAGATCCTGCCAGAAACAGGCGCCCCGGACTTCCTGGTCCCCAATTGTGGCCGCGCGTGCACCCCGCGGATGGACCAGAAAAGCTATTTAAACTTGTCATTCACAGACAGCCCCTGCTGTCTGTTCTACAGCGTTCAGTACCTGAAAACCTGATCTGAAACTTACCCGTGATTGACCCGGCTTGCCTGAGACTACTCCAGCCTTTCTGCCTGCATCTGACCCCTGGCTTGTTGTGACTTCTCCTCCGCATGATCCCTCTGTGCCTTGCTACCAACCTGTTAACCGACCCGGCTTGTCTGACTATTCCTACTGATCCTGGTTCCAGTCCACTCTGCTGAAGCTGTTCCAGTTGCTGAGCTTCCTGTGTCCTGGTTCCAGTCCAGTCTGCTGAAGCTGTTCCAGTCTGCTGAGCTTCCTGTGTTCCTGGTTCCAGTCCAGTCTGCTGAAGCTGTTCCAGTCTGCTGAGCTTCCTGGTTCCTGGTTCCAGTCCAGTCTGCTGAAGCTGTTCCAGTCTGCTGAGCTTCCTGTGTTCCTGGTTCCAGTCCCATTCCCTGGCTGCTCCGGCTCCTGTCTCTCAGTCCCAGCAGAAATGCTGAACTACCACCACCCTGGTTGATCCTGCCAGGCACTCGTACCACTCCTAACTTCCGTGCCTCCTGTTGCCTTACCAGGGGCCGCAAGTGGGAGCCGTAAGGGAGGCCTCTCTCTGCAAGTTCGGGCTCGTCACCGCCAGGTACGTGACAGTATACTGCCATAGTTATTTCTTGTCGGGTATCTCCTGAGATGCATGCTTCATTTAAAGTCCCACCCATATTCTCCTTTTTTTTTATCAGAGAGGAGACACCTTTTCCCATATAAACACTTACAGGAGAGAATTTCCCTTCCTAGGGGTAAATTTCCTCTTACTGCCTGTTGTCTCCCTCCGTTTGTAAGTAGGAGTCATTTGTAAGTCGGATGTTTGAAAGTAGGGGCCTGCCCTATATACTCTGCAGAAATTTGGGCCTTAGGTGTTGGTGTTACCACAACACTGTAAGCCCTCACAGTTACTCTTGGTGGGCGCAGGAACGGGCCCTGCTTTGAACTATTATATCAAGAATTGTAATTATATGCCCCTGTTGAACAGGGGCAGAAAAATTGGGCCTTTGTTGGTGGTGGTGTCACAACACTGTAAGCGCTCACAGTTACTCTTTGTGGGCCCTGGAACAGGCCCTGCTGTGAACTATTAAATCAAGAATTGTAATTACATGCCCCTGTTGAACAGGGGCAGAAAAAATGGGCCTTTGGTGGTGCTGGTGCCACAACACTGTAAGCCCTCAAAATTACTCTTGGTGGGCGCAGGAAGGGGCCCTGCTGTGAAATATTATATCAAGAATTGTAATTACATGCCCCTGTTGAACAGGGGCAGAAAAATTGGGCCTTTGGTTGTGGTGGTGGTGGTGCTGGTGGTGCCACAACACTGTAAGCCCTCACAGTTACTCTTGGTGGGCGCAGGAACGGGCCCGGCTGTGAAATATTAGATCAAAAAGGGGCAGAAAAATTGGGCTTTAGGCACTGGTGCTGGTGCCACAACACTGCAACCCCTCACAGATACTCTAGTTGGAGCGCAGGAATGAGCCCTGCTGCAAAGTATTACAGCAAAAATTGTAATTACACGCCCCTGTTAAACAGGGGCAGAAAAATTGGGCCTTAGGCACTGGTGGTGGTGTCCAGAACCAAAAATGTTCTTACAAGCTATCAACATGAACATTGAGGAGGAAGAGGATAATCACTGAGCATAACAGGATAGTCACTTAGCATCAGCATAGGCAGTCTTGAAGGGATGTGACATTTGAAAATAAATTAGTCTGTTATATCAGCTTCAGGTGTTTGGTAGCTGGTGGTGATCCAAGACTGGTTCATCTTTATGAAGGTCAGCCGATCAACAGAATCGGTGGACAGGCGCACCCTGTGATCCGTGACAAATCCTCCAGCAGCACTGAATGTGTGTTCTGAAAGAACGCTGGATGCAGGACAGGCCAGTAGCTCAATTGCATACTGTGCAAGCTCTGGCCAGTGATACATCCTCAAGACCCAGTAACCCAGAGGATTGTCGGTTGGAAAGGTCTCCAAGTCTGATCTTGCCCCTAGTTATTCCTGCACCATGTAAATCAGACGCTGGCGATGGTTGCTGGAACCAATCAGACCTTAGGGCTGCGGACTAAAAAATTGTCTGAACACATCGGTCAGACTGCCACCTTCTCCACCGCTCCTTGTGACTGACTGAAGCCTCAGCAACACGTTGTCCAGGACCAGGAATTTGTAACCTCCCAGGCTCTGGAAACGCATTGCACAAACCTTTCTGCAAGGCCTCCTGAAGATGTTTCATCCTCTGCTCCCTCTGTGACGGCTGGATAAGTTCCGGAACCTTACCCTTGTAACGTGGATCAAGGAGGGTTGTCAGCCAGTAATGATCCCTCTCCTTGATGCCACGAATCCGAGGGTCCTTTCGCAGGCTTTACAGGATCAGGGAGGCCATGCAGTGTAGATTTGCTGAAGCATTCGGTCCGGAGTCCTCTGGGTCACTAAGGACGACATGATCCGCAGCCACCTCCTCCCAGCCACGTACAAGTCCATGGGTTTCTGGGGACTGTAAACGATCCCTTGAAGACTGCTGCTGATGCTGAGTGCTAGGCTCCACCTCCATGCTGACACAATCCTCCTCCTCCTCTTCCTGTGTGATCGGCGGGCCCGCAGGAACACTGTCTGGAAAGGGGGCCTTGAGAAGTAAGGAAGTCCTCCTCTTCCTCCCTCTGTTCTGCCTCAAGTGCCCTGTCCATTATTCCACGCAGCGTGTGCTCCAACATGTGGACAAGAGGGACAGTATCACTGATGCATGCACTGTCACTGCTCACCATCCTTGTGGCCTCCTCAAATGGTGACAGGACAGTGCATGCATCCCTGATCATGAGCCACTGGCGTGGCGAAAGAAAAGCCAAGCTCCCCTGACCCTGTCCTGGTGCCATAGTCCCACAGGTACTCATTGATGGCTTCTGCTGCATGTGCAGCCGCTGCAGCATGGCCAACATTGAGTTCCACCTGGTGGGCATGTCACAGATTAGGCGGTTCTTGGGCAGATTGTATTCCTTTTGGAGGTAAGCCAGCCGAGCACACAGACTTTCCTGGCCTGCCTCAGGAGATCCTGTAAGCCCGGGTACCTGCACAAAAACCGCTGCACCACCAAGTTAAGGACGTGAGCCAAACAGGTTACATGGGTCAGGTGTCCCTGTCGGAGGGCGGAGAGGAGGTTGGTGCCATTGTCGCAAACCACCATTCCTGGCTTAAGCTGGCGTGGCGTCAACCATCTCTGAGCCTGCCCCTGCAGAGCTGACAGAATCTCTGCCCCAGTGTGGCTCCTGTCCCCTAAGCACACCAGCTCAAGCACCGCATGGCATCTCTTTGCCTGCATACTTGCGTAGCCCCTTGAACGCCTACGGAGCGCCGCTGGTTCCGAGGACAAATCAGCACAGGAAGAGGCCATGGAGGAAGAAGAAGAGGAGGGGTGGAGGAGAGAGGTGTGGCAGAATCACCACTAGTAGCATTTTGGAGGCGTGGTGGTGGAACAAGCTCCAACAAGACTGCACCCTGTCCTGCATCCTTCCTAGCTGCCAGCAGAGTCACCCAGTGCGCCATGAAAGATAGGTAACGTCCCTGTCCATGCCTGCTGGACCATGAGTCAGCGGTAATATGCACCTTCCCGCTGACCGCCCTGTCCAGCGAGGCCAAGACATTGCTTTCCACATGCCGGTAGAGAGCTGGAATCGCCTTCCGTGAAAAAAAGTGGCGTTTGGGAACCTGCCACTGAGGTACCGCACATTCCACAAACTCACGAAAGGGGGCAGAGTCTACCAGCTGAAAAGGCAGCAGTTGGAGTGCTAGCAATTTAGCCAAGCTAGCATTCAACTGCTGGGCATGTGGATGGCTGGGAGTGAATTTCTTTCGCCGGTTTAGCAACTGGGGTAGGGAAATTTGCCTGCTGCAATCGGACGTTGGTGTAGCGATAGCAGATTGCCCGCGAGTACTTGCTACACCTAATTCTACACCTTCATTCCTCTCAGTGCAGGTTTCTGAGAGAAATTAAGGCATAGTGGGGTTGGAGATCCCAGCTGATTAGGAGCAAGGAGAGGTCCGCCTTTTTCTTTGGTGTGGGTCTTTTAAGTTTTCTTGCCAACGGACTGCATGGGAGTTCGACATATGTCTGGTCAAGCATGTGGTGCCCAAGCGGCTGGTGTTTTGGCCACGCTTGATACGCTTCAGACATATGTTGCAAATAGCAACGGTGCGATCTGCTGCACACGTCTCAAAAAAGTCCCACACCAAAGAACTTTTGGAAAAACACGCAGAGTCAGCAGCGCCCTGCACATGCGCAGCTCTGCGGTGTGATGCAGTCGGTTGGCTGCCCTTAAGCTGGCCCCTGGAGGGCATCCTGCCTCATTGGAGATGTGCCTCCTCCTCCTCCTCCTCTCTCCTATCAGGCACCCATGTAGAGTCAGTGACCTCATCATCCCCTCCCTCCTCGTCACTGGAGCAAACCTGGCAGTATGCTGCAGCTGGGGAAACATGACTGCCAGTTTGTTATCCTTCTTGGGCACCCCCTCTCCCTGGGCTCACATTACTGCCTTCATCCTCAACCTGGGTACCATCATCAGAGCCTTCAAAATGCTGCACATCCTCCTGCAGCATGTACCCTACACTGTGGTCGAACAGTTCGGGGGACTCCTCAGGGCATGATGGTGGGGCTAGGGAAGGAGAAACTGATGACCTTGAGCTGATGAAATAGGCTGCTTTAGCACCTGCATTGGCAGCCAAGGAACTCTGAGCCTGGGTGACAGAGGATGAGGAGGATGAGGACGGCTTGGTCATCCACTCTACCAACTCTTCTGCATGTTGTGGCTCAACACGGCCAGCTGCCGGAAAAAAGGACAAGTGTGCCCCACGGCCACGTGCTGACGGTTTCACTGTGTCCACGAACCAGCACTGTTGGCTCTAGACACAAAGCCTGCTTGCCCTCTTTTAGTGGCCTGTGAGCGTCTGCCTCTCCCTGTTGGCCTTCCAGACATACTGTATTTGATGTATTCGAATAGGTACACCAGGAATGGCCTGCAGTGAGATGTAGCTGCACAACGCAGGGATGTATATATATACTGAATATACTGCAGCTAACTGAATCAACTGCCTGCCTGTAGTATATTAGGAAGAGAACAACAGGAACGCTCTGCAGTGAGATCTAGCTGCACACTGTTAACAGGATACAGTACTAAATATACTGCAGCTACCTGAATCAACTGCCTGCCTATAGCATATTAGGAAGAGAACAACAGGAACGCTCTGCAGTGAGATCTAGCTGCACACTGTGAACAGGATACAGTATACTGCCTGAATATACTGCAGCTAACTGAATCAACTGCCTGCTTGTTGTATATTAGGAAGAGAACAACAGGAACGCTCTGCAGTGATCTAGCTGCACAGGATACAGTATACTGGCTGAATATACTGCAGCTACCTGAATCAACTGCCTGCCTGTATTATATTAGGAAGAGAACAACAGGAAAGCTCTGCAGTGATCTAGCTGCACAGGATACAGTATACTGACTGAATATACTGCAGCTACCGGAATCAACTGCCTGCCTGTAGTATATTAGGAAGCGAACAACAGGAATGCTCTGCAGTGATCTAGCTGCACAGGATACAGTATACTGACTGAATATAATGCAGCTACCTGAATCAACTGCCTGCCTGTAGTATATTAGGAAGAGAACAGGAACGCTCTGCAGTGATCTAGCTGCACAGGATACAGTATACTGACTGAATATACTGCAGCTACCTGAATCAACTGCCTGCCTGTAGTATATTAGGAAGAGAACAACAGGAACGCTCTGCAGTGATCTAGCTGCACAGGATACAGTATACTGACTGAATATACTGCAGCTACCGGAATCAACTGCCTGCCTGTAGTATATTAGGAACAATACACCAGGAACGCTCTGCAGTGAGATCTAGCTAAACTGACTGAATATACTGCAGCTATCTGAATCAACTGCCTGCCTGTAGTATATTAGGAAGAGAACAACAGGAACGCTCTGCAGTGATCTAGCTGCACAGGATACAGTATACTGACTGAATATACTGCAGCTACCGGAACCAACTGCCTGCCTGTAGTATATTAGGAACAGTACACCAGGAACGCTCTGCAGTGAGATCTAGCTAAACTGTATACAGTATACAGTGGGGAGAACAAGTATTTGATGCACTGCCGATTTTGCAGGTTTTCCTACTTACAAAGCATGTAGAGGTCTGTATCATAGGTACTCTTCAACTGTGAGAGACGGAATCTAAAACAAAAATCCAAAAAATCACATTGTATGATTTTTAAGTAATTAATTTGCATTTTATTGCATGACATAAGTATTTGATACATCAGAAAAGCAGAACTTAACCACTTAACGACCGCCCACCGCCGATTTACGTTGGCAGAATGGCACGGACAGGCAGAATCACGTAGATCTACGTGATCGCCTTTGTGCAGTTGGGGGGTCCATCCGGACCCCCCTTCACTGCAGTGAGCGGCCGTTAAGTGTTCGGGAGCGATCAGGCATGAGGGGGGGGGGGCGCTCGATTCCGCCCCCCCCCTCGCGATCGCTCCCGGCCAATGAAAATGCTTCCTCCGCCATGTGATGTAAACAAGGCTGGAGGAAGTGATGTCATCTCCCTCGCCGCGGTCTTTCCGTTCCCGGTGCCGAGCAGAGAAGAAGCAGGTTAGTGCACCAACAGTCCACTGACACGTAGGTACACATAGGCACACAAATCACCCCCCAGTCACCCCCAGATCACCCCCCAGGTCACCCCAAAGCCCCCAATCACAGTGTCACTGATTGCAGTGATCATTTATTTTACTGATCACTGCATTTAGTGTCATCTGTGATTGTAAAAAGTTGCAGGGCAGTTAGGATTAGGCCCCTTTAGGTCCAGGGTAGCCCCCTAACCCCCCCCTAATAAAGGTTTAACCCCTTGATCACCCCCAGGTAACCCTTTCACCCCCTAACTTCAGCGTCACTAAGCGATTGTTTTTCCGATCGCTGTATTCGTGTCGCTGGTGTTTTAGATAGGCAGTTATTTTTTTTTAGGTTCGCCGCAGGTTTTTATTAGTGTCAGGTACCCCCATATATTATTTTAACCCCCTGATTGCCCCTAGAGTTAACCCTTTCACCAGTGATCGCCGTATAAGCGTCACTGGTGTCACTGGTTAGCCAGTAAGTTATTTAGTTATTTAGGTTACCCGTCAGGTTTTTATATAGTGTCAGGTACCCCCATATTTAACCTAATAAAGGTTTTAACCCCCTGATTGCCCCTAGTTAACCCTTTCACCAGTGATCACCATATAAAGGTTACGGGTGACGCTGGTTGATTAGTTTGCTTTTTATAGCATCAGGGCACCCGCCGTATATAACCCAATAAAGGTTTAACCCCCCTGATCGCCCGGCGGGTGAGATCAATTAGGTTTTAGCGCCAGAGAGGGTCTGCGTCGCCCCAGGCAGTGTTAGGTTAGTGACAGTAACGCTAACACCCACGCGCAAAGCATACACCCCCCTTAGTGGTATAGTATCTGATCAGATCTGATCAGATCTATACTAGCATCCCCAGCGGTTTAGGGTTCCCAAAAACGCAGTGTTAGCGGGATCAGCCCAGATACCTGCTAGCGCCTGCGTTTAGCCCCTCCGCCCAGCCCAGCCCAGCCCAGCCCACCCAAGTGCAGTATCGATCGATCACTGTCACTTACCAAACACAACACACATAACTGCAGCGTTCGCAGTGCTTGGTTTTTGGGGCCCTGTACGCGGCTAGGCTCCCAAAAAGTCCCACACATGTGGTATCCCCGTACTCAGGAAAAGCAGCAGAATGTATTTTGGGGTGCAATTCCACATATAACCATGGCATGTGTGAGCAATATATCATTTAGTGACAACTTTTTGTACATTTTTTTTTCTTTTTGTCATTATTCAATCATTTGGGACAAAAAAAAAATATTCAATGGGGTCAACATGCCTCTCAGCAAATAGCTTGGGGTGTCTACTTTCCAAAATGGGGTCATTTGGGGGGGTTTTGTGCCATCTTGGCATTTTATGGCCTTCAAAACTGTGATAGGTAGTGAGGAGTGAAATCAAAAATGTATGCCCTTAGAAACCTTGAAGGCGGTGCTTGGTTTTTGGGGTCCCGTACGCGGCTAGGCTCCCAAAAAGTCCCACACATGTGGTATCCCCATACTCAGGAGAAGCAGCAGAATGTATTTTGGGGTGTTATTTCACATATGCCCATGGCATGTGTGAGCAATATATCATTTAGTGACAACTTTGTGCAAAAAAAAAAAAGTTTGTCATATTCCCGCAACTTGTGGCAAAATATAAAATATTCCATGGACTGAACATGCCTCTCAGTAAATAGCTTGGGGTGTCTACTTTCCAAAATGGGGTCATTTGGGGGGGGTTTTGTGCTATTTTGGCATTTTATGGCCTTCGAAACTGTGATAGGTAGTGAGGAGTGAAATCAAAAATTTGCGCCCTTAGAAATCCTGAAGGCGGTGCTTGGTTTCCGGGGTCCCGTACGTGGCTAGGCTCCTAAAAAGTCCCACACATGTGGTATCCCCGTACTCAGGAGAAGCAGCAGAATGTATTTTGGGGTGCAATTCCACATATAACCATGGCATATATCATTTAGTGACAACTTTTTGTAATTTTTTTTTTTGTCATTATTCAATCACTTGGGACAAAAAAAAAAAATATTCAATGGGCTCAACATGCCTCTCAGCAATTTCCTTGGGGTGTCTACTTTCCAAAATGGGGTCATTTGGGGGGGTTTTGTACTGCCCTGCCATTTTAGCACCTCAAGAAATGAGATAGGCAGTCATAAATTTAAAGCTGTGTAAATTTCAGAAAATGTACCCTAGTTTGTAAACGCTATAACTTTTGCGCAAACCAATAAATATACGCTTATTGACATTTTTTTTACTAAAGACATGTGGCTGAATACATTTTGGCATAAATGTATGACTAAAATTGAGTTTATTCGATTTTTCTTATAACAAAAAGTAGAAAATATCTTTTTTTTTCAAAATTTTCGTTCTTTTTCCATTTATATCGCAAAAAATAAAAATCGCAGAGGCAATCAAATACCATTAAAAGAAAGCTCTATTTGTGGGAAGAAAAGGACGCAAATTTCATTTGGGTACAACATTGCATGTCCGCACAATTTACAGTTAAAGCAGCGCAGTGCCGAATCCCAAAAACAGGCTTGGTCCTAATGGCCCGAAATGGTCCGGGGCTTAAGTGGTTAATATTTGGTACAGAAACCTTTGTTTACAATTACAGAGATCAGACGTTTCCTGTAGTTCTTGAACAAAACAAAAATCTCCTGCGCTCGCTCTCGGTGTATCCTCAAAACATAGGTGGCGTGGTTCTGTCTAGAGGCAAAGTCTAAAGTCTTGCAGCCCTCCTCAGAACAATGGGTGTTCATATGGCTAGAAAAAGAAAGAAACCGACCTAGTGTATTACCACTCACAGGTTTATTAAAATGTAAATAAAAAGCAATAGTCCTACTCACAGACAAAGCTTAAATACAAGCTTATCGGACAAGATGGCTGGAATGGGTCGGACGATGGGTCGGACGATACCCCAAAAACATCCAGATGGCTTACGTTTCAGGGGCGCACCCCTTTCATCAGAGCCTAAATGGTCGGACCATTTAGGCTCTGATGAAAGGGGTGCGCCCCTGAAACGTAAGCCATCTGGATGTTTTTGGGGTATCGTCCGACCCTCCCTGTTGTCAAGTCCTGTCAGTGAATGCCAAGATTTCCAGCCATCTTTTTCGATAAGCTTGTATTTAAGCTTTGTCTGTGAGTAGGACTATTGCTTTTTATTTACATTTTAATAAACCTGTGAGTGGTAATACACTAGGTCGGTGCGCCCTCCTGTTTTCTTTTTTTTCCTGTAGTTCTTGACCAGGTTTGCACACCCTGCCGCAGGAATTTTGGCCCACTTCTCCATACAGAGCTTCTCCAGATCCTTCAGGTTTCGGGGCTGTCAATACGGACTTTCAGCTCCCTCCAAAGATTTTTTATTGGGTTCAGGTCTGGAGACTGGCTAGGCCACTCCAGGACCTTGAGATGCTTCTTATGGAGCCACTCCTTAGTTGCCCTGGCTGTGTGTTTCGGGTCCTTGTCATGCTGGAAAACCCAGCCACGACCCATCTTCAGTGCTCTTACTGAGGGAAGGAGGTTGTTAGCCAAGATCTCGCGATACATGTGCCCATCCATCCTTCCCTCAATATGGTGCAGTCATCTTGTCCCCTTTGCAGAAAAGCATCCCCAAAGAATGATGTTTCCACCTCCATATTTCACGGTTGGGATGGTGCTCTTGGGGTTGTACTCATCCTTCGTCTTCCTCCAAACACGGCGAGTGGAGTTTAGACCAAAAAGCTCTATTTTTGTCTCATCAGACCACATGACCTTCTCCCATTCCTCCTCTGGATCATCCAGATGGTCATTGGCAAACTTCAGACGGGCCTGGACATGCGCTGGCTTGAGCAGGGAGTGCGTGCGCTGCAGGATTTTAATCCATGACGGCGTAGTGTGTTACTAATGGTTTTCTTTGAGACTGTGGTCCCAGCTCTCTTCAGGTCATTGACCAGGTCCTGCCGTGTAGTTCTGGGCTGATCCCTCACCTTCCTCATGATTATTGATGCCCCACGAGGTGAGATCTTGCATGCAGCCCCAGACCGAGGGAGATTGACTGTCATCTTGAACTTCTTCCATTTTCTAATAATTGCGCCAACAGTTGTTGCCTTCTCACCCAGCTGCTTGCCTATTGTCCTGTAGCCCATCCCAGCCTTGTGCAAGTCTACAATTTTATCCCTGATGTCCTTACACAGATCTCTGGTCTTGGCCATTGTGGAGAGGTTGAAGTCTGTTTGATTGAGTGTGTGGACAGGTGTCTTTTATACAGGTAACGAGTTCAAACAGGTGCAGTTAATACAGGTAATGAGTGGAGAACAGGAGAGCTTCTTAAAGAAAAAATAACAGGTCTGTGAGAGCGGGAATTCTTACTGGTTAGTAGGTGATCAAATACTTATGTCATGCAATAAAAAGCAAATTAATTATTTAAAAATCATACAATGTGATTTTCTGGATTTCTGTTTTACAGTTGGAGTACCTATGATAAAAATTACAGACCTCTACATGCTTTGTAAGTAGGAAAACCTGCAAAATCGGCAGTGTATCAAATACTTGTTCTCCCCACTGTATATATATATATATATATATATATATATATATATATATATATATATACACACAAAGCCTGGAATGCATATATATACTAAGTATACTGGAGCTAGCTGAATCAACTGCCTGCTAAATCTATCTAAATGAAATTAAATGACACTGTCTCTCTCTCGATCTCTCTCTCTCAACGCCGCAACACACTACACAAGGCCAACGTGCAGACGGCCTTCTATAGTGTGGGGCGTGTACTTTATCCCCTTGAGCCATGATTGGCCAAAGGCCCCCTGCCTTTGGCCAATCATGGCTCTCTCTGCTGACGGCGCTGTGATTGGCCAAAGCATGCGGGTCATAGTGCATGCTTGGCCTATTATCAGCCAGCAATGCACTGCGATGACGCAGTAAATTATGGGCCGTGACGCACCACTCGAATTTGGCGCGAACGGCCCATAAAGTTCGATCTTCGTTGAATGTTCGAACAACCGATGTTCGAGTCAAACTCGAAGCTCATCTCTAGTGTGGCACAGGCTGTGCCACACCACTGTGCCAGTTAGGAGGAGAATATTATATATTGCAATTTGCTGCTTGTAAAGTTGGACAGCTGAGCTGAGCTATTGCTGGAAAAATATATGTGTGTGTAACAGTGTATGTTATATAATCTTCAGACTTCTTCACTTTGTATGGAACTGGAAGTTACTCAGTCTCTCACTCTCAGGCATACCAGTCCATGATGCCCAGCAGGCAGCCCACATAAATATAGCCTAGAGATGAGAGAATGTACATCTTTTTGTATTGCAATGTACTGCAATACATCTGTGTTGTGGGCGGCCATATTTTGATCTTGATGAAAAAAACAAAAATTAGAAATTGCTAATCAGACAATGGCAGCTTGATCCTTCTATTTAGCTTTTGCATCAGGTTTATCAAACCTTTGCATGCCTGCGCTTTATGTGATAATGACTAAGCCCCTCCCCTTCATAACATTGTCAAAAAGGGACCGAGCATGGATGACCTTAAAATGATGCCCCCCCCCCCTGAAAAAAGTTCAGCGGACGCCCATGTGTTAAGGGATGTGATAGTCACAGAATCCATCACAGTGACCAGCAGGGGAGAGAAAAAAATAGGGGGGAGGCCTTAAGAGCTAAGGTGGGGTTAGAGAAGGGGAAAAGGTTAAGAGCTTGGAGAGACACTAAGGGAGAGATGAAAGAGAGAAGAGGTAAGGGATAAGGTAGGTATAGGTGGAAAAGTGGCTCGGGGTTCAAAGCCCAAGAGCACAGTCTCCAACAACTAAATATTAACAGAAGCATTCACTGCGCACCATTGTCCACGAAGATTTGGGTAAGCAGAAGATCTGTTCCCGGTTTGTGCCGCACAAGCTGACAGATGAACAGAAATAAAAATGGATGCAAACGTAAATTTCATTACCATGTGTGACCAGGATCTATCCCTTCTGCGAACCATCGTCACAGGGGATGAGACCTGGTGCTACCAGTTTGACCCGGAATCCAAGCGGCAATCGATGGAATGGCGTTCACCGTCTTCCCCACAACCCAAAAAGAGTCGCCTACAAAAGCCCAAGGTCAAGACAATGTTGATTGCCTTCTTCAACAACAATGGCATCTTCCATAAGGTATATTAAGGTATTTTTTCCTGCGGGTCAAACCATCAATGCCGCATTGTACAAGGAAGTTTTGAAATAGTTGCTACGACGCATCCGCCGTGTTGCACAAGACTGGACAGTGGATATTGCTGCACAATAACGTGCCTGTGCACTGTATGATCCATGTGCGCCAATTCTTAGCTCAGCGCAGCATACCTGTTCTTGATCATCCACCATACTCCCCTAATCTGGCATCTGCGGACTGCTTTCTGTTTCCCCGCCTGAAGAGCGTCATGAAAGGTGCATGTTTTGCGGACATGGGGGCAATTCCAGAATGTGGGACAGCGGTTCTGTGATCAATTCCTAAAGAAGCCTTTGCTGACAGTTTCCAGAAGTTTTATTAACGTTGCCAAAAGCGTGTCGTGAGGGATGGCGATTATTTTGAAGGCCAATAAAGGTAATTTGTTTGTATCTTCTGTTTTGTTTCTTTTCTGATACCATTCACTAAACTTGTTATACACACCACATTTATCGAATTTGGATTTTTTTTTAATTTAACCTTTTTTTTTCTCTGTTTTGGTTAACTTGTCAACTGGTAAGCCTCGTACACACGACCAAGTTTCTCGTCAAAAAACGACAAGAAAACTGCAGAGAGAGCTTTCTTGTTGAGAAAACCGTTTGTGTGTATGGTTTTTCGTCGAGAAAACTGCCGGGAATCTCAACGAGAAAAATAGAGAACCTGCTCTCTATTTTCTCGTCAGGATTCTTGATTTTCTCGTCGGGTTTCTCATCGGCCTGTTTTGCGACGAGAAAAACGTTCGTGTATATGCTTTTCTGTGTCTTCAAAAATCGCGCATGCTCAGAATCAAGTATGAGACGGGAGCGCTTCTTCTGGTAAAACAAGCCTTCGTAAAGGAGATAGCACATTCGTCACGCTAAAACAAACTGAAAGCACAAAGACTGAAAAGCGCGAATCGTCTCTTCCCAAACTTTTACTTCACACACGGTAACACGAGATCAGCAAAAGCAGCCCAAGGGGTGGCTCCATTGAAATCGATCTTCCCCTTTATACTGCCGTCGTACGTGCTGTACGTGACCGCGCAGAACAACGACGAGATTTGGAATTGACAGTGTGTATGCAAGGAAAGCTTGACAAGAAACTCGTCAAGCTTGACAAGAATCTCGTTGAGAAAAACAACGGGTTTTTTACGACGAGAAACTCTGTCGTGTGTACGAGGCTGTAGTGTCTAAAACATGAGGGCTAATATTTGTGAATGAATGCAGGTCTAACCTGGCAAACTGTATTTTGTCCTGTGTAAAGTCTCTGGCCTCGTACACACGGCCGAGAATCTCGTCAGGAAAAAACACGTTGTTTTTCTTGACGAGATTCTTGGACAAGAAACTTGTCCCGGCCGAGTGTACACACGCTCCATTCAAAGAACCCGCGGTTCTTTGAATGGAGCGAACGCGGTGACATCATCGACTACGACGAGCGTGCGCTCGTCACATTCGATGCCGTCGCCGCCATCTTGCTACACCCTACCTATGCCTAGGAAGCTACCGCGCATGTGTCAAAGTCAATTCGAGCATGCGCGGGTTTCCACCGCGACAGGTAAGTGTACACACACACACTTTTCTCGTCGAGAAACATGCCGACGAGAATCTCGACGAGAAAATAGAGAGCTGGTTCTCTATTTTTCTCGTCGAGATTCTGGTCAGTTTTCTCGACGAGAAACCATACACACGAACGATTTTCTCGGCAAGAAAGCTATCTCGGCAGTTTTCCTGTTGTTTCTTGCCGAGAAACTAGTTTGTGTGTACGAGGCTTCAGAGTCTATAAATGGAAGTTGCATAGAGGGCATTTCTTGACATTGCATGTGTGTATTTTTCGGAAATTGTGCTAGTGTGAATTAAAACATAAATTCCTTATAAAATATAGGTTATACCAACTGTTTTTAGTTTCATTATATGTACTTTGTTTTTGTATGATCTTAAAAAAGAAATAAAAATAGAGCAATGTATATGAAGTTTCAATTATAATTCATGTGCTTTTTATGTAAGATGTCAGTGTAGTATCTTAAAAGATTTAGCACCCCCTAGTGTATTTTTTGAGGTTTTCTGCTACTTATAGTGGTACTGTTGTGTCTCTTTTTAACATTAGCTGTTTAAATATTTGTGGTGTTTTGATAACCAAATATTTGAAGATGTAGATCAATCATTATCATACTTGCGATGCCCTAGATTCCTGTTTATCGTAGTTCTCTTCACTAATAGGGATTGGGTAGAATCTGGCTCCTGCGACTGTCAAGGCGACATATTGGTTCAGTATCTTTATGTGACTTTTTTTTAATTTGTAGGTGTGTGTCATAAGTTTATGACTACAGTTTAGGTGTAAAACAGAGTAAGAGCTATTAGCCTAGGATAGGGGCAAATGTTAGATAGATAAGGGCTCAGAGCTAGGGCTAGAGGCACTAGCCTAAAACATCTGCAAACACATACTGTATATTGAATTACAACACCAGATGCACACCCTAACTGTATTTTTTTTTAAGAAATGCCACATTACACTCTGATATAATAAGGATTATCAAAGATATTGACATGTAAACCATCACTGTATGCAATCCAAGGAAAAAAGCACTGACATGTGTAACTCTCTGGGCTAACTGTAACAGAGGATGACAGCCAAGGTGGAAAGATAACATTAGTAGTTCATATTTGATCTTTTTTCATATGCTATGTACACATTATTGACAATCAAGCAGTTAGCATAATTATACTTTATTATATAATATAAAAAGCACATAAAATGATAAATGTTCTAATCAACAGAATATATACCAATTACAAACATGACACATACAAATATCTTATGTTGAGGATCCTTTCGTATTGTTTGGTTAAATAATACTGTACATAGAACTCCTCCCTTTTGGGTGATGCAGAATGGCCTCCTAAGCAGTGTGGCAGGCTAACATAGGATGCACCAGTCACTTTAATCTTTTTATTTTTTATTGTTAAACTCAGTTCCAGAAGGTACTGACCTTTCATTACGGGGCTGGAGGGAGTTTCAGTGGACTAACAGTGAACAACCATACTTGTGCTCCATTGAGAACTATGAGTGCTTCTGCTGCAGTGGTCATTAGTAAGGGCAAAATAGTCTCCTTAGGACAGTTTCTCTGCTCATAAGACCTCTGTACTGTATCTTCTCTAACTTCTCCGATCCCCTTTAAATAAGGCCTGTTCTCACAGGCTTATTTAAAGCATAAGTTCATCTTTAAAAAAATAAATAAATGCACATTTTTTGCAGGTAAAAAAAGTGCATATATTTTTTGTTACTTGGAGCCTGTAAAGCATTGCATTTCTGATCAGCAGATCGCATGTACCATGCAGGGCTCCTACAGACTTGTAAAAAGTAGATAAAGTATTGCGGAACATAACCAAATAAAAAGGGGCCACACACGTAGAGTCCACTAGTTCACCAATATAGGTGTGAATATTCGTACCAATAAAGGGAACTATAGACAAAAAATAGGGGAAAGACCTCCCAAAAAGTAGGTACTACATGCCACCCAAATACCTTGACTAATAGCAAAATAGCTTTAAATAAACAATTAACAATATATGGAAAAATCAAACAATGATACCTCCACCCTGCACTTTATTTAAAACTGACAAAACTGTCATTGTATAAAATCCAGAGTTCGGACTCAGATATGACATTAAAGTGGTTGTAGAGGCAGAAGGTATTGGCAAGTTATTGAATCATGCACTTGGAAGCTTGTATGCAGAGAATACTTTACTTTCATGCAGTGGCGTCTCTAGCTTTCATATTTAGGCGGGTCACATGGGGGGACAAGGACAAAAGTAGGGGGGCCAACCATAAAACGCAAATACGCGAATATATATATATATATATATATATATATATATATATATATATATATTCACAGACATTTTTCTAAAAAAAATAATTCAAGAAAAGAATGCACTCCAGAGGTCGTGTTACAAATTCACCTTTGTTTTACCAGTGCCGGTGCCCATCAATGCAGCCTCACCGGTGCCCATCTATGCAGCCTCAGCACTTGTAAGCCACAATACATGACATTTTTGTTCTTTAGTTTAAATACAATAAATATATTCATAAATATATACTGTAAACCCTATCTAAAATCGCAATCAATATTTTGCTATCTTCATTGTGACAGTTGACAAAGGCAGAAATTGATTGGCTATGAGAGAATCAGGGCAACTTTTTTAAAAACACTTGAAAAAATAAGGATACAGTCTTTCTGTGCTAGGGAATTTAGTTTGCCTACTATATACAAGAGAAACTTAAGAATATTTTTCATAATATACTCTTACTGAAAATAAACTATAGTTTCCCAATAAAGATAATGGCACAATTTACAGTCTGTATTATTCTCCAAAAAATGTATCAGTACAGTGGATGGAAATAGAAAATGATCTTAAGAATGAGCATTAAATAAAACTGAAAAACTTGTATACAACCAGTACAGTATAACCACTTGCTTACTGGGCACTTAAACACCCCTCCTGCCCAGACCAATTTTCAGCTTTCAGTGCTCTCACACTTTGAATGACAATTACTCAGTCATGCAACACTGTACCCAAATGATTTTTTTGTCCTTTTTTCATACAAATAGAGCTTTCTTTTGGTGGTATTTGATCACCTCTGGGTTTTTTATTTTTTGCGCTATAAATGAAAAAAGACCGAATTTTTTAAAACAACAACAAATTTTTCTTAGTTTCTGTGATAAAATTTTGCAAATTATTAATTTTTCTTCATAAATTTTGCCCACAATTTATACTGCTACATATCTTTGATAAAAATAATCCCAAATTTTTGGAAATTATTTGGTCTGTGTGAAAGTTTTAGAGTCTACAAGCTATAGTGCAAATCATAAAGAATTTATCACATCTGATGTACTGGCGGCCTATCTCATTTCTTGAGACCCTAACAAGCCAGGAAAATACAAATGCCCCCCAAATAACCCCTTTTTGGAAAGTAGACATTCCAAGGTATTTAGTAAGAGGCATGGTGAGTTATTTGAAGTTGTAATTTTTTCCCACGATTCTTTGCAAAATTAAGATTTTTATTTTTTGTTTTTATTTTTTCTCAAAATTGTCATTGTAATAGCTTATTTCTCTCACATGGCATGTGCATACCACAAATGACACCCCAAAATACATTCTGCTACTCCTCCTGAGTATTACGATACCACATGTGTGGGACTTTTTTACTGCCTGGCCACATACAGAGGCCCAACATGCAGGGAGCACCATCAGGTGTTCTAGGAGCATAAATTACACATCTAACTAGTTGACTACCTATTACACTTTTGAAGGCCCTGGAGCACCAGGACAATGGAAACACCCACAAAATGACCCCATTTTGTTAAGCTAACACCCCAACGTATAATCTATGAGGCATAATGACTCTTTTGAACAGTTCATTTTTTTCCAGAAGTTTTTGGGAAAAAAATGAAAACGCATTTTTTTTACCAAAGTTGTCCGTTTATAAGATATTTCCAACACATGGCATGTGCATAGCAAAAATTACACCCCAAAATACATTCTGCTACTCCTCCTGAGTATGGTAATACCAAATGTGTGGGACTTTTACACAGCCTGTCCACATACAGAGGACCTACATTGAAGTAGCACCTTCAGTCGTTCTAGGAGCATAAATTACACATCTCATTTCTCAACCACCTATTACACTTTTGAAGGCCCTGGAGCACCAGGACAATGGAAACACCCACAAAATGACCTCATTTTGGAAAGATAACACCCCAACGTATAATCTATGAGGCATAATGACTCTTTTGAACGGTTCATTTTTTTCCAGAAGTTTTTGGAAAATGTGGAAAAAAAATTAAAACTGTCCACATACAGAGGCCCAACATGCAAGGAACACCATCAGATGTTCTAGGGACACATAGCATGCACATACCAAGAATTACACCCCCAAATACATTATGCTGAGCAAAGCATAAACAAAAGATTACCTGTGGTTTTAGTAGCGCAGTTCTACACAGCAGGATAGCACTGGTCCAGGCAGCAGGCAGGGACTTGGTCAACAACGGCATACACAATTGTCCAGGCAGCAGGCAGGGATACTGTCCATATACAGTCCAGGGTCAGTGCAGGCAGAGATATTGTCAGCAGTGCCAAAAATATTGGTCCTGGTAGTAGGCATGATGGCATAGGTCCTACAGGCAGCAGGCAGAAGTAGGGCCTTGTTCAGGACAGAATGGGGACAGGGGTAGAGGCTTCTCCCACCCAAATCTTTTTGAAGCCTCCGAGTCTCCAGACCCTAATCGTGGATAAGAAAACAAAAAAAAATGTTTTCATCATCCAGAAAAACTTTTCTGGAGCCCCTCACATATGTGAGACCCCTGTTTTGAATCCCACTAGTCCAGTAGCAGGGTACAAGATCAATCCAAGAGGCAGGCAAAAAGCATGGTCAAACAGTCCAAGGTCAGTTCCAGATCAGGCAGAGGTATGTACAGAATCGTTAGGCAGAAGCATAGTCGAAAAACAGTCCAGGGTCAGTTCCAGATCAGGCAGAGGTAGTACAGAATCGTTAGGCAGAAGCGTGGTCGAATAACAAGCCAGGGTCAGTTACAGAGCAGGCAGTGGCATAAGGGGTGTGAAGGTGTGTGAAGGCAGAAACTGAGGATTACATTTACCATACTTCACTAATAATTTAGTGAAGTATGGTAACGGCGAAAACAGTCAGTTATACAGAGGCCTGGTTGGGAAGGACACTCTGCACAATAATAAACTGTGTCTCGTCTGACTCCTCCACTGGTACACACCTTACATTTTTCTTGCCGCGGCACTGCGGTGCTGGTGGATGGCACTGCGGTGCTGGTGGATGGCACTGCGGTGCTGGTGGATGGCACTGCCTCTTCACCAGAACGCCTTTGTTTGGCGGGCCGACTAGCTTCCTCCTCTGAGTCACTCATTGTTGCACTACTGAGGACTGGCTCGTAATTGACGTCCGACTCAGAATCGGAATTGGAAAGGAAATCTGAAAGAGAGAGCTCCACGTTGCTCTCGTCGGGCGTGGAAAGGATTTGGTATGCCTCCTCGGCGGAAAATAATCTTTTTGACATTTTTTTGCTGCTGGTGGTGCGACTACACAGGTGTGTGCCAAGCCTTCACTGATGGGCACTGATGAGGCGGCACAGATGGGCACTGATGAGGCAGAACAGATAGGCACTGATGAGGTGGAACAGATGGGCACTGATGAGGCGGAACAGATGGGCACTGATGAGGCAGAGCAGATGGGAACTGATGAGGCGGAGCAGATGGGCACTGATTGGCGGCACAGATGGGCACTGATTGGCGGCACAGATGGGCACTGATTGGCGGCACAGATGGGCACTGATGAGGCGGCACAGATGTGCACTGACTGATTGCACAGATGTGCACTGATTGGCACAGGTGGGCACTGATTGGCACAGGTGGGCACTGATTGACACTGAGGTGGCACAGGTAGGCACTGATGAGGTGGCACAGGTGGGCACTGATTGCACAGATCACTGACGTCACAGACTGGCACAGGTGGTCACAGACTGGCACAGGTGGGCACTGTATAGGCACAGATGGGCACTGTATAGGCACAGATGGGCACTGTATGGGCACAGGTGGGCACTGTATGGGCACAGTATGGGCACAGGTGGGCACTGTATGGGAACAGGTGGGCACTGTATGGGCAGAGGTGGGCACTGTATGGGCACTGTATAGCAGTTGTAGTTCACTCACTGTTGAAACAAAGTAACAGATTCGCTCTCCCTCCTCACACGCGGTATCTGTGTGAGGAGGGAGAGCAGGCAATGAGAGATGATCTCATATGTTTACATTTGAGATCATCTCTCATTGGCCGCACAGATCGCATAGTAAATGGCCACTCTGATTGGCCATTCACAGCGATCTGTGATTCGTTGTGTCCAAGGGACACAGGAAGCAAAGAATTTCCCCGCTGCGCAAAGGGGAGGCCGTATAATGACGGCCTCCCGGATTTTCAGGTCCGCGCTGAAGCCGTCATTCGGCTATAAAGAGAGGAAAACCCCCCACATAGGATGGGACTTTAGCGGCAACAGATTTATAAAAGTAAAGAATAAATTTTAAATTTTATTGTACAAAAAATATATATATGTATCAAAACATAACAATTCATTACAGTATTAAAAACATAAAGTGTGAATATTGCTTAAATGATTTCAATAACCAAGTCCGCTTGTCTCCCTTTTAACGCGTTTCGGGATGTATCATATCCCTTCGTCAGGGGCTGTAATGCGGGCAAAATCACACTGTATAAAAAACAACAAAAAATGAATTTAAGCACAGAATCTAAAATGGTGTGTATACATCAACATCTGCTGGACAAAGCAACTAAACTCAAGGACCCTATATTGCCAAGCATAATATCACATACCTACTACAGAAAGCAAACTCATAAGAGACCAGCAGGTTGGACCCCCCGATGGCAGTGCAGCAGCGTCTCCAGCGCAGAGAACGCCAAAATTGGGTCGATGCCCACACCTCCCCACGAATCCCAAAGAGCACCACTGACACACGCACAAGGGTCTGAAAATACAGTAATATTTTATTTGACACATTCAGTTCGGAACATGTCAATACATGCACCAATCCCATATCTACACATTTTAAGGAACAACGTATCTATCTTAGAGAACTGGGCCATACCTGGTGACAGCCACCAACGAAAAGCACCCAGATCTTCTTTGCACATAGAGAATTTAATCATTCCAAGTTGCCCTGATTATTCCTTACAACAGGGGAGAAAAGAATAACTCCAACATCTGTTGATGGGGAAGAAAAAACCTTCCGTTAGAGACACAGGCGTGATTATGAGACTACTATGCACACAACCATAGCCATATGGGTAATGTGCATGAGAAGAGAAGAGACATATATAAAGGCTACAATAACCTACCTCATGCAAAAAATGCTAAACTTGCATAGGTAGGTGACCAAACCAAGGGACTTCACCATTGACTTCCACAAATGGCTGCACAAGGTGGAATGTGCAGAGCGTGGAGACAAACGGGAAACCCAGTCTGAAAAGACAAGACAACAATGGCATTCAAAATCACATCATGCCAACTTATTCTGCTCAGAAGGATGTGCACAGCTTTACCTTTGTTGTTAGCGCTGCGTGTGTCCCTACACCTGCCGCTCAGTATGTCAACATTGAGACACTGAGTTGACTGCTTTATAGAGGGGGAGCTATGGGCGGTATCGCCTGACATCATGACGCTATTGCGTCTGATGCCGTGCGTCTCCGCCCATGTCCCATTCCTCAAATTGAATGCGGCATCACATGACGCCATGACGCAAGCACGTCCAGCGTCAAGCGCTCCAGCGTGCCCCCACATGACTACAGCCGGAACGCAGGAAACAGGATCAAACGCGAGGCGTGCATATACATCAGGGAGCTTGCAGAGGGTACAAAGGTCCTGGCAGGGAAGAAAAACAAACCCACACTACACTAAACCTAATCCTTCACTGTATAATCATGGCACATAGCAGAACGAGGACATGGAATTGAAACCAAAATACCCCATATCTGCAAGCCACAAAACATACTATGCAGCAGTGCAACACCACCATATAAGAACAGCAAAAAAATATATAATAAAATAGTGTCCAAAAAAGGAAAAAGAAAAGAAAAGTTTGTTTCTTTCTTTACACAAAGAACCAAATAGGTAAGCCGCATATATATATCTCGATTCACTATATAATACTTAGCAATAAATTTGTTTGCTTTTCGTTTTGTTTGCTCATTCCTGGGCATTGGTGCATATAATAGGTAAAATATGTATCAGACCCCTGATATAAAGTGCCAGCATGGCCCAGGATCCCGGGTGAAGGGCGCAAGGGTGCCCCCCGCACCAAGACAAACCCCGACAACCGAATGCCTAGGGGGTCAGAGGCGACGAGGGCATCCCGCGTCACAACACCCACAGGCGCATGTGTAGCCCCCCATCTCCGGCAGAAGCCAGGTGGGGGGGCCCAGTGGCCACCTAGGTGGCCCGGGTGCACCAGATGGGGGGTGAGAGCAGCACACCCAAAAGGAAACGCAGCCGCCCACCACCCGAGGGACCACACCCAACAAGTCAAGTAAGACCAGCTCAAACTCAGACAGATATATACATGTAAACAAGGAAAGATGAAACAAAGAATGCAGAGAACACAGAGAGAGCAGGAAGGCAAGACCATGTTGAAAGGAAATCTCACTCTAAAGGGAGAACTCTATTCTTTCTCACATCCACCGGATGCGAATCCTTCCAAAAATGGTCTAAAACTTAACTGCTCATTGAGCCCAGGAGGCATGGTTGCCTCGAGATCCGCTATCCATCGAGTTTCCCTTTGAAGTAACAGTTTATTCCAATCTCCTCCCCTTGAGTTGGAGTGAACACGATCCAATATTAAAAATTGGATCTTTGGGAATTTCCCGTTATGTTCTAAAATAACGTGTCTCCCAAGAGGTAGGTCTGGATTTGCCATTTTCATTGAACTTATGTGTCTGGAGGCTCTCTTATAGAATTGGAGCTTTGTTTTGCCTATATAGAAACGGGAGCACTGGCATGTTAGGAGATATATCACACCCTCCGTCTTACAATTAAAGAAATGGTGAGGCTTATATGGGCGGCCGTCAGGTAAGACGTTGCCTTGTTTGGTGTTCATATATTGGCATATCTGGCATCCTCCACAAGTAAAGGTGCCAAATCTCTTACATGGATCCTTCCTGAATTCACCTCGGAATTCACTTTGGACTAAATGGTCTCGAAGTGATGGTGCTCGTCGGTAGGTGATGAGCGGCACATCAGAGACAAACGGACTTAAGGTGGGGTCTATACGAAGCAAATGCCAAAACTTATTTTTTTCACTGTGAGATGTTGGTTATGGTATCTTGTGATTATTCTTACGTTTTGGGAATCATCACTGATACCCTTCCTGGCAAATAGGAGCTTGTGTCTGTCCTGCCCATTCGCACGTCTGAAAGCTTTTTTCAGGCATGTGTGGGAATAGCCCCTCAACAAGAGTCTATCTCTCAGTGAGTTGGCTTCCTTGATGAAGATCTCGTATCTAGAGCAATTTCGTTTAAGCCGTAAGTACTGGCTGTATGGAATAGAATTAACCAAAGCAGGGGGGTGAGAGCTGGTTGCATGTAAAATTGTATTCCCAGCCGTGGCTTTACGAAATAGCTCACTGGATATACTCCCATCAACGTTTTTCTTGATGGTTACATCAAGGAAGGGTATGCCAACAGAACTGGAAGTCATTGTGAATCTCAAATTGAAGTCATTAGAGTTCATGATGGACATAAATTCATCCAATTCTATTATAGACCCTTTCCAAATCATAAAGATGTCATCAATGTAGCGGAACCAAGCCGCTACATTGTGACGATACATTGGTATAGTGGTCCAAAGAGATTCTTCCCATTCCCCCAGGTACAGGTTGGCATACGATGGGGCACACAATGTCCCCATCGCCACCCCCTGTACCTGGAGGAAGTAGGATCCATCAAAGGAAAAGATATTATGCCCCAATATGAATTCCAAGGCCATCACAATGAATTCACCCAGTCTATGATCAACCTCATAAATGGGGGAAATTATATGTCTGATGGTCGCTACACCCAAATGGTGAGGTATGGAACTATATAATGCCTCAACATCGATGGCTACTAATAAGGCATCCTCGGGTAAAACAAGACCATCAAGTTTTTGCAAAAGATGAATGGTATCTCTGATATAAGATGGTATTTCAACTACAAATGGCCGCAAATGGGTGTCAACGAAGACACTCAGATTTTCGGTAATGGCTCCATTACCTGAGATGATCGGTCTGCCAGGTGGCTCTAATAGATTTTTGTGAACTTTAGGCAGACAATACAATGTGGGGATTCTGGGATATTTGATCCTCAAGAATTCCCATACGTCCTGGTTGATGACGCCCTGGGAAAAGGCGCCATCAATCAGTGCGTAAAATTGGGTTTCAAACTTAGCAATGCTAGATTTGGACAGTGGTTTATACCAATCAGTATTGGACAAAATTTTACGACACATGGTTTTATACTGGTCGTTTGTCATAATTACAATATTGCCCCCTTTGTCAGAGGGCTTAATTGTAAGAGAATGACATTGCTTGAGTTTGTCTAGAGCAGCTTGCTCAATAGCCGTTAAGTTGCCAATATGTCCAGATTTGCGAAGTTTGGCAATCTCTGCAGTTGTCAAAGATACAAATGCTGCCAAATTAGGGTTGGTGTGAAGTGAGGGAAATTTATCAGATTTTTTCTTTAAATTGCAGACAGAGGGAAGTGACATCGCCAACACGTCAGGCTCCCGTCCAGAGGCCTCCAACTCTACGGCAAAACTGAGATCCGGAGAATATTGCTCGTCCTCCAGGGACAGCAGAATCTCCAGATCCCTTTCATACTGGGCAGCAATGGGACCATCGATATCACCCTTCTTGGAGTAAAGACTTTTGAATAACAATCTTCTTGGGAAGAGATTCAAATCCTTAATAATCTCGAAGGTATCCGGGTGTGAATCAGGGCAAAAACGTAACCCTTTGGATAACACCCTACTCTCCTCTGGTGACAGAGGATAATCAGAGAGGTTGATGATATCCAAAGACCCACTGCTTGCCCCTGTCAAGTCTAATGGCATATTCCCTATGTTTCCGGGATAGGTCCCGAGCCCTGTGGAAAAAACCTAACATCACAAATCTCATCAATGTTAGTTCTAAGTGTATCTTGGGAAAGGTGAACACCCAAGTGTTGAGAAGAGTGTTGTATGATGTTAGAGGGCCCTGTCACCAAGGGAGAAGAGACACCACGTGACATATTATAGTTACCAACAGTCCCAAGAGAAGTGGTAGAGGGTTGGTGATCCAGAATTCTTTTCTTTGTATCTTTGAAGTCTTCCCCAGACAGTGGGCGCTTGGGTTTGTTGTTTTTTCTGCTACGATTTTGAGAAGAAGAAACGTTAGCATTCGAAGAAGAATTGGAGTCCTGATTTAATATGGGTTTATTAATACCTTTCTTAGTTAGAGGTTGTATGGGATAATTTGGTTGCCACCTATAGGCCTTGCCTTCAATAAATGACGTTTTATCCCTCCAAAATTTTTCCTCCTTTTTAAGTAGAACATCAGTGGTCACCTGGTCAAGGCGACCCTTGATCTTTTGTTCATTTTCTTTAAATGATGGTAGACTTAAAAAAGGTTGAAGTCTAACATAAACCTCATCTATATCCCTCTCCAATGCCAACATCCTGATTTTATATTCTTCTATCAGCAGTTGCATCATGTTATGAGTGCATATTTGTAAATTATTTTCCCATTTTTTCTTGAACTCAAGGTTGATATTATCGATCATGGGAAAGACTTGGATACGTAACCCAAAAGGGTTAATATTTTCTTTCATGTATTTCTCAAAACTATCAACATGCCAGAATAAGGCTGCTTTTCTCTCGACCAGCCTTCCCAGTTGGGCACAAAGTGAGGACAATTCAGATTGTACAGCCTCACCCTTGGCATGGTCCCTGGAGTAACCAGCCATAAGGCTCTCCCATTCACTACCCTGAAACATGTTGATGACCCAGTGAACAGAATACTAAGCAAAATGATCAATTAATGAAGTTGCAATCACCAAACAGAAGCCAAACAAACCATATCAAAATACACAGTACAAATATATAAGGATTCTAAATAAATAAATAAGTAATAATTCTTGTAATTTGTATAATGGTCGAAAATGATGAACACGAGAGGGGGGAAAAAAATTGGGTTTGGGTATTTGCTACCCTGATTAAGTATAAATAGAAATGTGAACATCAAATTGGACCTGAATAGTTGCCAACATCCCTAAATTGGAATCAAGAGAGGAAAACCCCCCACATAGGATGGGACTTTAGCGGCAACAGATTTATAAAAGTAAAGAATAAATTTTAAATTTTATTGTACAAAAAATATATATATGTATCAAAACATAACAATTCATTACAGTATTAAAAACATAAAGTGTGAATATTGCTTAAATGATTTCAATAACCAAGTCCGCTTGTATCTGTGTGAGGAGGGAGAGCAGGCAATGAGAGATGATCTCATATGTTTACATTTGAGATCATCTCTCATTGGCCGCACAGATCGCATAGTAAATGGCCACTCTGATTGGCCATTCACAGCGATCTGTGATTCGTTGTGTCCAAGGGACACAGGAAGCAAAGAATTTCCCCGCTGCGCAAAGGGGAGGCCGCATAATGACGGCCTCCCGGATTTTCAGGTCCGCGCTGAAGCCGTAATTCGGCTATAGCGCGGGCCTCAAGGGAATATGCAGCTGATGCTGTTGTAAATGCAAAGGGCAGACACACCAAATTCTGTTTTGATTCAGGTTTATTTCTGCTTGAGGCAACTTATTTGAATCTGGCTCTCCCCCTTTTCCAGTATTAAAGCGGAAGTAAACCCATCGATTTAACAGTTTAAAAAAGCAGTTACATTTCCGGCATGCCGGGAATGCCAACTGTCACATTGGTTGTGCTCTCAACCAAACTGTCAAACCATCCAATGGCTGGTGTCATAACTGATCACATGTGCAGCACCATGTCAGTTTAAGATTAAACAGAGGCCAAGATGGCAGCTTCCTTGCCTGAAAACGATAGGAGGGTTTACTTCCACTTTAAGTTTGGAATATTTTTTTTTTGTGTTTCTGATACTTCTAGCCTAGGCAAACATGAGGTTACACTCCCAAGGCACTTTGATGGCACTTGTGTACCATCGGATTCTGCACAGGGCTTCAGGATCAGTTTAAGACCTATGGCACATCTGTGTACACGTGGGGAGTTGCCCACACATGTACAAAGACAACACAGATGTGAGGTCCTTGGTATCACATCCTGTGGGGGTGTCAGGATCTCTCACCTTGCTCGGCAGACTCAGAGCTCAGCAGGACAGGACAGGTCCTCTCTTCCACCTTCTCCTTGCACTGCTGACTGCTGCTTCCTCCAGTCCCGGGGGTCGTCAGTGATGTTGCTCGCTCCTTGGGTCTCCACTCCACAGTACTCTGTACTGCAGCCACCAGCCAGCAGGCGTGCCCAGGCCAGCCATGTCAGGTGGTGTCCAGGCAGGCAATATCCGACCACGACGATGGGAGTTGTAGCACGTAGGCTGGCTCTGTGCTTCTCCCCTCAGACTGTCTCCAACCCCCGGGAGCAGGAAGCTTGAGCATGCAGCGGCTGTCGTGCGACGTCACCTTGGCTATCCCTGCGTACTGGCTCAGAGACTAGCAGTCATAGTGAGTCATTCAAGCGGGAGGACACTCAGCCATTTTCGGGTTATTATTACAGTGACAGACAGTACTTAACTTGGGGGGGCACATGGGGGGGACACAGTAAAATTGGGGGGTCGTGGCCCCCTCAGACCCCACCCTAGTGACGCCATTGCTTTTCATGGAGGATATCTTTATCATGTCTTACAGGAAACAGGAAAAATACAATTACATAGAGAGAGGATAGACAAACATCCTGCCATATCATAAATAAACATGTACTATACACTATAATACTACAGCGCCACCTGCTGCATAGATAGGCATAATGCATACATATAGTTCACAATATAGAAAGCTACTTGCTGTTTCTTCCAACAGATTTTTTTATCTTAATGCATACAGGGTGCCGGATGCATGGATTTCAATGGAGGGGGGTTTTGAAGCACGTTATTATAGCCAGAGGCTCTAATTGGTTTCAAAATAGGATGGGCCCTGGGCGCAGAGCACTGCAGTCCACAGGAGGAGGAAGTATGAAAGCTGTCTCCTGCAACTGTCAGACACGCTGCCCACCACTTAGATAGGGTAAGTGCCGGGCTTTGATGTCTGACTGTCCTCCCGCGGAGGAGGGGTGGTTGTTTGCCGCCCCCCCAAAAATACATCAGCCACCACTGGCCAGAGTATGTATTAAAGAAAAAGTACAGCCAAAGCTCGTTTGGCTGTACTACTGCGGATTACAGGAGTGCAGTTCGTTCTGTGTCCCGTTTCCAGCAGAGAGTGGGCTAAAGCCCGCTGTTGGCTGACATCACAGAGTTGGTTACAGGCTCGGGCAAGATTGCAACAATGGAGTCAGGATCCACCCACATGCCTGCACCAACACCCAGCTCAGCCTCTCAGCAAGCCGCTGAGAGCCTGAGCCGGTGGCTCCCGTCCCCTCCACAGCCCAGTGTCCCAGGGAGCGCAGGGGGGGAAAGCAGGGAACGGGGGAGAGGGCAGAGCGGTGAGAACCAAGCAATCGCTGCGGTGTTCGATCGCTTGATTCTCAGTGTTGGAGGGGCCGGGGGACAGATGCAGCATCTGACCGATGCTGCATCCACCTAGGTAAGTATGCATCTTTAAAAAAAAACAAAAAACCCCATACATCTCTTTTAAAGCAAGCCTTAGCATCGGTATTGATCATATAGCCATTGCGGCAACTCCTGCAGACTTGTCTGTGTATCTGTCCGCTCCTAGCTTGTAGGCAGGGCAGGCAGATGCACACTGACAGGGAGAGAGAATGAACTACCAAAGGGCTCAATAAGGCCATGGTAGTTGAATGACACTATGAACCGACAGCCATAAAGGCTGTCGGTACTTGTAGATTCCCATTCACAGAGCACTGTGAGAGAATGACGTGGCCTTGCGGGCGGAGCCACATTATTAATGGCGTCATTATTTTCAAACCATGACAGCAGGCGCCCAGAGAAGATGCCCACTCGCTGTCACTGGGGAGGGAGGGAGAGGGGGAGAAGCTGCTGCTGCTAGAACATGTGACATGTTCCCCCTAAATATGGTGGAACATGTAAAATGTACCATACGGTGAATTTATCCTTTAGAGCCATGCTTTTTATTTTTCATTCACAGATTTAAAAGACAGGATGCTGCAGAAGAACTCCTGTATACTGTAAGGATAAGGGAAGAGGGTGATTTGGGGGTGGGCGACTGCAGACTGTAACCATGTTACCCTAAATATGAGTGTAATATGAAAAACATGATCAGAAAGGTGGACTTTTAAAGCATTATTAAATGAGATGCTCCCTGCTGAATTATATTTTTCCTTTTTTTTTTGGCATTGGTACCCCCAAGGGCAGTGCCCCGCTCCACATGCCCTTTGTTTGACCATCCCAAGCCTGTTAGCCTTTAAAGTGGCTGTTTTACAAACACAACAAAGCTGGCTGGAAAATGTCACTTAGCAGCAAAAAAATGTTTTTCTTTCTAAATGCCATTTTTGCTTTAGTACATTATACAGGTGCTCCACTTTATTCGGATCATTCAGATTGTGCTGGAATAACTGCATCCCTGTCTACACTAGTAGGGGCAAAGGTTGCCTTCACGTAAAATCTGCATTAAGGCAGCACTCTAGATCAGTGTTTCTCAACTCCAGTCCTCAAGGCGCCCCAACAGGTCATGTTTTCAGGATTTCCCTCAGATGAAAGGCTGAGGTAAATACTAAGGCAGTGAAACTGATCAAATCACCTGTGCAAAATAATGGAAAGCCTGAAAACATGACCTGTTGGGGCGCCTCGAGGACTGGAGTTGAGAAACACTGCTCTAGATTATAGTGATTGTAAAGTCTTGTTTTTTTCCCTCTAAAAATAACAAACATGTTATACTCACCTGCTCTGTGCAGTGGTTTTGCACAGAGCAGCCCAGATCCTCCTCTTCTTGGGTCCCTCTTCGGCTCTCCTGGCCCCTCCCTCCTGTCGAGTGCCCCCACAGCAAGCCGCTTGCGTGCGGGCACCCAAGCCAAATCACAGCTCCCTGTGTCCATTCAGACACGGAGCCCCTTTTTGGCCCCACCCCCTCTCTCCTGATTGGCTCCCACTGCTGTCAAAGTCAGTTAGCCAATTGCACCACTGCTGTGTCTCAGCGAATCGGGAGGAGAGTCCCGGATAGCCGAGGCACACATAGACATTGATGGTGAGATGGGGCTCAGGTAAGTATTAGGGGGTGCTGGGTCAGCTGCTACATACAGAAGTTTTTTTTTATCTTAATGCATAGAATGCATTAAGATAAAAAACCTTCTGACTTTACAACCACTTTAACAGTGAGACTCCTCCGAAAACATACTTGTTAAGTCTTTGTAATCCGTGGCCCAAACTTCTACAATGTTGACACATATGCACTACAAACTCCCTTCAGGTGTGCAGCATTTCTGAGCCGGTACTGCAGAGCTTGTACCGTTCTGCACCAACCCAGCAGTCCTGCCACTTCACTCCCAGTGACTATGATCTAGATGTTACTATTGGATACAGAAAGCACATTACTCGTAAACCCATGCTTGTTCTCCTCCCGAGGCCTCACTTCATCACTCATAACTCCCAGGCTAGGTCCCTAGGTTCTCAATGTTGAGAGGGTGGTCCTAATATCAGGGTGGTCCTTTATCTTAATGCATAGAATGCATTAAGATAAAAAAACCTTCTGACTTTCCAACCACTTTAACAGTGAGACTCCTCCGAGAACATATTTGTTAAGTCTTTGTAATCCGTGGCCCAAACTTCTACACTGACACATATGCACTACAGACTCACTTCAGGTGTGCAGCATTTCTGAGCCGGTATTGCAGAGCTTGTATCCTTCTCCACCTACCCAGCAGTCCTGCCACTTCACTCCCAGTGACTATGATCTAAATGTTGCTATTGGATACAGGAAGCACATTACTTGTAAACCCATGCTTGTTCTCCTCCCGAGGCCTCACTTCATCACTCAGTCCTTAGCAAGGCAAGTGTCCATAATTGGTAGAAAATCCATACTTGACAGTATAAATCCATAACTTTAAGTCCATGTAATTCAATACTCCTTAGAACCCTGGCTGGGCTGACAAAGTGGCGGTCAAGTAACAGAGTGGCAGCTACATCCCTTTTTTTTAATCCAAAGAAAAGTTTATTGAGTTCAACATAAACATACAGAACCAGGCTTCATCATCAAACAATTACACAGCATAGCGTACAATTCCACAATGCCAATCGGCTGTAATCACATTTGAGGTGTGGCTCGCCTAGCTCTATCACTGCCCTAAACGTCCCACCCCTCCGATGCCACCCAAAGTCACTGCACTCAAAGTATGCAGACCAACTTGGTGTTCAAGTATACTCAACCAGCATTCAGACCTAGCAATCTACCGGCAGCTACATCCCTAAGGGCAAAAGGCTCCAAGGGACTCAGTGAGCCCCTATTTATATGGCTTATATTGCACAGGACAGTATTTTCCTGAAAAGCACAGGAAAACTTGACCATCAGTGTTAACCCTTGCCCTTCAGGATGCACCAGCTCAGCAGGGTAACCACAAATAGCAGTTTAATAACCTTACATTGGAAAATGTTTTTTTTACAAAGACATGCAAACAAAATAACCAAAACCCGCACTGTATGATTAACCAATTATACCAAGCAGGTACTAATGATCATCAATTTTATATGTAGGTTGAAACACAGTCATAGACTGAAACAGAAACAGCTGTTTAGGAGGCCTGAAACCGGGCGAGGAACAGCCAAACTCTGATACTAAGGTGAGGTTGTGGAAGACCATTTCATGTCACAGGTCATACACCATGGCAAGGCTGAACACAGCAACAAGACGAAAGGTAGTTATGCTGCACCAGCAAGGTCTCTTCCAGGCAAAGATTTCAAAGCAAACTGGAGTTTCAAGATGTGTTGTTCAAGCATTTTTGAAAAAGCGCAAAGAAACGGGAAACATTGAGGACTGTAGACACAGTGGTGGGCCAAGGAAACTTAATGCAGCAGATGAAAGACACATCATGCTTACTTCCCTTCGACATCTGAGGATGTGCAGCAGTGCCATCATCACAGAAATGGTAGAAACCAGTGGGACCCAGGTACACCTGAAAACAAGGCTAATTAATTGTTAAAACCATCAACACTTCTTTTACTGAAAGCATTCTTCATTTACAGCATTTTTTACACCTGCCTAAAACATTTGCACAATAGTGTTTCTTGGTAGACAAGTGGTTAATAAACTGCTGTCTACATGATGCTAGCTGGAACTATATTCCCTTGGCTCAATCCTGCATTGACAGTTGAAGAGAACTATCAGACTCACTGAGACATCCTTATAGTTCCAAAAGCAATGGTTAGAGGTTTAATCTGTTTCTTGTGTAATGTAATGTCAAGGGGCTCCGCTAAGATGAGGCTTGAGCAAAAGCAGACAATTTATGCATCGCTTTAAATATTGTACGGGACGCCGTGGCTGGGTCCTGGAAGGACGCTATATTTCCCCTCTGTTTGGGCTGTGGTTCCTTTAAGGGAACAGAAAGGGTTAACACATCTGTCCAAGGAAGTGGTTTAAGAGAGACAGGAAGTTTTAGGTGAGAGGAAGGAGTGTAGTGATGTCTGTGCATGGTGAATGGTGGACACTGCAAAAGCTGTGGAGGCTGTGAAAAACTCTGGAAAGCTGTGAATGTACATGGCAGTGGCCTGCATGGAAGCCTGCTAGCTGGGAAACTTACCTGCAACACCAAGTAAGGACTGTTTAACTGCAACAGCAGTTATAAGCTCTACAAGTCGGTGAGACTGTTATTTATTTTTGTTTTGCTGCTGTGAAGCCATTTAAGTTTAATAAACGTCCTTTTGTTTGAAAAGCCTGTGTCCTGCGATCTAGCTGGTTCCCCGAACGCTACACTGGTGCTCGAATGCGGGCAGGACAGAATAACAGGCATAAGAAGAAAAAAAAAAAAAACTTTTTTTTTTTATCTTTGCATTGAACTTGACATTGAACAGTTAAAAGGGACAGTACATTGGATATATGTCCTGGGTTAAAGCTGCACAAACGTTGAAAGCTGAAGCAATGGAGGAGCTAATTAAACAGCTGTCCCTGGCTAATATGCAAGCGCAAACTCGCCATGAGGAAACAAATCAGCTGCAGCAAGAAAATACTCGCCTGTTGGTGACCCAGTTGGCAGCCCAGCAAGCAGCCCAACAAGAGGTTATGCAGGCTCAGGTGGCTGTCTTAAAGGAAGCAGTGCAGCAGCTATCTCAGATTCGGGAGCAAGCGGCTGTTGCCCCTGGCAACCAGGTGACGGTGAGGGCAAGCCATTTTTTGCAGAAATTGTCCCTGAGCGATGATGTAGAGGCATTTCTTGCTACATTTGAGAGGACGGCAGAGAGAGAAGGGTGGCCTCAGGACCAGTGGGCCGGCCTCATTGCCCCTTTTCTCACCGGAGATCCTCAAAAAGCCTACTTTGACCTGCCACCCGATGATGCTAAAGATTATCAAAAGTTAAAGGCAGAAATTCTGGCTCGTCTGGGGGTGACTACGGCCGTTCGGGCCCAACGAGTACACCAATGGAAGTATCGTCCAGATGGCCACCTCGGTCTCAAATGCATGACCTGGTGCAACTGGTAAAAAAATGGCTGCAGCCTGAGGTGTTGTCGGGCCCCCAAATCGTAGAACGGGTTGTGCTGGACCGATACCTGAGATCCCTGCCAGACGACCTTCAACGGTGGGTCAGCCATGGAGACCCCAAAACAGAAAACCTCCTTGTCGAGATGGTGGAACGATATACAGTGGTGGAGGACCTGCTCGGACCTACCAAGCGCATAGGCCCCAGTCTACCACGGCCTGTTCGACCAACTGCTGCCCTTCGAAAGGATGTTCCAAGGAGTCCTGGAGCAAACACCCCGGAAGCTCAAGAGTCACTCCCGGTACCTCCTCAGCGTTCTGTTCCTGTTCGGAGAGGAGGGGATGTACAATGTTGGCGATGTCATTCCTGGGGTCATACCCGGGCACACTGCCCACTGAAAGAGGAGCCCATGGAATGCGGGGTTCTTCGGAGGGGGTCTTTTTTATGCCCATAAAGTATGCACCACACAGCTCGACCTGGGTGAGGAAAAATTTGAGTGTGAAGTCCAAGTGAACCATCTCCCTGCCCGGGCTTTGTTGGACTCCGGAAGCATGGTAACCCTGGTTCATCCTAGAGTAATTGGGAAGATCGGTCTGGTAAGAAAAAACTTACGGGTGGTGTGCATTCACGGGGACACTAGAGAGTACCCTCTCATCTCGGTTACCATCTCCTCAGCATGTGGCACTGGTACTCAAGAGGTGGGGGTGGTAAAGAACTTGGTACATGATGTTATAATAGGACGAGACTGTCCGTTGTTTACAAAACTGTGGGAACAAGGAGAACAGTTCAAAGATTGGGGAGAAACTAGCCTCCCTGTTCCTGCTGCTGAGAGGAATAACCCTGAACTGCCAAATGTTCTTAATGTGGATCCAAATGATGAAATTGCTAATGGTTGGGTTAATGGTGATGAAAGTAGAGCTGATACTGTTGAGAATGTCAAGATATGTGGTCCACAGACCTACCAAAACACTGAGGGGGGAGGACCTTCCCCACTTCAGGTAATGCTGGGGGAAGAGGACGAGGAAGTGGCCTCTACCCCTGCCCTGCCAGATTTGGGTGTTCCCCAGGGGGCGTTTGGTACTGCTCAGATGCAGGACCCCACTTTGGCCCATGCACGGGAACAAGTTGTAGTAGTAAATGGGGTTCCCCAAGAGCCAGGTGCGAATGAGCGGTGGCCACACTTCGCAATATATAATGAGTTATTGTATCGGGTTACCAAGGTGAGAGAAAATGTGGTAGAACAATTGTTGGTACCCCAACAATATAGACGAAAGGTTCTGGACCTGGCCCATGACGATGTGTTAGGGGGACACCTGGGAGTTGAGAAGACGGAGGCACGGATAACCGACCGGTTTTTACTGGCCAGGTCTGAAAGCAGAGGTAAAGAAATACTGTACCTCTTGTCCCACCTGTCAGTTGACCGCTCCGGTGACCCACTTCCGGAGCCCTTTGATCCCTCTGCCCATAATTGAGGTCCCGTTCGAGAGGATAGCCATGGATATAGTGGGTCCCTTGGTAAAGTCAGCTCGAGGTTACTCCTACATATTGGTGATTCTTGACTATGCCACCCGATATCCTGAGGCGCTTCCCCTTTGGAATACCTCCTCTAAGGCTATTGCCCGGGAATTGTTCCAGTTGTTTACACGGACTGGTTTTCCCAAGGAAATACTAACAGACCAGGGCACCCCTTTTATGTCAAGAGTTATGGCCGATGTGTGCAAGCTGTTCCGGATTAAACAGCTGCGCACATCGGTCTACCATCCCCAAACGGACGGGTTAGTGGAACGCTTTAATAAGACCCTTAAGTCTATGCTCAAGAGAGTGGTACAAAGGGATGGAAAAGACTGGGACTGCCTGTTACCAGCTCTCCTGTTTGCTATCAGGGAAGTGCCCCAGGCCTCCACGGTATTTTCGCCCTTTGAGTTGGTATATGGGCGGAGACCTCGCGGACTACTTGACTTTGTTAAAGAGGAATGGGAAAGTGAACCTGTTCAGCATAAGAGTGTTCTTGAATATGTCTCCCAAATGCAGGAAAGGATCCAAACTGTGATGCCACTAGTCAAGGAGCATTTGCAAAAAGCCCAGGAGGCTCAACGACGGGTCTATAACAGGGCTGCTAAAATAAGGCACTTCCAAGTGGGGGATTGAGTAGCGGTGCTAATTCCCACTGTGGAAAGTAAATTCTTGGCCAGATGGCAAGGTCCCTTTGAAGTTGTGGAAAAAGTGGGAGAGGTAAATTATAGAGTCCACCAGCCAGGCAAGAGGAAACCGTATCAGATATATCATGTCAACTTGTTAAAGCCCTGGACCGACAGGGAACCGGTGACCTCCCTGGCTAGTGCAAGACTTGAGCCTCAGGTTGGGGTGGAGAGTGTCCAAGTAGCAAGTACCCTGTCTAAAATCCAAAGTCAGCAGTCAAAGGAGTTCTTGCAGAGAAATAAAGAAACGTTTTCAGACTTGCCAGGGCTAACTAGTGTTCTAGAACATGATATTATCACGGAACCTGGAGTCAAAGTTTTTGTCCGGCCCTACCGCATCCCAGAGGCTCAAAGGAAGGCCGTTTCAGAGGAAGTGAAGAAGATGCTAGACCTGGAGATCATTGAAGAATCGCAGAGTGAGTGGTTGAGTGAGCGATTCTGCAATGATTTCCGGAAAATTAATGAGGTTTCACGGTTTGATGCCTACCCCATGCCCCGGGTAGATGAGCTTATTGAGAGACTAGGTCCAGCCAGGTATATCACAACATTAGACCTTACCAAGGGGTATTGGCAAATCCCGTTGACTAAGGCTGCTAGAGAGAAAACTGCTTTTTCTACCCCAGAGGGGAGTTTTCAGTACAAACGAATGCCTTTTGGACTGCAAACTGCTCCAGCCACTTTCCAGCGAGCAATGGATAGGATTTTACGACCTCACCGGGAGTATGCCTCAGTGTACTTGGACGACGTAGTCATTTTTAGCAGAGACTGGGAATCACACTTGCCCAAAGTCCAGGCAGTACTGGACTCTCTTTGGAAGGAGGGGTTTACAATAAACCCTGAAAAATGTGCTTTGGGAATGGAGGAGGTTAAATACCTGGGCTATATTGTGGGTAGAGGGGTGGTGAAACCTCAGGTTAGCAAGGTAGAGGCTATACAGAATTGGCCCTGCCCCCGCACAAAAAAGCAGGTACGTGCATTCCTGGGCATGGTGGGATACTACAGGAGATTCGTACCCAACTTTGCCACATTGGCGGCTCCATTGACCGATCTGACTAAGGGTCGGAAATCGGTCATGGTGGAATGGAATGCAGATGCTGAAAAGGCTTTTTTGGAGCACTGTGCCAACACCCTGTCCTGATAGCACCCAATTTTTCAAACGAGTTTGTTGTCCAGACTGATGCTTCCGATGTAGGATTGGGAGCTGTGTTGTCACAGGTTGTTCATGGGGAGGAGCACCCAGTAGTCTTCCTCAGTAGGAAGTTGACACCAGCGGAAAAAAACTATGCTATAGTTGAACGAGAATGTCTGGCCATTAAGTGGGCTCTGGAATCCCTCAGATATTACCTCTTGGGAAGGAAGTTTAGGTTTATTTCTGACCATGCCCCTTTAACATGGATGAGGCAAGGTAAAGGGACTAATGCCAGGATTACACGTTGGTTCCTGGCGCTCCAGGAATTTAAATTTGTAGTGGAGCATAGGCCCGGGAGACTGCATCAAAATGCAGATGCCCTCTCCCGAGTCCATTGTTTTAGCTCCACTGTTGCCTCCACCTCCTTGGCGGTGAAACTGTTATTTCTTTTTGTTTTGCTGCTGTGAAGCCATTTAAGTTTATTAAACGTCCTTTTGTTTGAAAAGCCTGTGTCCTGCGATCTAGCTGGTTCCCCGAACGCTACAATATATATTGTACATTCACATCAGTCCCTGGCCTCGAGGATCTTGCAATCTTTGATATTTTTTTGATTAAAAATTAGGGGCCACTGCTGCACTCATACTTGCCTTTATTTCGGTCCAATTTTTAAAGGAACCGAGAAAAACAATGTGCTCAGCCCCTAAAAAATAAACCCATGTCAAAGTACAAAAGATACATAAAGATCTAGGATTATCTTCAGATAAAATAACCTGATTCAATATAAATCTAACTTTACCTAGTCTAGCATTTTATATCTAATAATCATTGGTTGCTTTCTTTTAAGAGCTTGGAACATTTAACGTAGATGTAGCTGACAGTTTCTGGTGCTTTTATTTATTTATACTAATTGGAAAGAAAGGAACCACTTGTACAGTTACCTTCACGAAAGTATGACTAAACAAATCAGAGCCCCAGGAGCTATCAGCTTGATTAATTGTGCATTATGTTTTATACTCCTACAGCAAATCTTCTGGCTGTACTTATGCTTTTAAATAAGGGCCCATTCACCAGCAGCCACTTTAAGGTGTGCATAATGCGCCCCTGCTGGAGCGCCTTTGCAAGTGTGCTGCGATGCATTGTACGATGTATCAAAGTGCTTCTTTTATTTCTTAACCTCTAATAAACTTGACAGTTCATTTAAATCGTGGCAGTCTATTCAACTTGTGTATGTGTGTTTCAGTCTTTATCACTGTAATGGTGTTTTAAATTAAGCTGGTGAATACTTATGAATAATAGCTAGTGAAGTATTCAGTACATTGCTCATGCTAATCGTATATTTCATGTTTGACAGGTATTGGTGGTGTGGCACTTGCTCCCTTTCAGTGGCTTCCCTAACTGTGAGAATTAAATTGATAAATCTCACCCAGATTGATTAACAGTTTTTGTTCTATTGATGTTTCGCTATTAACCACTTGACCTTCGAAAGATTTACCCCCTTCATGACCAGGCAATTTTTTCCAATACGGCACTGCGTTATTTTAACTGAAAATTGCACAGTCATGCAATGCTGTACCCAAATAAAATTTAGGTCATTTTTTTTCCACAAATATAACTTTCTTTTGGTGGTACTTGATCACCACTGTGTTTTTAATTTTTTGCGCTATAAACAAAAATAGAACGACAATTTTGAAAACAAAACAATGGAATATGTATTTCATATACTTACCGTAATTTTCCTTTCCTAATGGACTCCATGGCAGCCTACGTGTGGGTTAATCCGGCCTCTCATACCTCATAGGACCCTACTCCCATAAATCTTTGCTTCTAGCCAGAGACTGTGTTCCATAATATAGCCTACTCCAGCAAATGGGAGGGAACTGCTGCTGCCATGGAGTCCATCAGGAAAGGAAAATTACGGTAAGTATATGAAATAAATTTTCCATTTTCCTGACAGACTCCATGGCAGCCTACGTGTGGGAAATGACTAGCCATACACACCCGGGTGGGCAATTGCTGGTTAAAGAAAAAGGTTTAATTGACACCGTCAACAGAAAAAACATATAAACCAAAATTAACCGAAGACAAAGAAGCCGGTTCTACGCAGTAGTGCGTCATAAATGTATTTATCGACGACCATGAGGCCGCTTTGCAGATTACTTTCGGGGAGACATGACGGGTGGCCGCCCATGATGTGGAAACGCTCCTGGTAGAATGAGTGGTCACTGCCTCTGGAGAAGCCAGACCCTTCGCCTTATATGCCCCTTTGGATGGCCTGAACGATCCAGGCTGCGATGGTTCTCGAAGAAGCACGCAAACCTTTGTTTTTCCCTTGGAAGAAAATGAACAAATGATCAGATTGGCGAAAAGAAGCTGTGGCTTCCAAGTCTTGCTTCAGAACTTCTCCAACATCTAGAGGATGAACATTAGAGTTCTCAGATGATTGAAAGGTAGGAAGAACAATTTCCTGATTCTCATGAAATACTGATGTTACCTTAGGATTTGAACCTAGGATAGGAATCAATACTACACGATCCGGGAAGAAAGTAAGGAATGGTTCCTTGGATCCTAGAGAACCAATTTCGGAAACCTTCTTAGCCGATGTTATGGCCACAAGGAAGACAACTTTGAGGGAGAGTTCTTTGATAGATAGTTGACCTGTGTGTTGCTTTTCTCTTTCTGAGAAAAAATCCAAAACTAGGGGAAGGTCCCACTTGGAGAATCTCGGGTTTTCTTTGACGTCTGAGCCTTATAGCTCCTCTGAAGAATTGTCTAACAAGAGAGTGTCTAGCCCAGGATATGCCTGTGAAGGTAGCGATAGCAGAAACTTGCACTCTTAAGGAGCTAACTGACAAGGATAGTGTCACGTACCTAGCGGTGATGAGCCCGGACTTGCAGAGGAAGGCCTCCCTTACGGCTCCCACCAGCGGCCCCTGGTAAGGTAACAGCAGGCGCGGAGGTAGGAGGGGTACGAGTGCCTGGCAGGATCAACCAAGGTGAAGGTAGTTATGCAGACTTGGTAGGCACACTGGAACACAGCAGGTAGAACTGGAATCAGGAACACTCAGCAAACTGGAATCGTTCAGCAGACTGGACCGGAACCAGGAACACAGGAACTCAGCAAACTGGATCAGCTTAGCAGACTGGACCGGAACCAGGAACACAGGAACTCAGCAAACTGGATCAGCTTAGCAGACTGGACCGGAACCAGGAACACAGGAACTCAGCAAACTGGATAAGCTTAGCAGACTGGACCGGAACCAGGAACACAGGAACTCAGCAAACTGGATCAGCTTAGCAGACTGGACCGGAACTAGGAACAGTGAGATTGGTCAGACAAGCCGGGTCGGTTAACTGGCTGGCAGCAAGGCACAGAGGGATCAGACAGAGGAGAGGTCACAACAAGCCAGGGGTCGGATGCAGGCAGAAAACTGGAGAAGTCACAGGCAGGCCGGGTCAAACACAGGTAAGTCTTCAGATCAGGTTTTCAGGTACTCAACGCTGTAGAGCAGACAGCAGGGACTGTCTGCGATTGACAGGTTTAAATAGCCCCTCTGGCGCCACCTGCAGGGCGGAGCATGGGCAACCGAGAATCAGGAAGACCGGGACGCCTGCTTCTGGCAGGATCTCCATGACATTGCCCCCCCCAAGGGGCAGCCTCCGGATGCCCATCCGGGCAAACTTCTCAGGGTGAGATCTCTTGAAGGACTGCACCAGGCTTCTAGCATGGATGTTCTCCTCAGGCTCCCAAGTGTTTTCTTCGGGTCCGTAGCCCTTCCACTTAATCAGGAATTGGTTCTGGTTATTCCTTCTTCTAAAATCCATAATGGCTTCCACTTCGAATTCCTCCTCCCCGTCTACAATGACAGGATCAGGGAGAGCCGGACTTCGGCCTGGAAATGGGTTGGGAACCGAAGGCTTCAGCAGAGATACATGGAAGACCGGATGGATCTTGAGGGAGTCAGGGAGCTCCAGTTCATAAGCCACTTCATTGATTTTCCTTTTGACAGGAAACGGCCCTAAGAATTTGGGGCCCAGTTTCTTAGAGGGGCATGCCATCCTCAAGTTTAAAGTGGATAACCATACTTGGTCGCCGGGTGCCAGCATTAATTCACCCCGTCTCTTCCTGTCAAAAATTGTCTTGTTGTGTTCCTGAGTCTTGGTCATGGTTTCCTGCAGAATTTGGTTGTTGGATAAAAAGAAGTTCAACTTTTCCTGGACTGCGGGCACCGTACATTCAGGAAGGGAATTGGGCAGGAATGAAGGATGGAAACCGTAATTTGCGAAGAATGGGGACTGTTTGGTAGCGGAATGCGTAGAGTTGTTATAGGCAAACTCGGCCAATGGGAGCAGGGAAACCCAGTCATTCTGGGCGAATGAAGAGAAGCAGCGCAGGTACTGCTCAAGGGTCTGGTTAGTCCTCTCAGTCTGTCCGTTGGTCTGGGGATGGTAAGCGGAGGAAAGGGACAATTCTATCTCCAGAGCCTTGCAGAGGGATCTCCAAAACCGGGAGGTAAATTGTACCCCTCGGTCGGAGACAATATTGGCTGGTACCCCGTGGAGTCTGACGACCTCTCTGATGAACACCTGTGCGGTTTCGGGAGCTGAGGGAGTCCCCTTCATGGGAATGAAATGTGCCATCTTGGATAGACGGTCTACTATCACGAAGATAGTGGTGTGACTCTCAGCCGGAGGCAACTCGACGATAAAGTCGATAGACAGCATTTTCCAGGGTCTGTCTGGGACGGGTAGGGGTCTCAGTAGTCCCCAGGCCTTGGATTTGTAACCCTTGTTTCGGGTACAAACTATGCAAGACTCCACAAACTTCCTACAGTTCTCGCGGAGCCGAGGCCACCAAAAGGTACGCTGTACCAAGTCGGTGGTCTTGGCAACGCCAAAGTGCCCGGCAAGGGCATGGTCGTGGCAGAGTTCCAGTACGGTTATTCTCAGCTCTTCAGGTACATAGATCCTGTTCTGGTACCAAAACAGCCCATCGTTGGCCTGCAATTCCGGTTCGGAGGGGGGTCTCTGCCCAGTGGAGGCTTGCTTGATCTGGGAGAGTAGGTCTTACTGAAGCAGAAAGAAGTTTCCAGGAGCAAGAATGGTGTCTGGAGGAGAGGGTTCCTTAGACTTATGGAACATTCGAGAGAGGGCATCGGGCTTAATGTTCTTGGAACCGGGGCGGTAAGTGACATGGAAGGAGAACCGGGAGAAGAAAAGCGCCCACCTGGCTTGTCGTGGTTTTAGCCTTTTCGCTGCCTTCAGGTACTCCAGGTTCTTGTGGTCGGTGAATATCAGAATCGGGTGGGCAGCCCCCTCCAACAGATAACGCCACTCCTCTAATGTGGACTTGATCGCCAGCAATTCCCGATCCCCCACGTCGTAGTTCCTCTCTGCCGCAGATAACTTGCGAGAGAAAAAAGCTACTGGGTGGAGCAAGGCTCTGGTCCCCTGTCTTTGGGACAGTATTGCTCCTACCGCAATTTCCGAGGCGTCTACCTCCAGAACGAACGGTAATGAGGAATCTGGGTGCTTCAAGATAGAGGCAGAGGTAAAGAGACCCTTCAGGGCCTCAAAGGCCTTTTGGGCCTCAGGGGACCAGTGGAAACGGATCCCTTGTTTGGTCAGCTGGGTGATGGGTGCGATGATGGCTGAGAACCCTCTGATGAATTTGCGGTAGAAGTTGGCGAATCCAACGAAACGTTGGATCCCCTTCTTGTCCGCCGGGACTGGCCAGTCCAGAATTGCAGCAATCTTTTGAGGATCCATTTTGATGCCCTCGCTGGAGATAATTAGTCCCAAGAACGATATACTTTCCAGCTCAAATTCACACTTCTCGGCCTTCGCATACAGGCCGTGCTGGCGAAGCCGAGCCAACACACTTCTGACGTGCCTGCAGTGGGAATCAAGGGAGGAAGAAAAAATTAGTATATCATCCAGGTAGACAATGACAAAGAGATCTAGGAAGTCCCGGAGTACATCGTTAATGAAATACTGGAAAGTGGCAGGGGCGTTGCACAACCCGAAGGGCATTACCCGGTACTCGAAATGTCCGAATCGGGTGCGGAAAGCGGTCTTCCACTCATCCCCCTCCTTGATGCGGACCAAATTGTAGGCTCCGCGGAGATCAAGTTTGGTAAAAATGATGGCTGTTCCCAGTCTCTGAAATAGTTCCGGTACCAAGGGGAGAGGGTAGCGGTTTTTTACTGTGATTTTATTTAATTCACGATAGTCCACACAGGGTCGAAGGGTATGATCCTTCTTCTCTACGAAAAAGATGCCTGCACCGGCTGGAGATGTAGACGGACGAATGAACCCTTTCTGTAGGTTTTCATCGATATAGTCTTTTAGTGCCCCCTGTTCTACCTCTGTTAACGGGAAGATCCTGCCAAACGGAATTGCCGCTCCGGGAAGTAGGTCAATGGGGCAATCATAGGCCCGATGAGGTGGTAGAGTCTCTGCCCCTTGTTTGCTAAACACATCAAGAAAGTCATGGTAGACCTCAGGGATGGATTGCCGTATTCCAGCCTCCATATTGATACATAAGAGGGTGGCCGGCCCAGGGGTTTTGAGTGTCCCGCAGGATTGCTGGCAGTAAGGAGAAGAAAAGGTCACCAACCCCGCGGCCCAGTTGATGGTAGGGTTGTGGACCTGTAGCCAAGGTATACCAAGGATCACAGGGAACAATGGGGAAGAGATAATGTCCAGGCGTAAGTATTCTTGGTGGGTTCCGGAGATGGTGGAGATGGTAGCGGGTAAAGGGGCGGTCTCTTGGACCACTGGTCCAGACTTAATGATGGACCCATCAGCCAAATGCACACATAGTCCATGGGTCTTGGTGACAAGAGGGATCTGGTGCTTGATGGCAAAGGCTGAGTCCATAAAGCAGCTGCAAGCCCCGGAATCAATAATGGCGGGCACTTGCAGAGTCCTTCCTGGGAGCTGTAACGAGACAGAGAGAGCAAGGTGAGATGTGGACTTGGCTTGTGGGTTGGTAGTGTCAGAAGATACTGAAAGACACTTACGACGTTTCAGGGGACAATTTATAACGAAGTGTCCGGGTTCCCCGCAGTACAGGCACAAATTGTTCACTCGGCGACGTTGGTGTTCCTGTTGGGTGAGGGAAGGACGAAGCACTCCGAGCTGCATGGGCTCGGGTATGTCAGATGTAGCGGCTGGAGGTGCAACAGGTGCTGGGTGCAGATGGCTGGGAGCCCAGGGAAGCATCCAGGTCGGGCGGGAGAAGCCCGTAGACCTCTCAGCCCTTCGTTCCCTGAGATGTCGGTCGATCTGGATTGTTAAGTCAATTAGTGAATTCAGGGTTGGTGGTATGCCAACCCTAGCGAGCTCGTCCTTCAGAGGGTCGGACAGACCTATGCGGAACTGATGGCGGAGGGCGGCGTCGTTCCAACTGGTATCTGCGCTCCACCATCTAAATTCCGTTACGTAGTCCTCTGCTGCTCTGCGCCCCTGCTGAAGGGTGCGCAAGGCGGTCTCTGCGGTTACTGAGAGCTGGGAATCTTCATATAGCTGGGCCATGGCGTTGAAGAAGGCAGTAAGGTTGTTTAACGCCATATCTTTCCGTTCCAAGAGACGGTGGGCCCAGCTCTGAGGGTCTCCGGAAAGCAGGGACATCACAAAGCCCACCTTGGTGGCTTCCAAGGAGAAGGTGCGAGGCTGCAGGGCGAAGTAGAGTTCGCAGTAATTACGAAAAGCCATAAACTTGCTTCGATCCCCGGAGAATTTTTCGGGTGTAGGGACCCTGGGCTCCGGAGGAAGCATGACAACTGTGGGTGAGGATCCTGCCCCAGCAGTGGAGGTAGAGGTATGGGATCCCCCTTGGGCTCCGGAGGGGTTGGAGAGGACCCGCACTTGTTCTTCCAGATGGGTGTAGCCTTGCTGGAGGTTCTTGACCGCTTCAGCCAATCCTGCCAGGTGCCGACATAGTTCCTTCATAGGTGAGATTCCCTGCTCGGGCTCAGACATGGCTGTCTGCTACTGTCACGTACCTAGCGGTGATGAGCCCGGACTTGCAGAGGAAGGCCTCCCTTACGGCTCCCACCAGCGGCCCCTGGTAAGGTAACAGCAGGCGCGGAGGTAGGAGGGGTACGAGTGCCTGGCAGGATCAACCAAGGTGAAGGTAGTTATGCAGACTTGATAGGCACACTGGAACACAGCAGGTAGAACTGGAATCAGGAACACTCAGCAAACTGGAATCGTTCAGCAGACTGGACCGGAACCAGGAACACAGGAACTCAGCAAACTGGATCAGCTTAGCAGACTGGACCGGAACCAGGAACACAGGAACTCAGCAAACTGGATCAGCTTAGCAGACTGGACCGGAACCAGGAACACAGGAACTCAGCAAACTGGATCAGCTTAGCAGACTGGACCGGAACCAGGAACACAGGAACTCAGCAAACTGGATCAGCTTAGCAGACTGGACCGGAACAAGAAACAGTGAGATTGGTCAGACAAGCCGGGTCGGTTAACTGGCTGGCAGCAAGGTACAGAGGGATCAGACAGAGGAGAGGTCACAACAAGCCAGGGGTCGGATGCAGGCAGAAAACTGGAGAAGTCACAGGCAGGCCGGGTCAAACACAGGTAAGTCTTCAGATCAGGTTTTCAGGTACTCAACGCTGTAGAGCAGACAGCAGGGACTGTCTGCGATTGACAGGTTTAAATAGCCCTCTGGCGCCACCTGCAGGGCGGAGCATGCGCAACCGAGAATCAGGAAGACCGGGACGCCTGCTTCTGGCAGGATCTCCATGACAGATAGATCCAGGCCTGTTTGAAGAAAACCCAGGACACCTTGTATCTTGGGATTATCAGGAGAACCCTCAATGGTAGAAATGTAGTCTGTGAGGATCTCTATAGCCACAACTTCCTCCATGCCCTCTCTAAGCTCCAGGCAAATTTGAAGGATTGGGCCAACCTCAACGTTTCTTGGTTTGGGCGCTCGGCCCTCATTAAGATGGTTGTTCTCCCCCACCTATTTTATTTAATGCAGACGATTCCGATTCATTTACTCCCCTCATTCTTTGCGGCATATAAAAAAGCCTGCACTAGCTTGATATGGAAGAATAATGCCCCACAAATTAAATACTCACGGTTGACATGCTCCAAAGCAACCGGTGGCATGGTTTACCAGATCTTTATAAATATTATCTGGCAGTGGCGGCTGGTGCTCAAATTTTTTTGGGGGGGCGCAAACAAACTGAAAAAATAAAAAAATCTTCAATTGCCGCCACTGTGCCCATTAAAACGCAGCCACTGTGCCCAAACGCCACTAGTTTGTCCCCAAATGCAGCCAGTTTCCCCCCAATATACAGCCAGTTTCTCCCCCATAATACAGCTAGTTTCTCCCCCATAATACAGCCAGTTTCTCCCCCAACAATACAGCCAGTTTCTCCCCCAATAATACAGCCAGTTTCTCCCCCAATAATACAGCCAGTTTGTCCCCCAATAATACAGCCAGTTTGTCCCCCATAATACAGCCAGTTTCTCCCCCAATAATACAGCCAGTTTCTCCCCCAATAATACAGCCAGTTTCTCCCCCAATAATACAGCCAGTTTCTCCCCCAATAATACAGCCAGTTTCTCCCCCATATGCAGCCAGTTTGTCCCCCATATGCAGCCAGTTTGTCCCCCATATGCAGCCAGTTTCTCCCCCAATAATACAGCCAGTTTCTCCCCCAATAATACAGCCAGTTTCTCCCCCATAATACAGCCAGTTTCTCCCCCAATAATACAGCCAGTTTCTCCCCCAATAATACAGCCAGTTTCTCCCCCATATGCAGCCAGTTTCTCCCCCAATAATACAGCCAGTTTGTCCCCCATAATACAGCCAGTTTCTCCCCCAATAATACAGCCAGTTTCTCCCCCATAATACAGCCAGTTTCTCCCCCAATAATACAGCCAGTTTCTCCCCCATATGCAGCCAGTCCCCCCCCCATAATATAGCCAGTTTCTCCCCCATAATACAGCCAGTTTCTCCCCCATAATACAGCCAGTTTCTCCCCCATATGCAGCCAGTTTCTCCCCCATATGCAGCCAGTTTCTCCCCCATAATACAGCCAGTTTCTACCCCATATGCAGCCAGTTTCTCCCCCATATGCAGCCAGTTTCTCCCCCAATAATACAGCCAGTTTCTCCCCCAATAATACAGCCAGTTTCTCCCCCATATGCAGCCAGTTTCTCCCCCATATGCAGCCAGTTTCTCCCCCATATGCAACCAGTTTCTCCCCCATATGCAGCCAGTTTGTCCTCATAATACAGCCAGTTTTCCCCCCAGCCCTGCACTTACCTTCCTCTAGTCAGCGCCGTCCTTCTTCCGTCCTCGATGTCTTCTCCCGCCCTCAATGTCACTTCAGCCAATCAGGTTACCGGTAACCAGACCCGGTGAACCTGATTGGCCAGGGAACGCACCCCCGTGCGTCCTCTCATTAGATATTTAGAAGCCGATTACAGCCCTCAGGCTGTAGTTGGGAAGCCTATCAGAGCCTGCTGGCTCTGATAGGCACTTCTAAAGACCAACCAGACGCTGTGATTCAGATGGCCGGCGCTCAAGGGGCCGGCCATCTGAATAGTGGGCGGCAGCAATACATAGGTTCATGCAATGCATGAACCTATGTATTGTTGTGGTGAGTGACGGCCGGGCGCAGAAGCGAGCGGTAGCGGCGCTTCTGCGCCCACTATGGTCGTGCCGCCATGTGTAAAAAAAAAGACATTTAAAAAAAAAAACTCTTAAAGGGCCCGTTTTTTTTTTTTTTTTTGGTGACCACAGGAGGGGAGGCGGCGCCCGGGCGCCCCCTATGGACGGGCCGCCACTGTTATCTGGCCTGCCACCTAACTAGAGTGGTGGACTGGAAACTTCACAAACTAAGGAAAGCATGGGTAATGCTAGAAAATTCTCTCACGCGAACTCCGATTGCCACATTACCTTGGCTGTCACCTCGATTCTGGCCCCTGACCCTCAAGACCCGCTCATTGCACCCTCCCTATCGGCCTTTAGGAAAGCAGTCACTCTCTTTAACCTATCCTCACAACCGGGTCCACTAACCTCTCTGAGAGGCAACCCTGAGTTCCCTCCTGGAGAATCAAACGCATTCCTCCATACGGAATGGCCACACAAGGAGGTTCTAGCGTGTCATTTCTTTCACAAAGGCCGAAGACGATCCTATGAGGAGCTTGCCTCTGAATCACGTACTAACACTTTTCCTTTTTGGTCTTTTAGACAGCTGACTCACTTTCTTACCTCTAAAGATGCGAAGGTCACGTGCAGTGGCGGCTGGTGCTCAAATTTTTTGGGGGGGGCGCAAACAAACTGAAAAAAAAAATCATCAATTGCCGCCACTGTGCCCATTAAACGCAGCCACTGTGCCCAAACGCCACTAGTTTGTCCCCAAATGCAGCCAGTTTCCCCCCCATATGCAGCCAGTTTCTCCCCCATATGCAGCCAGTTTCTCCCCCATATGCAGCCAGTTTCTCCCCCATAATACAGCCAGTTTCTCCCCCATAATACAGCCAGTTTCTCCCCCATAATACAGCCAGTTTCTCCCCCATATTACAGCCAGTTTCTCCCCCATAATACAGCCAGTTTCTCCCCCATAATACAGCCAGTTTCTCCCCCATAATACAGCCAGTTTCTCCCCCATAATACAGCCAGTTTCTCCCCCATAATACAGCCAGTTTCTCCTCCATAATACAGCCAGTTTGTCCCCCATATGCAGCCAGTTTGTCCCCCATATGCAGCCAGTTTGTCCCCCATAATACAGCCAGTTTGTCCCCTATATGCAAGCAGTTTGTCCCCCATAATACAGCCAGTTTCTCCCCCATATACAGCCAGTTTGTCCCCCCAGCCCTGCACTTGCCTTCCTCGAGTCAGCGCCGTCCTTCTTCCGTCCTCGATGTCTTCTCCCGCCCTCGATGTCACTTCAGCCAATCAGGTTACCGGTAACCAGACCCGGTGAACCTGATTGGCCAGGGAACGCACCCCTGTGCGTCCTCTCATTAGATATTTAGAAGCCGATTACAGCCCTCAGGCTGTAGTCGGGAAGCGTATCAGAGCCTGCTGGCTCTGATAGGCACTTCTAAAGGCCAATCAGACGCTGTGATTCAGATGGCCGGCGCTCAAGGGGCCGGCCATCTGAATAGTGGGCGGCAGCAATACATAGGTTCATGCAATGCATGAACCTATGTATTGTTGTGAGTGACAGCTGGGCGCAGAAGCGAGCGGTAGCGGCACTTCTGCGCCCACTATGGTCGCGCCGCCATGTGTGAAAAAAACACATACAAAAAAAAGAAAAAGAAACTCTTAAAGGGCCCGTTTTTTTTTGGTGACCACAGGAGGGGAGGGGGGGGGGGGGCGGCGCCCAGGCGCCCCCTATGGACGGGCCGCCACTGGTCACGTAGGATAGACAACTTACACCATTTGAAGCACTTTGCTCACGCAATACCCCACAACGACACCTTGTGTCATACATTTACGCCCTACTGCAGGACGTTCCTGGTACTCCCACGATGCAGAATGTACGTGCTTCTTGGGAAAGGGACTTGCAAATCACACTTGAGGACGATGACTGGGAATCCATATTCACTCTTGCGCATAAAGGCTCGATGAACGTTGCGATCTAAGAAAACGGTTATAAAATTATCACAAAATGGTATAGAACCCCATCTCGTCTACATAAATTCTCACCCTCTATTCCGAATACAGAAGAGGTAGGATCCATGATCCACATTTGGTGGGAGTGTACCTTGCTCCAGCCTTTTTGGAGGGAGGTCCACTCCATCATTACACGGGTCACCACTTTCACTCTAGACTACACTCCTGCTCAATACCTCCTACACCATACTACTCTACCCAAACGAAATTACCAAAAATCATTGGCTATGCATATGGTTAATGCAGCCAGACTCTGCGTTCCTACACATTGGTGTTTAAAGGATATCCCGACCATTCGAGAATGGTTGATCAGAGTTGCTAAGATAGAGGAGATGGAGGAATTGATACATACAGCCCATGACCGCTTACAGAAGTTTAGTTTGACCTGGTCCTGTTGGACGCATTTTAGGACCATGGATTATTATAAATCCTTCTTCTAAAACGCTGTCCTAAAGTATTTGAAGTATATACAGTTTTCACTGCAATCTTTTCTGTGTTTTGAACTGGTGCGGGGGCCCGGGACGGAGAGCGCCCCCCACCCCCCACTTCTCACTTCTCCTCACTACTCTCTATTTTCTATTCTTGACTGCTACCCTCTACCTACCCTTCTTCTTCTTTTACCCCTTTCCCACGCCAATGTCAATGTAAACCTCTTTTCTGTTTTACTCCTACCCCCCCTCCCCCCCATTGCAATTTCCGATTTCAGATGTTTTACCATGACCCCGGATAGGCCTGCTGATATTGGCCTACGGTGGGTCCTTGCACTCTTACGCGGGTTTACTTGCTCTCTTTCAGTTAACAGTCATTGCTCTGTTTAAATGTTGTTGTATGTTCATCTACCAGATACACTCATAGCCTGTATCGTTCAGATTATAAATATTACTATTTTGCCTTTTTTCCTTCTTTTTCTGATTTAAGAAATCCGTGGGTCCCGCCCAGGTCCGCTGGCTGTCTCTGGTCCTCCCTTCTGGGACCCTCTCCTGTCCATCCTGTCCTCCTGGAGATGGCTTATTCTCCCTGGTGTCTGGTAGATGGCGGGATTCTTCTCCTTTGTGTCCTTCCCGCCCACTGTGGACACTCTGTTTTCTCTGCCAGCGGCATCCTGGATCGTCTCCGGACGCCGTGACTGTGCCTGCGCGCGGCGCGTGACGTCACGACGTTGCGTCATTATGGCAGAGACGACGGGGGACACTGAGATTTCGATCTTCCGGAACGCCGAGGGAGTCACTAAGGGAGCCTCACCTGTGCCACAGTTTGCACAAGGTGCGTATAGGGCGGGCCAGTGACCCACCTGCAGTGCATCTGGACACTTCTAAATCCCCTATTTAAGCTGTGGGACATCTGATTACTTCAGTTGATCCCCAGCTTTCAACCACGCGGTTGTATGTTTGCAGGCATGTCAGATAAGTTAATATTGAACTCTCCTCATATACTCAGCCCCAATTTGGCTTACATTCATGATAACTTTTAAATCATTTATTTTAGATTAACCCACTCACCCAGCACTTTGGCTTACAATTCTTCTGCCTAGCCAGAATTCTATCTGGCCGTTGGTTATTGGATGGAATTTTTCCTCTTTCACCTAAGGTTAGCCTTCTTTCTAATTCAATTGTACACTAACAACTATTACACGTTCCCTCCTTCGTTTCCTACTACTCACACCTCTGCCATTCAATAGACACTCATTTTCTCTTCTTTCAATCCCTTCATTTCCTTGTTTTCTTCCAGTTCTTTTTCCCTTTTCTTTTTCCTACTTTGCATTTTCCTTCTTGCTCACACTTTGCTCCCCCTTTTTAGCTATGGTGTTTTTTTATTGTCCTTTTAGTATTTCACTGCTTCTTTCACTTCTCCTTCTTCTAATCACTCTTACATCTTGCACTACACTTGTTTATTCTGTCCTTCTCACCTTACTATTCACTGTTCATTTTCACCCCATTCCTTTCTCCCGTATCCTTTTCCTTCACTTCCTTTCACTCCTTTAATATTTATTTTTCTTTATTCCACCCTTCATATTTTCTTTTTCTTCCTTGTTCATATCCCACTATTTTGTTGTTTCCACACCACACTGCCACCTTTGTGGTTATCTTTCCCTTATCACTTCAGTCACTGTTCATTCTCACCCATATCAATTTCACTCCACCCCTCTTTTTCATTCCACTCTTATCCCACCTTCACACCTCACATCTCCCTGCTTTTTACTTCACCCCTTTTGTTGCTGTTCACAGCCCTGCCATCTTTTCTTCTCCTTCCCCCTTTTTTTTCTTCCCTTTCCTTCCCCCCCCCCTTCTTCTTTCTTTTTTTCTTTTCCCTTCCTTTCTATTTTCTCTTCTGCCCTTTTTCTGTTTTTGGTTTTGGCTTTTTTTTTGTTGTTTGTTTTTTGTTTGGTCCATTTATCTCTCTCACATTTTCCATTTGCACTTCTCTTCAACACATTTTTTCTTCTTTTTCTCTTCCCCATCCTCACTGTGTCACTCATTTTCACATCTATCCATCACACCAATTCACTCACTCTCCAACACAGCATTATTTTTCTACAATTCTTTCAAAACACACAAAGCCTACTATTTTTAGTTTTAATCCCTGACATTACTGTTAATATGAACTATTAATTGAGGATGTTTATCCTTCATTTGAATATATATTTAAAATGGCTATACCAATTCCTATCGCTAGCCTGCCACAACCGTTTGTTAACTTTGTTCAATTTTAAATTATAATCTATTGCATTTAAACTATATAATTATATGTTGTATGCAATAATACATATTTACTGTGGTGTCCTGTATGATCCGCTGCAGGTGTGGCCGCCCCTCCTCTTTTCCCATGCCTCGCTGGCGTGGGATTTTGCTTCCATTGCGGTGACTCCTTGTAAGCCAGGTACGGTCTGATGGGGTGCTCCCACTGGGTGGGGGCTCTTTGCGGCCAACGGACCAGGCCTTGGGATCCCACGAGAGTTCTCTTTTTAAAAAGGAAGGATCTCTGGTCATGTGATCATGTGCAAAACAGTCTGTTTGGTAAACATGCTATAGAAAATGTATTATTGTTACTAATATTGTTTTCTTAAATTCCCTATATGATATATTAAAATGCATTTTTCCTCACAGTTAACATATCTTCTGAAGAAGACCCGACAGGGTCGAAACGCGTCAAGATACATGTAGTCATCAACATTGTACTTCCATAGCGATGTTTCATGATACATAATGTTTACAATGTCTTGTACTTCAAATTTTAATCATGTACTAGGGATGAGCTTTGTGTTCGAGTCGAACATACGTTCGACTCGAACATCGGCTGTTCGATCGTTCGACGAAGAACGAACGATTTGGGCCGTTCGCGCCAAATTCGAGTGACGCGAACGGCCCACAATGCACTACGCCATCGCAGTGTCATCCAGGCGCTGTGATTGGCCAAGCATGCACTGTGACCCTGCATGCTTGGCCAATCACAGCGCCGGCAGCGAGGAGAGCAATGATTGGCCACAGGCAGGATGCCTGTGGCCAATTATTGCTGAGGGGGTTTAGTACACGCCCCACACTATATAAGGCCGCCAGCGCGGCGGCCTTGTGTAGTGTGTTCCGGAGCAGGGAAAGAGAAGCATAGGCAGGGACAGTGTCATTTTTTTTCCTTTACTAATCCTGGATTCCTTGTGTTTAGGGACAAATAAGGATAGGTAGGGAGAGTGTCAGTGTGTTATTCTGTGCTAAACCTTGTTTGTAGGGACAGAGAGGTACAGTGAGGGAAAGTGTCAGTGTGCTATTCTGTTCTAAACCAATCTTGCTGAACCATATTTGAAATCCTTGAGTTTAGGGACAGAGAGGTACAGTGAGGGAAAGTGTCAGTGTGCTATTGTGTTCTAAACCAATCTTGCTGAACCATATTTGAAATCCTTGAGTTTAGGGACAGAGAGGTACAGTGAGGGAAACTGTCAGTGTGCTATTGTGTTCTAAACCAATCTTGCTGAACCATATTTGAAATCCTTGAGTTTAGGGACAGAGAGGTACAGTGAGGGAAACTATCAGTGTGCTATTGTGTTCTAAACCAATCTTGCTGAACCATATTTGAAATCCTTGAGTTTAGGGACAGAGAGGTACAGTGAGGGAAACTGTCAGTGTGCTATTGTGTTCTAAACCAATCTTGCTGAACCATATTTGAAATCCTTGAGTTTAGGGACAGAGAGGTACAGTGAGGGAAACTGTCAGTGTGCTATTCTGTTCTAAACCAATCTTGCTGAAGCATATTTGAAATCCTTGAGTTTAGGGACACAGAAAAGGATAGGCAGGGGACAGTGTCAGTGTCATTGTTGCTAAGCCTCCTGCACAGTATACACCTGAAGGTAGCCCTTATTGCTGTTTTTCCCATCTCCCTGCAGGCCATCCATTAAAATGTCTGGAAGGCAAACAAGGAGAGGCAGACAGTCAGGAGGCAAAAAAAGAGGGCAAGCAGGCTCTGTGTCTGGGGGCAACAGTGCTGGTCGTGGACGCGGTGCATTGTCATCAGCACATGGCCATGGGACACGCTTGTCCTTCTTTTCGACAGCTGGACATGTTGAGCCACATCATGCCGAAGACTTGGTAGAGTGGATGACCAAGCCCACCTCATCCTCCTCATCCTCTCTCACCCAGGCTCAGGGTACTGGCAAAGCAGCTGCCAAAGCGTCCTCTTCTCTGGTATCATTATCTTCATTAGTCAATCCTTCCCTAGACCCACCATGTCCTCCTCCTGAGGAGTCCCCCGAACTGTTTGAGCACAGTGTTGGGTACATGCTCCAGGAGGATGCCCAGCGTTTCGAAGGATCTGATGATGATACCCAGATAGAGGAAGGCAGTAGCATGAGAGCAGAGAGAGGGGATGCTCAAGAAGGACACCAATCTGGCAGTCATGCTCCAGCAGCTGCAGCATACTGCCAGATTGGCTCCAGTGATGAGGAGGGAGGGGATGATGAGGTCACTGACTCCACGTGGGTGCCTAATAGGAGAGAGGAGGATGAGGAGGAGGCACATCTCCAACGAGGCAGGATGCCCTTGGGTGGCCAGCGTATGGGCAGCACACCGACGGAATCACACCGCAGAGCTCCGCCTGTGCAGGGCGCTGCCCCTGCCCGTCATTCAAAAAGTTCTTTGGTGTGGGCCTTTTTTGAGGCGATTGCATCAGATCGCACAGCTGCTGTTTGCAACATATGTCTCAAGCGTATATCGCGTGGCCAAAACATCAGCCGCTTGGGCACCACATGCTTGATCAGACATATGTTGACCTGCCATGCAGCTCGTTGGCAAGCCTACCTTAAAGACCCACACCAAAGAACAAAGCGGACCTCTCCTTGCACCGCATCAGCTGGGATCTCCAACCCCACTATACCTTCAGTCCTCTCTGAAACCTGCACTGAGAGGAATGAAGGTGTAGAATTAGGTGTGTCACAGCCAAGTATTTGCGGCCACTCTGCTAGCAGTACACCGACGTCCGATTCTAGCAGGCAAATTTCCCTGCCCCAGCTGCTGGACCGTCGAAAGAAGTTCACTCCCAGCCATCCACATGCCCAGCGGTTGAATGCTAGCTTGGCTAAATTGCTAGCGCTTCAACTGCTGCCTTTTCAGTTGGTAGACTCGGCCCCCTTCCGTGAGTTTGTGCAATGTGCGGTTCCTCAGTGGCAGGTTCCCGAACGCCACTTTTTCTCACGGAAGGCGATTCCGGCTCTCTACAGGCATGTGGAAGGCAATGTCTTGGCCTCGCTGGACAGGGCGGTCAGCGGTAAGGTGCATATTACCGCTGACTCATGGTCCAGCAGGCATGGACAGGGACGTTACCTTTCTTTCACGGCCCATTGGGTCACTCTTTTGGCAGCTGGGAAGGATGCAGGACAAGGTGCAGTAGTGTTGGAGGTTGTTCCACCTCCACGCCTCCAAAATGCTACTACTGGTTGTGACACACCTCTCTCCTCCACCCCCTCCTCTTCTTCTTCCTCCATGGCCTCTTCCTGTGCTTTGTCCTCGGAACCAGCGGTGCTCCGTAGGCGTTCAAGGGGCTACGCAAGTACGCAGGCAAAAAGATGCCATGCCGTGCTTGCGCTGGTGTGTTTGGGGGACAGGAGCCACACTGGGGCAGAGGTCCTGTCTGCTCTGCAGGGGCAGGCCGAGAGGTGGTTGACGCCACGCCAGCTTAAGCCAGGAATGGTGGTTTGCGACAATGGCACCAACCTCCTCTCCGCCCTCCGACAGGGACAACTGACCCATGTGCCCTGTGTGGCTCACGTCCTTAACCTGGTGGTGCAGCGGTTCTTGGGCAGGTACCCGGGCTTACAGGATGTCCTGAGGCAGGCCAGGAAAGTCTGTGTACATTTCCGCAGATCTTATAATGCCAGTGCTCGCCTGGCTGAGCTGCAAAAGGAGTTGAACCTGCCTAAGAACCGCCTTATATGTGACATGCCCACCAGGTGGAACTCAATGTTGGCCATGCTGCAGCGGCTGCACACGCAGCAGAGGGCCATCAATGAGTACCTGTGCGACTACGGCACCAGGACAGGGTCAGGGGAGCTCGGGTTTTTTTCACCACGCCAGTGGGGTATGATCAGGGATGCATGCACTGTCCTGGCACCATTTGAGGAGGCCACGAGGATGGTGAGCAGTGACAGTGCATGCATCAGTGACACTGTACCTCTTGTCCACCTGTTGGAGCACACGCTGCGTGGAATAATGGACAGGGCACTTGAGGCAGAACAGAGGCAGGAAGAGGAGGACTTCCTTGCCTCTCAAGGCCCCCTTTACCCAGACAGTGTTCCTTCTGTCCCACCCATCGCACAGGAAGAGGAGGAGGAGGAGGAGGATTGTGTCAGCATGGAGGTGGAGGCTGGCACTCAGCATCATCAGCAGCAGTCTTTTAGGGATGATTTACAGTCCCAAGAAACCAGTGGACTTGTACGTGGCTGGGAGGAGGTGGCTGCGGATCATGTCGTCCTTAGTGACCCAGAGGACTCCGGACTGAATGCCTCAGCTAACCTACGCTGCATGGCCTCCCTGATCCTGCAAAGTCTGCGGAAGGATCCTCGTATTCTTCGGATCAAGGAGAGGGACCATTACTGGCTGGCCACTCTCCTTGATCCACGGTACAAGGGTAAGGTTGCGGACCTTATCTTACCGTCGCAGAGGGAGCAGAGGATGAGACAACTCCGGGAGGCCTTACAGAAAGGTCTGTGCAACGCGTTCCCAGAGACTGGGAGGTTACAAACTCCTGGTCCTGGACAACGAGTTGCTGAGGCTTCGGGCAGTCAAAGAAGGAGCGGTGGGGAAGGTGGCCGTCTGACCGATGCGTTCAGACAATTCTTTAGTCCGCAGCCCCAAAGTATGATCGGTTCCAGCAACCATCGCCAGCGTCTGATATACATGGTGCAGGAATACCTAGGGGCAAGGTCAGACTTGGACACCTTCCCCACCGAAAATCCTCTGGCTTACTGGGTCTTGAGGATGGATCACTGGCCAGAGCTTGCACAGTATGCAATTGAGCTACTGGCCTGTCCTGCATCCAGCGTTCTTTCAGAACGCACATTCAGTGCTGCTGGAGGATTTGTCACGGATCACAGGGTGCGCCTGTCCACCGACTCGGTTGATCGACTGACTTTCATCAAGATGAACCAGTCTTGGATCACCACCAGCTACCACACACCTGATGCTGATATAACAGACTAATTGATTTTAAAATGTCACATCCCTTCAAGACTGATGCTGATGCTGAGTGCCTGTGCTGTTATGTTGACTGGCTATCCTCCTCCTCCTCCTCAATGATCCGATTAATGATGATAGCTTGGAAGATCATTTTGGTTTATGGGTGCCGCCACCAGTGGCTAAGGCCCAATTTTTCAGCCCCTGTTTAACAGGGGCGTGTAATTACAATTTTTGATGCAATACTTTGCAACAGGGCTCATTGCTGTGCTCCAAGTACAGTATCTGTGAGGGGTTGCAGTGTTGAGCCACCAGTGCCTAAGGCCCAATTTTTCAGCCCCTGTTCAACAGGGGCATGCAATTATAATTATTGATCTAATAATTCACAGCAGGGCCCATTGCTGCGCCCACCAAGAGTAACTGTCAGGCCTTACAGTGTTGTGTCAACACCACCACCACCACCACCACCACCAAAGGCCCAATTTTTCAGCCCCTGTTCAACAGGGGCATGCAGTTATAATTATTGATCTAATAATTCACAGCAGGGCCCATTGCTGCGCCCACCAAGAGTAACTGTCAGGCCTTACAGTGTTGTGGCACCAGCACCACCATCAAAGGCCCAATTTTTACTACAACTGTTCAACAATTATATGTTATTACAATTCCTGATGTAATAGTTGACAGCAGGGCGTTCCAGCACCCACCAAGAGTAACTGTGAGTGCTTACAGTGTTGTGCCAACACCAACACCTAAGGGGCCAATTTCTGCAGAGTATATACGGCAGGTCCCTACTTTCAAACATCCAACTTACAAACGACTACTACTTGCAAACGGAAGAAGACAACAGGAAGTGAGAGGAAATCTACCCCTTGGAAGGAAAATTCTCTCCTGTAAGAATTAATATGGGAGAAAGGTGTCTCCTCTCTACTGATGCTTTATCACCAATCCTTGTTTCAATAAAAACACCACATTTCAAAAACAGTTTTCATTGGGACGCAAAGTGAGGTGAAATGTTCTGAACAGGGGCACAGACAGCAAAACAAATGTTACAGGGGTGATAACCCTTCCCTATGTTTTCCAAAAAGCTTAAAAATAGGTATTTGGGCTGGAGCTACACTTAAACAATGTAGCTGTTCAAAATTACAAACAGATTCTACATAAGAACAAACCTACAGTCCCTGTCTTGTATGCACCGCCTGTATACGGCTGTTCAGAGTATATAGGGCCTTTTTTATTTTGTGTGCGGGGTTCCCCTTAATATCCATACAAGACCCAAAGGGGCTGGTAATGGGCTGGGGTAGGGGGGGGGGGGGTGATGGGGTAGCTATGCCATTTTTCTTAAAGATTTTCATCCATATTACCGGGACCAGAAATTACATTAAAGCCGCAAGCAGTTTTAAATGGCTTTTTTTCCTTTAGAAAAGTAATTTTGTGCAGGGACAGTTCTAAACACGGGAAACACGTGGCACTTCACAGGCATACTTTAGACACCCCCCAGGTACGATATTTAAAGGAATATTTGACTTTTTTTTTTCACTTTATGCATCATTAAAATGACTGCTCCCGGAAAACGTCCGTTTTTAAAACTTCTGTTTGCATTGATACATGTCCCCTGGTGCAGAACCCGGGTTCCCAAACTCTGTTTAGGACAATAACATGGATAATAGTCGTTATAATTAGCACTTTAGAATCCGAACGTTCGCATCCATTGTATTTAATAGGGTTCTAATGTTCGTGCAAACTTTCGGTCCGTTCGCGGGTTCTGGTGCGAACCGAACTCGGGGGTGTTCGGCTCATCACTATCATGTACCAGACCTCACATCTTGATTTAATGTTACCGGTGTAATCCATTTGGTTTTCACTAATAAACATCAATTTTATTTATTCATTGTCCCAATCTCTGCTGCCTTGAAAACCCCAAGCGGCGGAATCTTCCCCTATCTTGTATTTTCATGTAACCTTATTTTTCTTTCAATAAAATCATTTATGGAATAAAAAAAAAAAGAAATGTAGTCTGTGAATTTTGACCAGATCCCTTGATAGACTTTGTTGGTACTTGCCCTCCTGGCGTTCATCAGCGTAGAAATTGCTCTGCTCAGGCAACCTAATGCCATCAGCCTTCCGCTCTCAAAAACCAAGCCATAAGATGGAGATGGGATGAGCATGGATGAAGAGTTGTTCCCTGCAACAAGAGATCTGGTCTGGCTGGGAGAGGAATTGGATCCCAGAAGCTCAAGTCTAACAGCAGAGGAAACCATGGTCTGTTGGGCCAGTATGGAACTATCGCCACTATTTCGGCCTCTTCCCACCTGAGTCTCGATAGGAACCGTAGAATGACGGGTACCGGGGGAAAGGCATAGGCCCTGTTGAACCTCCACTGATCCGTCAGGGCATCCACTCCGAAGGCCTGGGGACAACGACCTCTCGTGTAATATTTTGTTAGTTTGAAATTGCACGGGGAGGCAAACAGATCCACTTCTGGTACAATTCCCAGGGACAGAATCCAATTGAAAACCTTGGTGTGGAGAGACCACTCGTTGTTGAGAGAAAGTCCGCTTGAAGTTTCTGAGATCCGGGAAGATAGACAGCTGTCAGATTTGTCAGATTTGTCTGGGCCCATGTCATGATTGGTTCTACTTCCCTCAGTAGAGAGAGACTGCGAGTGCCTCCTTGCCTCTTGATATACGAGACTGCCGACGTGTTGTCCAGCCTTAGGAGAACTGAGGCACCCTTTATCAAGTGAAGAAAGGCTTGTAGAGCACAGAAGGCTGCTCGGAGCTCCAGGACATTGGACACTATCCTTCTGGACGGGAAGTCCCACTTCCCCTGAGCTACCTCCTTCAGGCAGAGGGCTCCCCAGCCTCTGTTGCTGGCATCCGTTGTGATTGTGATCAAGGAGACGGGGGCTATGGAATGGCAGTTGAGGAGATTCTTCCGTAGTAGCCACCAGGGAAGGCTTTCCCACATGGATGGGGTTATCCGTATGAAATGATCCCGAGACCCCGGATCCCACTGCTGGAGAAAACCCTTCTGAAAGGGTCGCATCTTCCATGGTGCCCACTTCACCACGGGGGCTGTGGATACCATGGTGCCTATTATCTTGAGACACTGTGAAGCTCTGAGGAGAGGAGATGCCATTGCAAGACGAATTCTGTCCCGAATCACTGGTATTTTTTCCAAGGGTAAGGAGATGGTACTCTCTACTGTATTGAATTGAGCGCCGAGAAAAATCAGAGACTGTGTAGGCTCTAGATGACTCTTCTCTCTGTTCAACAGCCAACCGAATTTGGTCAGAGTGGAGATGACCTGAGACCGATGCATTAACAGCTGTTCCCTGTTTTGTGAAAGTAATAGAAGATTGTCCAGGTAGTGATGTAACCAGATACCTCTGGTCCTGATTAGAGCTACGACAGCCAGTAAGAGCTTTGAAAATACCCGAGGCGATGTTGTAAGCCCGAACGGGAGACATATAAACTGGAGGTGAATCTGGTCCACTGCAAACCGAAGATACTTTTGAAATTCCTCTGCTATCGGGACATGAAAATAAGCATCTTTCAGATCTATTGACACAAGCCAGTCGCCTGGCTGAACTGTCTGACGTATTGTGAGCAGCGACTCCATTTTGAATTTTTCCTTTTTGATAAAGGTATTTAGATGTGTCAGGTCTATCACCGGTCTCCAGGAGCCGTTTTTTTTTTTGAACCATGAACAGGGGTGAGTACATCCCATGGAATCTTTCATCTTTTGGTACATGTATGGCGGCACCCTGGGCCACGAGAGAGTCTGTGTATGAAAGAAGGATTTGCCTCTTCTCTTCCGAGCAAGGTAGGACTTTGGGTACGAACTGAAGTGTGGGTGGACTGACAAAAATCCAAGAATGACCTGAAGAGACCTGTTTTGATAGTCCAGAAATCTTTTATCGAGGCTGCCCAGACGTGCCGGAACTGAAGTAACCGAGCTCCCACTTGTTCCGTCTGGGCCGACCCTATATCAAAAAGACTTAGGAGCCTCACGTCCACCAGAGGAAGCTCCTTTTGTGGATTTCTGACCAGAAGGCTGGTTTCTTCTCCAGTTCTTTCTGAATTCACGACCAGGTCTGTAACGACGAGCTCTTGCACGATCCTGATCTTGTCTAGGTTAAGCTCTTTTCTGACCAAGAAGACGACGATCCTGGGGAAGGAACCCTGACTTACCCCCTGTGGCACGGGTGATAGTACTGTCAAGCTTATTCCCAAAAAGGAAAGACCCTTGAAAGGGAATCCTGCACCATGCCTGTTTAGAAGCAGGATCAGCTACCCAAGGGCATAGCCAGAAGGCAAGTTTAGCTGTAACAGAAGAAAGCATGACACGTGCCACCAGGCAAATAATATCAAGAGAAGCCTCACCCAAAAAGACCAACGCCATTTTTAGCTCATGGACCGGCAAGCTTCTGGCTGACGCTTGCCAAGGAAGAATCCACTTCGTCTGTCCAGGCCTCCATTGCTTTGGACAGGGTTGCAGGGCCAATGCTGGCTTACAGGCCATGCCCGCTGTAATATATATATACGTTTGAGATCCGTATCTATTTTCCTCTCCAAACCGTCCCTGAAGGAAACGGTGTCTTCCAGAGGGAGTGTAACGTGCCTTACCAACCTCATTAGGGCTGCATCGATCAGAGCGGCCGTTTCTAGATGTTTCACATCCTCACTTTTGAATGGGTACATTTTTGTTATTTTAGAAAGTAACACATTTTTCCTTTCTATGCCAGTCCATTCATCTGTAATAATACTCCCTCTTGAGTTGTTTGAAGTATTTCCTCTGCTTAGAAGGTGCTTCTACTGGTTCTTCCCATTTTAAGGTGTCTTTAACTGCTTTAACCAGGTTTGGAACTAGAGAAAAATCAAACCCTGTGGTATTGTTAACACTTTCCATCTCACTGTCCGAGGATTCACTTGAGGAGCGGTTATGCTGAGAGGGACCCGGAGCCCCAGGGTCATCCTGCTCAAGGACTGGTGCTGGGTCAACAGGAGGGATGATGGTGCGGCTGGAGTCAGATTTGTTCAGGGATTCCTGGACCACTTTTCTGACCAGTGCCTCCACTTGATGGTCTCCACCTCCTCTTTCCCTTACAGCTCGGGAGTAGCATGGCTCACAGAGGGATTTACCTTCCGGGACCTGAGCCCTACATCCCCAGCAAGTTTTTCTTCCAGAATGGCTGGAATAGCGGTGAGAATGACGCCCAGATGTGGATTTGGGCTTTTCTCTATGGTGCCTAGAAGATGATCTAGGACGTCTAGAACTTGACTTTGAATGATGATGTTGTGATCTAGAATTGTCATTATCTTCACGTGCCGAAAGCCAGTGATCAGACCTAGCGGGGCTGAGGGAAAATAAAAAATTAACATGGTCCTGAATAACAGACCCAAACAAACAGGTAGAGGGAAAAAAATTCCATCCTACCTGCAGCGTAAGGGTTGGCCACTGGGGGGCAGTGACACATCCATGGCAGAAGGAGCACAAACTGAAAACAATCAATCAAGCAAGTGTAAACAAAAGTACTAATGCGCTACCAAAAGTGTTCAAACAAAATATATAATACTAATAATAAAGTGCTATAATGAGGGCGTAAACAGCAGCTGACTTCTGTAGTGTATCCAGCACCCAGAAAATGTTTTAAATATAATGAAGTAGCGCTAATTACTATTTAACAAAGTGCTATGTGAATAAAGTTAGTGCAAATGAATCTCATATTAATAATAATAACGTGCATCACAACAGTGTATAGTTAATAATATAAAGTTCATTCAGGTAAAATATATACTAAACTAAAACCAAGTCCATGTGAGAAAGTGCTATAACTTGTGCATCTACAGAAAAAATCTCTGATCATCCAGGGAACAACTCAGTCCTTGTCACAACAGGATAATTTCATGGATGAGCAAAATAACAGAGCGGAGGAAAGGGACGGGCAAGGGAGTCCAAGTCTGGAAAATATGTAGATAAAAACGACAGATTCCTCGTATCCTCCCCCTGTGGTGATGGCCGCTTACCTTATAAATAGACCCCACTGGGTCTCATGGTGCATTAAACGATAATGGCCAACCAACGGTGAATACTCCTTCCTCCTTGGTTTGTTTTGAACAGGACACCACTGCAGTACTGCCTCCAACCTTGCCACAGATCATACCCTTGATGAAGTCACGTGGCAGTGACGCAACGCGTCGTGAGGAGCTTAAGTGATGCTGTTTTTACCTGTATGGCGTTTTTTTGCCTTTTTATTTGTCAACTACTGATTTTAATAAATGGATCTATGTGCCTTTTAACTTACTACACTATGGAGATCCTTTTTTCTTGCTTTTAAATCCTTGGATCCGGAGATACATTTCCCAGGAAATCTGTGGCGAGGTTGGAGGCAGTACTGCAGTGGTGTCCTGTTCAAAACACACCGAGGAGGAAGGAGTATTCACAGTTGGTTGGCCATTATCGTTTAATGCACCATTAGACCCAGAGGGGTCTATTTATAAGGTAAGCGGCCATCACCACAGGGGGAGGATACGAGGAATCTGTCGTTTTTATCTACATATTTTCCAGACTTGGACTCCCTTGCCCGTCCCTTTCCTCTGCTCTGTTATTTTGCTCATCTATGAAATTATCCTGTTGTGACAAGGACTGAGTTGTATCTGACAGCTATTTAAACCTGCCGCCCTGTGTTGATGTCATCGCACACCCAGCGCGCCTGCGCTGTGCCCGACGCGACCCCACTGACCTCGCGCGCTTGCGCGATCGCCGCTATCTGGTCCGGACCGCGCTCTAGCAACCAAGCCTCGATCTCGAACGAGACTCGCGCATCCGCAGAATGTCCGAAAAGTGGCCCTGGGCATATCAAGATGAGGCCTCCTGCTAATAGCTAGGACGTTTGGCCATGTTGCCGCTTTCCTGCCAATGGCCGGCTAGTAAGCTCTTCAAGGCATCGCATTCACCTCCCGTGTCCACCCTGCTAATAGCTGAGACTGTTGGACTCCAGATAGACACCGCCTGAATCGTCATTTTCACGTGCAAACCGCCAGGACTGGACCGAAAGAAAAAACTTTTAAGGTAAGACTACCTTGGTCCTAGGAGGAGGACAAAAAAAGGAACACAGTCTCTGGCTAGAAGCAAAGATTTATGGGGTATGAGAGGCGGGATTAACTCACACATAGGCTGCCATGGAGTCTGTCAGGAAAATATTTTTTACTTTCTGATATAAAACACATCCGATAAAAAATGTAAAAAATCAAATTTCTTAAAAAATTTAGGCCAATATGTATTCTGCTACATATTTGTGGTAAAAAAAAATCCCAATAGGCATATATTGATTGGTCTTTGCGAATGTTATAGCATCTACAAATTAAGATATATTTTATTTATTTATTTATTTATTTTTACTAGTAATGGCGGTGATCAACCACTTATAGTAGGACCGCAATATAGTGCGGACAAATCGGACACCTAACTGACACTTTTTGGGGACCAGTGACACTAATATAGTGATCAGTGCTAAAAAAATATGCACCATTACTGTACTAATGACATTGGCTGGGAAGGAGTTAACATCAGGGGCAATCAAAGGGTTAACTGTGTGCTTTCTCACTGTGTGGGAGGGGCTTTAACTAGGGGAAGGCATTGATCCATGTTTCTGCTTTGTAGAAACACAAGGTCAACACCTTCCATTCTGACAGAACTACAATCAATCCACCTTGTTTACATGGGCAGACTGCCGTTCTGCATGTGTGCTGTCTAATCGGTGGTTGCCGGTGGACATCGAGTCCACGGTATCCGCTGCTGGGCTCCCGCTGTGTCTGAGCCCAGCGGGTCGCCAGCGGTGGCGCACGCCGAAGACCCATGAGTGTCAGATCACGTACTAGGTACATGATCTGGCACAGAGCGGCCGCCCTGCTGCAGTACAGTGGCTTGAAAAAGTATTCATATTCCTTGAAATTTTCCACATTTTGTCATATTACAACCAAAAACGTAAATGTATTTTATTGGGATTTTATGTATTAGACCTACACAAAGGGGGTGATTTACTAAAGACCTGCGCCTGTGGTGCAGTGGAGAAATTGGAGCAATTGCACAAAAAACGGGACTCAAAACATTTATAAAAAATTATGGTGAACTTATATGCACCAAACCATATTTACATAGGAAGCGCTGTTGCGCACTTGCGCAATCTTTCGCGCCTACCATTAGCAAGCGTAGCCAATGTAATCTTCAACATTTTTGTCTGAATACTGTAGATAACTTTACTAGTTTACCATCTCCTGTTACCAGGCTAAAAAGTATGTATATAATATTGTTTAAATGCACAAATTCTGTCCAGAACATGTAGATCTGTCTTACAACTAATCAAGCCTTTTTACACCCTTCTTTCAGCTTACTCAACTGCACATGTGCATTGACAATGCACACCATTTTATGCTCGCCTGACAGGGCGCACACGCTTTAGCTTGTTAAATATGTGTGTTGCACACGGGCGCATCTGCGTTCTCCAGAGTGCACAACTGCTTATACATTGAGCTTGTGCTCATTGTAATGCTGATCATGTTAATGAGATTTTCCTTATCACATGGAGAATATTGCTTCCACTTTTATTCCTTTCATTCATTTCTTTTTGAAACAACTCAATATTCATTCTAGAGATCTTCCTCCTATCAACAACTGTGCAGATGTTTCCTGGACTTGTAAGTTTGCATTTTATGGTGATAGTCTATAATCATCGGTGGAGCCGAAACTTCCATGAAAACATCTTCTCAACACATGTCTGTGTATTGTGCATTCTGGACAATTCTTTCCCCATACACTGTACAAATGTAAGGATAGAAAAATATGCAGTTTTTCTTCTACCAGTACTGGTCGGTCTTACGATGTGGAGCCCTTCATAACATGTTCGACCGAAGGGGTGGTGTACCTCATTCAGTGCCCATGTGGCTTGCAGTACATTGGGAGGACCAAAGGGGCACTCCGGGTGAGACTGAATGAGCATATTGCCAACATACGTAGGGGTTTTGACAAGCACTCAGTATCGAAGCATTATGATCAGGTGCATAACAGGGATCCCTCCAATACCCTGTTTATAGGGATTTACAAATACAGACCACACTGGAGAGGGAGCTCTTTGGTCCGGGAAATTTCTAAACAAGAAATGGCCTGGATCTATTGTTTAAGAACTTATGTGCCATTTGGGCTTAATTGCTTTTATTAACAATTCCTGATGATTCCGTTTGTTACTTAGTCCATGTTGCTATTGACTTTAGATTGTTATTTAGTCCATGTTGCTATTGACTTTAGATAGGACATTGTAATATGTACTGACCAAGAAACAATACCGCTATAGATATTGACCATATGATAACAAATTAGGAGGTTATTATTTATACATATTACTAGCCTCATTTTGGGTCTTCATCCGAACCAATTATTCCAGAAGAATTTTTTATCAGATTAAACTTCCTTTGTTTTATTAATTATTTTTTTCCGCTTGATTTTTATATTTTTACAATTTTTATAATTCATTTTCATATTTTTTTATTCAATTTGGGGCTTTTGTTTTTCCACATTTGCAGTTCTCCCTTGGGGAGTTATTGCAAATAAAGTTTTATATTCAGTCCCAACTCTTAGAATGGGCTGGACTGGATGTTTGGGTTGTGATGCTTGTTTGGACATCCACCCATGCATTACTATCCAGTTATTCTAATTTTTAAACTTCTTAAGAGATGTTTTTTGTAATATAAAGTATCTTAGTCGATATTCCTATATTGTCCACAAGATGGCGCAGGTTTTCAAGCAACAGTGACACCATGCGCTATATGAGTGGACTTCCTGTTTTTAATTTGCTTTAGGGGGTTTGTCGAATGCCTCTATCTCCTTCCTTGGGCCAGTGCTGATTAGTGCTGCCCTCAGAGAGACTTCTCTAACTTCCTTTAGTCTTAGTCCCAATTTTTAATCTAACTCTTTCTAAATCTATTTTTAATCTTAAATTTAATTTAATTTTATTAATATTTTTTAGCTATCATCATATCCTTTCATTGCTATGTACATTCCTTTCGCTCAAATAGGGGAGTCAGCATATATACATTCATCATGCCATAATGTGCATGTTTTTAGCAACATTATATATCCGTGCCCTCCTTACTGACTGCTTGGCAGATGGAATTGTAGTGTTGCACGGAGGTTTGTTTTTTGTTTTTCTTGTTTGCTCTGCCCGGGTTCTCCAATTCTCGCGCTAACATCGCGAGAGTATGGAGTAATCACAGGCAGCCTCATATTTGTATTTTTTTTGTTTTTGAAGCCTGAACTCTCCAGGTCTCGCATGGTTGCGCTGAAGTCCCGCGAGATAACCTTACGTGGGATGTGAGATCCCATAATGAGGCTTGGTTATGTGTGGTCTCCGGTGCGCATGCGCATACGAATGAGACCTGGCGCTGTTTGCTTCCTTAGCGCTCCAGGTTTGATACCTAAATTCCGCACCTGCTTATCATAGTCCCGCGATATCATGTGGTGTCCCGGTCACCTGTGAGGTGAAGATGATGACCCAAAGTGAGGCTTGGTGAGGTAGGGACTCATGCACACGGAAATTGAGAAGGAGGCTTGGTTTCATTTGTTTGTCTATTTAGGGGGGTGATACAGTGTGCCTCCCGTGCCCCTGGAAGAAGTGATTCTCTCACGAAACTAGTCGGGCGGAACGAGCGGTGCACTGTTGTCACCCCCCTACTTTTTGCTCGTAACCCCTGCACGGACGGGTGGCCTGTTTGCGTTCGGCCGGCGCATCAGGTTATAGGCCTATCTACTACTGCAACCCTGTAAGTGTATTTTGTATTTGTTTTTTGGAATAAACGAAAGGATTTTACACTATCAGAGGCCTTTGTCTGTTCCATATATCTATTATACATCGGGATCCATTGCTCTGGAGGGTGGAGTATAGCAGGCGTGGAGGAGTTTGGAGTCATCCAGCCCAGCAGCCCAGCAGTACTTGTATCCAAGGCTTCCCTGGGTCCTCCGTAATAGGGGACTACGGGGTTCTGGTAAGCGGATCCCCTTCACTGGTGGTGGATAATATTTTGTTTTGCTGCTCTATTGCCACTAGGGATGAGCTCGGTGTTCGAGTCGAGCATAGGTTCGACTCGAACATCGGCTGTTCGCGCGTTCGGCGAACAACGAACGATTTGGGCCGTTCGCGCCAAATTCGAGTGACGCAAACGGCCCACAATACACTGCACCATCGCAGTGTAATCCCGGCGCTGTGATTGGCCAAGCATGCAGGGTCACAGCAGCAATACAGCGGGCGGAGTGTGCCTCCTGATCATATTACACCTGAACTTAGCCTGTATTGCTGCTTTTTCCTGGTGTGTTACACCAACAGGATTTTGCGGCACTTACAGCGGGCGGAGTGTGCCTCCTGATCATATTACACCTGAACTTAGCCTGTATTGCTGCTTTTTCCTGGTGTGTTACACCAACAGGATTTTGCGGCACTTACAGCGGGTGGAGTGTGCCTCCTGATCATATTACACCTGAACTTAGCCTGTATTGCTGCTTTTTCCTGGTGTGTTACACCAACAGGATTTTGCGGCACTTACAGCGGGCGGAGTGTGCCTCCTGACCATATTACACCTGAACTTAGCCTGTATTGCTGCTTTTTCCTGGTGTGTTACACCAACAGGATTTTGCGGCACTTACAGCGGGCGGAGTGTGCCTCCTGACCATATTACACCTGAACTTAGCCTGTATTGCTGCTTTTTCCTGGTGTGTTACACCAACAGGATTTTGCGGCACTTACAGCGGGCGGAGTGTGCCTCCTGACCATATTACACCTGAACTTAGCCTGTATTGCTGCTTTTTCCTGGTGTGTTACACCAACAGGATTTTGCGGCACTTACAGCGGGCGGATTGTGCCTCCTGATCATATTACACCTGAAGTTAGCCTGTATTGCTGCTTTTTCCTGGTGTGTTACACCAACAGACATTTGTGGCACTTACAGTGGGCGGAGTGTGCCTCCTGACCATATTACACCTGAAGTTAGCCTGTATTGCTGCTTTTTCCTGGTGTGTTACACCAACAGGCATTTGCAGCACCTACAGCAGGCGTAGTGTGATTCCTGCAAAATATACTCCTGAAGCTAGGCCTTATTGCTGGTTTTCCCATTTCCCTGCAGGCCATTAGAATGTCTGGAAGGCAAACAAGGAGAGGCAGACAGTCAGGAGCCAATAAAAGAGGGCAAGCAGGCTCTGTGTCTAGAGACAACAGTGCTGGTCGTGGACGCGGTGCATCGCCATCAGCACGTGGCCATGGGACACGCTTGTCCTTCTTTTCGGCAGCTGGACGTGTTGAGCCGCATCATGCCGAAGACTTGGTAGAGTGGATGACCAAGCCCTCCTTATCCTCCTCATCCTCTCTCACCCAGTCTCAGGGTACTGGCAAAGCAGCTGCCAAAGCGTCCTCTTCCCTGGTATCAATGTCATCATCAGTCACTCCTTCCCTAGACCAACCATGTCCTCCTGAGGAGTCCCCCGAACTGTTTGAGCACAGTGTTGGGTACATGCTCCAGGAGGATGCCCAGCGTTTCGAAGGGTCTGATGATGATACCCAGCTAGAGGAAGGCAGTAGCGTGAGAGCAGAGAGAGGGGATGCTCAAGAAGGACACCAATCTGGCAGTCATGTTCCAGCAGCTGCAGCATACTGCCAGATTGGCTCCAGTGATGAGGAGGGAGGGGATGATGAGGTCACTGACTCCACGTGGGTGCCTAATAGGAGAGAGGAGGAGGATGAGGAGGAGGCACATCTCCAACGAGGCTGGATGCCCTCGGGGGGCCAGCGTAAGGGCAGCACACCGACGGAATCACACCGCAGAGCTCCGCCTGTGCAGGGCGCTGCCTCTGCCCGTTATTCAAAAAGTTCTTTGGTGTGGGCCTTTTTTGAGTCGAGTGCATCAGATCGCACAGCTGCTGTTTGCAACATATGTCTCAAGCGTATATCGCGTGGCCAAAACATCACCCGCTTGGGCACCACATGCTTGACCAGACATATGTTGACCTGCCATGCAGCTCGTTGGCAAGCCTACCTTAAAGACCCACACCAAAGAACAAAGCGGACCTCTTCTTGCACCGCATCAGCTGGGATCTCCAACCCCACTATACCTTCAGTCCTCTCTGAAACCTGCTCTGAGAGGAATGAAGGTGTAGAATTAGGTGTGTCACAGCCAAGTACTTGCGGGCACTCTGCTAGCAGTACACCAACGTCCGATTCTAGCAGGCAAATTTCCCTGCCCCAGCTGCTGGACCGTCGAAAGAAGTTCACTCCCAGCCATCCACATGCCTAGCGGTTGAATGCTAGCTTGGCTAAATTGCTAGCGCTTCAACTGCTGCCTTTTCAGTTGGTAGACTCGGCCCCGATTCCAGCTCTCTACCGGCATGTGGAAGGCAATGTCTTGGCCTCGCTGGACAGGGCGTTCAGCGGTAAGGTGCATATTACCGCTGACTCATGGTCCAGCAGGCATGGACAGGGACGTTACCTTTCTTTCACGGCCCATTGGGTCACTCTTTTGGCAGCTGGGAAGGATGCAGAACAAGGTGCAGTAGTGTTGGAGGTTGTTCCACCGCCACGCCTCCAAAATGCTACTACTGGTTGTGACACACCTCTGTCCTCCACCCCCTCCTCTTCTTCTTCCTCCGTGGCCTCTTCCTGTGCTTTGTCCTCGGAACCAGCGGTGCTCCGTAGGCGTTCAAGGGGCTACGCAAGTACGCAGGCAAAAAGATGCCATGCCGTGCTTGCGCTGGTGTGTTTGGGGGACAGGAGCCACACTGGGGCAGAGGTTCTGTCTGCTCTGCAGGGGCAGGCCGAGAGGTTGTTGACGCCACGCCAGCTTAAGCCAGGAATGGTAGTTTGCGACAATGGCACCAACCTCCTCTCCGCTCTCCGACAGGGACAACTGACCCATGTGCCCTGTGTGGCTCACGTCCTTAACCTGGTGGTGCAGCGGTTCTTGGGCAGGTACCCGGGCTTACAGGATGTCCTGAGGCAGGCTAGGAAAGTCTGTGTGCATTTCCGCAGATCTTATAATGCCAGTGCTCGCCTGGCTGAGCTGCAAAAGGAGTTGAACCTGCCCAAGAACCGCCTTATATGTGACATGCCCACCAGGTGGAACTCAACGTTGGCCATGCTGCAGCGGCTGCACACGCAGCAGAGGGCCATCAATGAGTACCTGTGCGACTACGACACCAGGACAGGGTCAGGGGAACACTGGTTTTTTTCACGACGCCAGTGGGGCATAATCAGGGATGCATGCACAGTCCTGGCACCATTTGAGGAGGCCACGAGGATGGTGAGCAGTGACAGTGCTTGCATCAGTGACACTGTACCTCTTGTCCACCTGTTGGAACATACGCTGCGTGGAATAATGGACAGGGCACTTGAGGCAGAACAGAGGCAGGAAGAGGAGGACTTCCTTGCCTCTCAAGGCCCTCTTTACCCAGACAGTGTTCCTTCTGTCCCACCCATCGCACTGGAAGAAGAGGAGGAGGAGGAGGAGGATTGTGTCAGCATGGAGGTGGAGCCTGGCACTCAGCATCATCAGCAGCAGTCTTTTAGGGATGATTTACAGTCCCAAGAAACCAGTGGACTTGTACGTGGCTGGGAGGAGGTGGCTGCGGATCATGTCGTCCTTAGTGACCCAGAGGACTCCGGACCGAATGCCTCAGCTAACCTATGCTGCATGGCCTCCCTGATCCTGCAAAGTCTGCGGAAGGATCCTCGTATTCTTCGGATCAAGGAGAGGAACCATTACTGGCTGGCCACTCTCCTTGATCCACGGTACAAGGGTAAGGTTGCGGACCTTATCTTACCGTCGCAGAGGGAGCAGAGGATGAGACAACTCCGGGAGGCCTTGCAGAAAGGTCTGTGCAACGCGTTCCCAGAGACTGGGAGGTTACAAACTCCTGGTCCTGGACAACGAGTTGCTGAGGCTTCGGTCAGTCAAAGAAGGAGCGGTGGGGAAGGTGGCCGTCTGACCGATGCGTTCAGACAATTCTTTAGTCCGCAGCCCCAAGGTATGATCGGTTCCAGCAACCATCGCCAGTGTCTGATATACATGGTGCAGGAATACCTAGGGGCAAGGTCAGACTTGGACACCTTCCCCACGAAAATTCTCTGGCTTACTGGGTCTTGAGGATGGATCACTGGCCAGAGCTTGCACAGTATGCAATTGAGCTACTGGCCTGTCCTGCATCCAGCGTTCTTTCAGAACGCACATTCAGTGCTGCTGGAGGATTTGTCACGAATCACAGGGTGCGCCTGTCCACCGACTCTGTTGATCGACTGACCTTCATAAAGATGAACCAGTCTTGGATCACCACCAGCTACCAAACACCTGAAGCTGATATAACAGACTAATTTATTTTCAAATGTCACATCCCTTCAAGACTGATGCTGATGCTGAGAGACTGTCCTGTTATGTTGACTGACTATCCTCCTCCTCCTCAATGATCCGATTGATGATGATGATGATAGCTTGGAAGAACATTTTTGTTTCTGGGTGCCGCCACCAGTGGCTAAGGCCCAATTTTTCAGCCCCTGTGTAACAGGGGCGTGTTATTACAATTTTTTATGCAATGCTTTGCAGCAGGGCTCATTCCTGCACTCCAACTAGAGTATCTGGGAGAGGTTGCAGTGTCGTGGCACCAGCACCAGTGGCTAAGGCCCAATTTTTCAGCCCCTGTTTAACAGGGGCGTGTAATTACAATTTTTGATGCAATACTTTGCAACAGGGCTCATTGCTGTGCTCCAAGTACAGTATCTGTGAGGGGTTGCAGTGTTGTGGCACCAGTGCCTAAGGCCCAATTTTTCTGCCCCTGTTTAACAGGGGCATGTAATTACAATTCTTGATCTAATAATTCACAGCAGGGCCCATTCCTGCGCCCACCAAGACTAACTGTGATGCCTTACAGTGTTGTGTCAACACCACCACCACCAAAGGCCCAATTTTTCAGCCCCTGTTCAACAGGGGCATGCAATTACAATTCTTGATCTAATAATTCACAGCAGGGCCCATTCATGCGCCCACCAAGAGTAACTGTGAGGGCTCACAGTGTTGTGACAACACCAACATGTAAGGGGCAAATTTCAGCTGAGTATATACGGCAGGCCCCTACTTTCAAACATCCAACTTACAAACGACTCCTCCTTGCAAACGGAAGGATACAACAGGAAGTGAGAGGAAATCTACCCCTAGGAAGGGAAATTCTCTCCTGTAAGAGTTAATATGGGGAAAAAAGTGTATCCTCTCCACTGATGCTTTATCACCAATTCTTGTTTCAATAAAAACCCTAAATTTTCAAAACACATTTGTCATTAGGACGGAAAGTGAGGTGAACTGTTCTGAACAGGTGCACACTGCACAGACAGCAAAACAAATGTTACAGGGGTGATAACCCTTCCCTATGTTTTCCAAAAAGCTTAAAAATAGATTTTTTGGCTGGAGCTACACTTAAACAATGTATCTGTTCAAAATTACAAACAGATTCTACATAAGAACAAACCTACAGTCCCTGTCTTGTATGCACCGCCTGTATACGGCTATTCAGAGTATATAGGGCCTTTTTTATTTTGTGTGCGGGGTTCCCCCTAATATCCATACAAGACCCAAAGGGGCTGGTAATGGGCTGGGGTAGGGGGGGGGGGGGCTGTGATGGGGTAGCTATGCCATTTTTCTTAAAGATTTTCATCCATATTACCGGGACCAGACATTACATTAAAGCCGCAAGCAGTTTTAAATGGCTTTTTTTCCTTTAGAAATGTAATTTTGTGCAGGGACAGTTCTAAACACGGGAAACGCGTGGCACTTCACAGGCATACTTTAGACACCCCCCAGGTACGATATTTAAAGGAATATTTGACTTATTTTTTTCACTTTATGCATCATTAAAATGACTGCTCCCGAAAAACAGCTGTTTTTAAAACTTTTTTTTGGATTGATACATGTCCCCTGGTGCAGAACCCGGGTTCCCAAAAGCTTTTTAGGACAATAACATGCATATTAGTCGTTATAAATAGCACTTTAGATTTCGAACGTTCCCATCCATTGTATTTAATAGGGTTCTAAAGTTCGTGCAAACTTTCGGTCCGTTCGTGGGTTCTGGTGCGAACCGAACCCGGGGGTGTTCGGCTCATCACTAATTGCCGCAGAGTGTGGACTGTCACCATTATAAGATCTTCTGCACGGGTGGATTTCATCATTTGTGTATATATTTTTCTGGAAGATTTAAGGATCTATTCTTTGGACTCTATTTTGGGACACTTATTCATTCACACACTTTTACATTTATTTGTATATTTGTGTTATATTATCATTTTTGTGACTGTGCACAGGCATAAGCAATTTGCATACTGTTTTCTCACAGAATTTTTAGTTTATTGGTAGCGCGGCTTTATTATTTTCTTTTATGTTGTTCACTGTTTGATGTATCACAGAAAGACGCAGCTTTGCACTGGTATTCATTTGCACCAATTTCCTACACTGTAGGATCATTTTTTATTTATTAATTCATTCTTAGCGCAGTTTCTTTATATTTTTCTTATTTTACACACTATGAGAAAAATTGTCCCCAGAGAGCGAGCTCCGCCCCGCCTCTCTCTTAAGTAACCTCTCCCATGAGTCTCTGCGGCGGAACCTCCGCCCTGAGGCCGAATGGGGCTCTGGGTACTGTAGTCCCGGGGCCTTAAAGGAGACCCCGCTACACACTCCCCCCACTTGAACTCTTTGGTCCCCAAAGATAACATAATCTCCAACTACAGATCTCACAACATCCATCAATCCTTCATATGATGTCGGCCGAGGAAATTCCCACCAAAAACGAGGCAGTGAACTCCTCTGCCCACAGGACACATTAACATTAGTATCCTGTCTAACTGTGCCAGAGAGTGAGCTGGGGATGCCTCCCACCAAATAAACAGCGGGAGGGTCATGGTCTTCCATACTCCTTCTAGCAGTGACTACAGTGTCTTCCGCACTTTCACCCATCTGTGGGTAGGTTAGTCTCCTGGGAGGTTTTATTGCCCTCCGCTTCCTCTGTCCTCTTGGGCTTTCTGTTGGAGCAGACTCTTCTTCTGTTGCTAACTCAGGACTTCCCCCTTCCTCGGGAACATCCGGCTCCGGAGCAGGAAGGTACATGGCTTCTCTTGGATCTTCCTTTACAGATGGTTCACTGGCACTTTCCCAAGCATCCAACCAAGGACAGGAAGGGATAAACTCTGTTGCTTCTGCATTCAGTGTGTGATCCTCGGTGTCTTCGTCAGGCGGAAGATCAATAGCAGAAGTCGTTGGTCCCTGGGAAGGCCAAAGCCAGCCAATTTCCTCTCCCTCATCTTCACTCATTTCTGAATCCTCTGTATCCCCCATCCGAGGGGTCTGAGACCGAGTGTTGGGTCTAGGGGTGTCTAGAATGGACATGGGTTCAGGGGAATCCATGCTAGGAGGTAACCGAACCGCTTCAGCCAGAGGAAGTAGGTGGTTCCGATGCCAAGTCTTCAATGGCCCCAACTTTCCCTCAGGTTTACGTTTGTAAACGGGTAGGCCCGGTAGTTTTTTACAAATGACATAAGGTTCGGGTCTCCATCTATCCGCAAGCTTATGTTTTCCAGGGACTCCCAGGTTCCGCAGCAACACTCTGTCTCCTGGTTGCAAATCTTGGATCCTAACCTTTAGGTCAAAATTTCTCTTATTGCGAGCCCCCCGTTGGGCTTGCTCATAGGCCATTTTCAGATTGTGCCTAAGTCTATCCACATATCCCTTGTGGGAAGCAGCTGAACAATGGTCTATGGAAGTGCCAAAGGCCAGATCCACTGGCAATCTAGCTTCCCTCCCGAACATAAGTCTGTAAGTCTGTAAGGGGAATACCCTGTAGCGTTGCTGACAGTGCTGTTGTAAGCATGCACAAGGGCCGCTATGTGATTACTCCAATGTTGCTTCCTTTCGCTACTTAAAGTTCCCAGCATGTTGAGCAGGGTTCGATTGAACCTCTCCGGTTGAGCATCACCTTGTGGGTGATAAGGGGTAGTCCTGGTTTTCTTTATTCCCAAGGCATCCAGAAGCTTCCGTATGAGTTTACTCTCAAAGTCCCTTCCCTGATCTGAATGAAGCCTTTTTGGCAATCCGTAATGTATAAAGTATTTCTCCACGAGTGTTTTGGCCACAGTGGAGGCCTTCTGGTCTTTGGTAGGAAAGGCTTGTGCATATCGGGTGAAATGGTCGGTTACCACCAGAACATTTCCTTGTCCGCTCAGGTCGGGTTCGAGGCAGAGGAAATCAATACATACCAGGTCAAGCGGACCTTCACTTTGTAAATGGCCCATTGGGGCCGCTTGATGGGGTAGTGTCTTTCTCTGTATGCACCGTGCACAGGAATGGCAGTATTCCTCAACTTCAGCCCTCATGCAAGGCCAATAGAAACGGTCTCTAACAAGTTGGAAAGTCCTTTCCACTCCTAGGTGTCCATGGTTGTCGTGCAGAGCAATCATGACAGTTTCTCTGTGTTTCTCCGGCAGGAACAACTGCCACTTGTCTTCTTGGTCATCAGAGGGGCCCCTTCGGTAGGCCACCCCTGACGCACCAGCAGTCTGTCCCACTCTTTCTTAAGTAGGCAAGCTTCCTTTGAGGGATGACGTAGGAGTACATTTGGATCCTGATTCTCCAATGCTTCTAGGACCAACCTCCCCACAGGGTCCTCCAATTGGTCGGATCTCAACTCCTTCTTCGTTAGTCTGGGTAAGTTGTCTTCTCCCAGTTGGGCTACTTCGCAGTACTGCTTGGGGACTCCTACGATAGTGACCCCTATTTCTTCCGCACTTGAGCCTCCCCTGGCTTGGAGTTCAGCCCCTTGGCAGAGGGCCCGTACCCCGTCAGGTGCTACTTGGGTCCAGTCTTCGACACTGTGGGTAGGGACATGAGACCTTCTGGACAGGGCGTCCGCATCTCGGTTTCCCACCCCAGGTCTATATTTCAAGCTGAAATTGAAAGCAGACAGTGCCGCCAACCATCTATGTCCAGTGGCGTCCAGCTTGGCTGTGGTGAACAGGTAGGTGAGAGGATTGTTATCCGTCTTGACCGTGAAGTCTGCCCCATACAAGTAATCTCTAAGTTTGTCAACTACGGCCCACTTGAGAGCCAGGAACTCCAGCTTATGGGTGGGATAGTTCTTTTCGGAGGGGGTCAGGCTTCTGCTCACATATGCAACAGGTCTCTGCTGTCCTTCATGCTCCTGGTAGAGCACTCCTCCCAGTCCATCATGGCTGGCGTCCACATGGAGTTCGTAAGGCTTCTTCGGGTCCGCATAGGCCAGGACAGGAGCAGTGGTCAAGCTCTTTTTCAGCATCTGGAAGGCATCTTCACATTTCTCGTTCCACTGGTCCTTGACTGACTCTTCCGGCCTCCTGGGGCCCGAGTCATCCTCTTCCCCCTCCGTCTTCAGCAACTCATTCAGGGGTCTTGCTATTCGAGCAAACCCCTCCTCGAACCTTCTGTAATAAGAACAGAACCCCAAGAAGGACCTAAGTTCTGTTACGGTGGTGGGTCTTGGCCAGGAGGTGACAGCCTCCAGTTTTTCAGGGTCCGTAGACACCCCATCTTCAGACACTATGTGTCCCAGATAGTTGACTGAGGATTGGTAAAATTGACATTTTTCAGGGGAGAGCTTGAGTCCTTCCTCACTCAGTCTCTTCAAGACCTTCTCCAGCCTCTCTTCATGTTCCTCCAAAGTTCTTCCGAAGACTATGATGTCATCCAAGTATACAAGGACCTCGATGAGGTTCATGTCTCCCACAGTCTTCTCCATAAGTCTTTGGAATGTGGCTGGGGCTCCAGACAGACCTTGAGGCATCCGGTTGAATTCAAAGAACCGCACTGGGGTTATGAAAGCCATCTTCTCTTTGTCCTCTGGGTGCATCGGGATCTGATAATACCCGCTCTTCAGGTCCATAACACTGAACCATTTGGCTCCGGACAAGCTCTGCAAGGCGTCTTCTATCCTTGGATTGGTATACTGATCCACAACCTTAGCGACCCGTTCTTCTTTCATACCACCACTATGGGGGAGGCATACGGACTTCTGGATTCTTGGATTACACCTGTTCGCTTGAGCTCGGCAAGCTGTTCCCTTAAATCTTCGAGGTCTGCCAATGGAACCCGCCTCACCCTTTCCCTGAAGGGCTTGTCTTCCTGGAGGCGGATTCGATGGGTGGCACTCCTAGCACACCCCACATCAAACTCATCATGGGAGAAGATCCTCTTCTACCGAGTCAACTGGTTCCGGGCTCTCTCTCTCCAAGCCCTGGGCAGGTTTGGATTCTCCATAGAGAGCTTTTCCCACACAGTACCTTCTCCATCTGTCTTCTCTACATCTGAGGAGGCAACTGGTGTGGCTGAGCTCACTCGACCCAGCAACAGCCTGACTGGGATTTCCATTGGACCATCCGTGGTATTTCTGGCACTCACTGGCACCCTGCAATGGGCCTTCTTCAGGACCCTCACCGGGACCACTTCCGGGATTACTTCCAGGCCCGAGGGTTCTTCCCTTGGATCGGGTTCCAACATCACAAAGGGGCCCGGCTGCTCCCAAGTGAGTTTCACTGTGGCCTTCAAACAGGTTACTTCACCGGGTTGCAGTACTATCCCTTTTCTTCCCAGTCTCCAGACCTTCCCTACCCCCTCTTCCGGGGCCTTTTGTTCTATGATCAACCGTTGGTAGGCGGCCTTCAACATTGGGTGGATCTCAGTGACTGTGGGGTTCTTCCTTTTTGTTAGTGGGACCAAAAGTCTCCTGACCAGATCCGTGTTGGTCCCTATTATCAAGGAGCTCCTGTTGGCTCCAGGCGGTCGGCGGCACACCACAGCCAAGGTGTCAAACACTTCCCCCTTCCCAGCTATGGATGGGTCAAAAGTCAATTTGATGGGCAGATATCCGTCATAAGGAAACTTTTCCGTTCCAATTCCCCATATCTCCAAGTCTTCAAGCTTTCGGATGGGCAGGTGACTCAGGTGTCTGTCGTAGAAGTCTCGGTACAACAGAGTCACCTGTGCTCCAGTATTCAACAGGGCTCTTGTGTAGACTCCCTCCACTTGAATGGATACGATTGGAGAGGGGCCCACCAGCTTCTCTGGGTACTGCTTCGAAGGGGTCCTGCTTCCTTCTTTCATGTGCTTCTTATTCAGTATGGAGTTCCGTAAGGATGATGGGCACCCGGTTGACTCCTTCACCGGGGCCCGCTGAAGTTTTCCGGCGGCTTGCGGTTGTTCATCTTCCTCTTTTTGGGACTGGAACACACTCTGGCCGCGTGACCAACTCCTCCACAGTTGAAACAGATCATATCCCCCCTATCTTCCAGGGATGCGGGTGCTGAAGTATTTGGAAACAACTCCTTCCTTGGGCTGTTCCTCTCAGGTACCCTTGACTCCTTTTCCATCAGGGAGGTCAACATTCCCAGCACTTGGGACATCTGTGACTTTAAGGTATCCACCTCTGCGTCTCTTTCTAAGGTCGTGGCGGCCCTGACCATCACTGGAGGGGGCTGCACCAGCTCAACTGGTTGGCTCCTTTTCTTCTCCTCCAGCATAGCTTCTTCTTCTCTGACTACTCGGATCAAGTCAGGGTACTCCAGGCTCTTCCCGTCCTGTCTTGTACGTAGCGCCAGTGCGATGGGATCCAGGGGTTGAGATCCTCTCATGACCTGCTGGACCCGGGCCTCATCCACCTTCTTCGGGTCAATCCCCTTCTTTAGGATCATCTTGTGCAGTATTTTATCTAGGCGCATCATAAACTCTGATAGCTTCTCCCCTGCCTTCTGGTAGCAGTGCTCTAGTTGGTAGGTAAGCTCAGTGATCTTTTCTGTTTCTCCAAACACATTCTGCAGAATGTCTAGATAGTCTTGCGCAACACAGTCTTTCTTGCTCATCTTAAGGTTGCGTATGGCCTCTAGGGCAGGCCCCTTTAAGCTCTCAGCAATTCTCTGCTTCTTTCTGTGGTCTGGGACTTCCCACTCCTCTAAGGCCTGAGTAGCGCCATCTAACCACTCCTCAAATCCTTCCTCTCCTGAAGGTACAGGCTTCCTTCCTGAAAACATTCTAAGTTTCCGGTATCCTGACGTTTGGTAATCCGCAGGATCTTTCTTGCAGCGCGCTATGATTTCCCCTAGGACCACGCATAATTCTGTGCTGAGAGCGCCCTGTGGCGACCCAGGATTCATCTCTGTCTTGACATCTTTTAAGTCGGGTGGAGCGCGTATTAACTTAAAGATTTGTTTATCCGCCGTTTCTATGCTCGGCTTCTTGAAGTCTTCTGGGACTCCACCCTTCCACTTCACCAGTGCATATGTCATGGGAGGTTCTGATCTGACATCCACTATGTATGCTTTTTGTTGCGGGGACAGTGACACCACTAACTGTTTCACTGCATCATCTTGCCAGGTCCCTGCAAGTTCTATGATCACTACTTCATGTGGATCTGTTTTTACTACTGCGCACCACTTTGCTATTTCTAGTGGGTCCATGCTGGTACCTTTTGGCTGCTATTTGCTGTAACAGGATCCCGGACTCAAGAGCCCCCACGTGTAGCGCTACCCGCAGTTAAGAGAGCCGCTGGTTTGTTTTCTCGGGCCCTGTATACAGCACCACCAACCCCCGGCAATCTGACTCGACCCACTCTGGCACAGTTAGTCTAGGGATATCTTCCTATCACTCTCAGGTGTATGATACTTAACAGTTCCTAAATAGACAAACAACACTCTGAGGCAGGAATATGAATAAGTAATAGCTTTACTATAAAATGGTGGCATAAAACATGGCATGCAACACTTACATGGGTCTGCACTACCCTGTATCAACCAATGCAACAGAGGCAGCACTATAATATGGCGCCGTGCAGTATCCACCACGCGGAGCTATTATGGCGTGCGCGCCCTATGACACAGCAACACAAACTTTATAACTTTCCCCACCTATGTCAGGCCTGACAGTGTATGAAATAGTCCCCTTTCCCTAAGGGAGTAAGATTTTCTTCACCGGCCAGCTTTCGTTGGTGCACTTGAAGAAATGACCAAATTGTAATCCAAAAAGGTGGTAACTCGTAGCAGCAGTATGCAAACGGGGGGGTGGGGGTAGGCACTTCAACTCTGTCCCAACTACCGGACCCCCAAGGAACACTGGTGAGCGAACAGTGGGCCTAGGCAGTCTATAGGCCTGAATATAACTCAGTCTATGGATATGGGCAGGTGCCCGCTCACCGTTCCAGGCGCGATCCCAGCCTGGGTCTTCCACCGCGTGTGTCCGTCGCACACAGCGTCTGCAACCGATCGGGTCCCCGATCCAACTGGAGTCCTACACTGACGGTCCAGGATCCACCCAGGCTCCGCAGGACGGTGAAAGGCTCTTCGGACTTCGGGTAAGGCCTTAGGCTTCAGGCCTTACCCCGCAGCAGATCCGCGCAGGATGACTTGTTGCTTGAAGCGCGTTGTCCCCAGAGAGCGAGCTCCGCCCCGCCTCTCTCTTAAGTAACCTCTCCCATGAGTCTCTGCGGCGGAACCTCTGCCCTGAGGCCGAATGGGGCTCTGGGTACTGTAGTCCCGGGGCCTTAAAGGAGACCCTGCTACATTCGTATAGTGTGTACACAAGATTCCTCAGCAAAGCAGCGCAATGAATTTGTGCACAGTCTGGCAGGGAAACGAGCAGCTGTAACCCTTCCCATTTTGCTCCCTACAAAAATCTGACACTTGCAAAAAAAAAAAGTGCCACCATGCCCCCTCTCCTTTGATTGACCGACATACAGAGGAGACTCATGCACGAGCATGAGTAAATGTCTCCTGCTGCCTCAGCCTAAGTGGAAGTGTGTTTAGTTTCAAGTGGTTGTAAACCTCATATGCGTCACTTCTCAAAGACATGCACCATTTTATAGTTTGTTCAATAAAAATCCAAAACTCTGTATTTTTACCTCAGTATTTTCAGCTCTGTGCCTGTCAAAGATCACTAAAAAATCTCCAGTCTGTGGGCGTACCTGTTGGCTGGAGCTCTGGAGGCGGAGTCGTGACATCACTTGACCAGCTGTGCACCCCACCTCCCAGCAGGGAGTGACATGTGCGCACACCACCAGCACCGTGCACGCTGCTAAGCCGGAGCTGGTGTATTTTCTGGGGGAGTGTACAGTTGGGAGGTGAGGCCAGTAATGTCACGACTCCGCCTCCTGAGCTCCAGTCCATAGACACGCCCACAGACTGGAGATTTTCAGAGAGCTGTGACAGGCGCAGAGATAAAAATACTGAGGCGAAAATACAGCGCTTTGGATTTATATTGAACACACTATAAAATGTTAAACACTGATCAGCTTTTATTTATTTATGTAAAACCTTTATCCCAAAATAAAAAAAAAACTATTATAACTGCTTAAAAGGTGAAATTAGATTTTAATTTGATAGTCAAGTCCATTTAAATCTGCTAGTGCATCTAACACTACTCTCTGTACAGGTTGACAATGCTTCTGTCCAAGGATGGTTTAATTGTAGTGATGAGCCGAACACCCCCGGGTTCGGTTTGCACCAGAACCCGCGAACGGACCGAAAGTTCGCACGAACTTTAGAACCCTATTAAATACAATGGATGCGAACGTTCGAAATCTAAAGTGCTAATTATAACGACTATTATGCATGTTACTGTCCTAAAAAGGGTTTGGGAACCCGGGTTCTGCACCAGGGGACATGTATCAGTGCAAAAAGAAGTTTTAAAAACGGCCGTTTTTCTGGAGCAGTCATTTTAATGATGCATAAAGTGAAAAAAAAAAGTCAAATATTCCTTTAAATATCGTACCTGGGGGGTGTCTAAAGTATGCCTGTGAAGTGCCACGTGTTTCCCGTGTTTAGAACTGTCCCTGCACAAAATTACATTTCTAAAGGAAAAAAAGCCATTTAAAACTGCTTGCGGCTTTAATGTAATGTCTGGTCCCGGTAATATGGATGAAAATCTTTAAGAAAAATGGCATAGCTACCCCATCACACACCCCCCCACCCTACCCCAGCCCATTACCAGCCCCTTTGGGTCTTGTATGGATATTAAGGGGAACCCCGCACACAAAATAAAAAAGGCCCTATATACTCTGAACAGCCGTATACAGGCGGTGCATACAAGACAGGGACTGTAGGTTTGTTCTTATGCAGAATCTGTTTGTAATTTTGAACAGGTACATTGTTTAAGTGTAACTCCAGCCCAAAAATCTATTTTTAAGCTTTTTGGAAAACATAGGGAAGGGTTATCACCCCTGTAACATTTGTTTTGCTGTCTGTGCAGTGTGCACCTGTTCAGAACAGTTCACCTCACTTTCCGTCCTAATGACAAATGTGTTTTGAAAATTTGGGGTTTTTATTGAAACAAGAATTGGTGATAAAGCATCAGTGGAGAGGAGACACTTTTTTTCCCATATTAACTCTTACAGGAGAGAATTTCCCTTCCTAGGGGTAGATTTCCTCTCACTTCCTGTTGTATCCTTCCGTTTGCAAGGAGGAGTCGTTTGTAAGTTGGATGTTTGAAAGTAGGGGCCTGCCGTATATACTCAGCTGAAATTTGCCCCTTACATGTTGGTGTTGCCACAACACTGTGAGCCCTCACAGTTACTCTTGGTGGGCGCATGAATGGGCCCTGCTGTGAATTATTAGATCAAGAATTGTAATTGCATGCCCCTGTTGAACAGGGGCTGAAAAATTGGGCCTTTGGTGGTGGTGGTGGTGGTGGTGTTGACACAACACTGTAAGGCCTCACAGTTAGTCTTGGTGGGCGCAGGAATGGGCCCTGCTGTGAATTATTAGATCAAGAATTGTAATTACATGCCCCTGTTAAACAGGGGCAGAAAAATTGGGCCTTAGGCACTGGTGCCACAACACTGCAACCCCTCACAGATACTGTACTTGGAGCACAGCAATGAGCCCTGTTGCAAAGTATTGCATCAAAAATTGTAATTACACGCCCCTGTTAAACAGGGGCTGAAAAATTGGGCCTTAGCCACTGGTGCTGGTGCCACGACACTGCAACCTCTCCCAGATACTCTAGTTGGAGTGCAGGAATGAGCCCTGCTGCAAAGCATTGCATAAAAAATTGTAATTACATGCCCCTGTTAAACAGTAGCATAGAAATTGGGCCTTAGGCACTGGTGCCACAACACTGCAACCCCTCAGAGATACTGTACTTGGAGCACAGCAATGAGCCCTGTTGCAAAGTATTGCATCAAAAATTGTAATTACACTCCCCTGTTAAACAGGGGCTGAAAAATTGGACCTTAGCCACTGGTGCTGGTGCCACGACACTGCAACCACTCCCAGATACTCTAGTTGGAGTGCAGGAATGAGCCCTGCTGCAAAGCATTGCATAAAAATTTTTAATAACACGCCCCTGTTAAACAGGGGCTGAAAAATTGGGCCTTAGCCACTGGTGGCGGCACCCAGAAACAAAAATGTTCTTCCAAGCTATCATCATCAATCGGATCATTGAGGAGGAGGAGGATAGTCTGTCAACATAACAGGACAGTCTCTCAGCATCAGCATCAGTCTTGAAGGGATGTGACATTTGAAAATAAATTAGTCTGTTATATCAGCTTCAGGTGTTTGGTAGCTGGTGGTGATCCAAGACTGGTTCATCTTTATGAAGGTCAGTCGATCAACAGAGTCGGTGGACAGGCGCACCCTGTGATCGTGACAAATCCTCCAGCAGCACTGAATGTGCGTTCTGAAACAACGCTGGATGCAGGACAGGCCAGTAGCTCAATTGCATACTGTGCAAGCTCTGGCCAGTGATCCATCCTCAAGACCCAGTAAGCCAGAGGATTTTCGGTGGTGAAGGTGTCCAAGTCTGACCTTGCCCCTAGGTATTCCTGCACCATGTATATCAGACGCTGGTGATGGTTGCTGGAACCGATCATACCTTGGGGCTGTGGACTAAAGAATTGTCTGAACGCATCGGTCAGACGGCCACCTTCCCCACCGCTCCTTCTTTGACTGACCGAAGCCTCAGCAACTCGTTGTCCAGGACCAGGAGTTTGTAACCTCCCAGTCTCTGGGAACGTGTTGCACAGACCTTTCTGCAAGGCCTCCCGGAGTTGTCTCATCCTCTGCTCCCTCTGCAACGGTAAGATAAGGTCCGCAACCTTACCCTTGTACCGTGGATCAAGGAGAGTGGCCAGCCAGTAATGGTCCCTCTCCTTGATCCAAAGAATACGAGGATCCTTCCGCAGACTTTGCAGGATCAGGGAGGCCATGCAGCGTAGGTTAGCTGAGGCATTCGGTCCGGAGTCCTCTGGGTCACTAAGGACGACATGATCCGCAGCCACCTCCTCCCAGCCACGTACAAGTCCACTGGTTTCTTGGGACTGTAAATCATCCCTAAAAGACTACTGCTGATGATGCTGAGTGCCAGGCTCCACCTCCATGCTGACACAATCCTCCTCCTCCTCCTCTTCTTCCTGTGCGATAGGTGGTACAGAAGGAATACTGTCTGGGTAAAGGGGGCCTTGAGAGGCAAGGAAGTCCTCCTCTTCCTGCCTCTGTTCTGCCTCAAGTGCCCTGTCCATTATTCCACGCAGCGTATGTTCCAACAGGTGGACAAGAGGTACAGTGTCACTGATGCATGCACTGTCACTGCTCACCATCCTCGTGGCCTCCTCAAATGGTGCCAGGACAGTGCATGCATCCCTGATCATGCCCCACTGGCGTGGTGAAAAAAACCCGAGCTCCCCTGACCCTGTCCTGGTGCCGTAGTCGCACAGGTACTCATTGATGGCCCTCTGCTGCGTGTGCAGCCGCTGCAGCATGGCCAACGTTGAGTTCGACCTGGTGGGCATGTCACATATAAGGCGGTTCTTGGGCAGGTTCAACTCCTTTTGCAGCTCAGCCAGGCGAGCACTGGCATTATAAGATCTGCGGAAATGCACACAGACTTTCCTGGCCTGCCTCAGGACATCCTGTAAGCCCGGGTACCTGCCCAAGAACTGCTGCACCACCAGGTTAAGGACGTGAGCCACACAGGGCACATGGGTCAGTTGTCCCTGTCGGAGAGCGGAGAGGAGGTTGGTGCCATTGTCGCAAACTACCATTCCTGACTTAAGCTGGCGTGGCGTCAACCACCTCTCGGCCTGCCCCTGCAGAGCAGACAGAACCTCTGCCCCAGTGTGGCTCCTGTCCCCCAAACACACCAGCGCAAGCACAGCATGGCATCTTTTTGTCTGCGTACTTGCGTAGCCCCTTGAACACCTACGGAGCACCGCTGGTTCCGAGGACAAAGCACAGGAAGAGGCCACGGAGGAAGAAGAAGAGGAGGGGGTGGAGGACAGAGGTGTGTCACAACCAGTAGTAGCATTTTGGAGGCGTGGCGGTGGAACAACCTCCAACACTGCTGCACCTTGTCCTGCATCCTTCCCAGCTGCCAAAAGAGTGACCCAATGGGCCGTGAAAGAAAGGTAACGTCCCTGTCCATGTCTGCTGGACCATGAGTCAGCGGTAATATGCACCTTACCGCTGACCGCCCTGTCCAGCGAGGCCAAGACATTGCCTTCCACATGCCGGTAGAGAGCCGGAATCGCCTTCTGTGAGAAAAAGTGGCGTTTGGGAACCTGCCACTGAGGAACCGCACATTGCACAAACTCACGGAAGGGGGCCGAGTCTACCAACTGAAAAGGCAGCAGTTGAAGCGCTAGCAATTTAGCCAAGCTAGCATTCAACCGCTGGGCATGTCAATGGCTGGGAGTGAACTTCTTTCGACGGTCCAGCAGCTGGGGCAGGGAAATTTGCCTGCTAGAATCGGACGTCGGTGTACTGCTAGCAGAGTGCCCGCAAGTACTTGGCTGTGACACACCTAATTCTACACCTTCATTCCTCTCAGAGCAGGTTTCAGAGAGGACTGAAGGTATAGTGGGGTTGGAGATCCCAGCTGATGCGGTGCAAGAAGAGGTCAGCTTTGTTCTTTGGTGTGGGTCTTTAAGGTAGGCTTGCCAATGAGCTGCATGGCAGGTCAACATATGTCTGGTCAAGCATGTGGTGCCCAAGCGGGTGATGTTTTGGCCACGCAATATACGCTTGAGACATATGTTGCAAACAGCAGCTGTGCGATCTGATGCACTCGATTCAAAAAAGGCCCACACCAAAGAACTTTTTGAATAACGGGCAGAGGCAGCGCCCTGCACAGGCGGAGCTCTGCGGTGTGATTCCGCCGGTGTGCTGCCCTTACGCTGGCCCCCCGAGGGCATCCTGCCTCGTTGGAGATGTGCCTCCTCCTCATCCTCCTCCTCCTCCTCTCTCCTATTAGGCACCCACGTGGAGTCAGTGACCTCATCATCCCCTCCCTCCTCATCACTGGAGCCAATCTGGCAGTATGCTGCAGCTGCTGGAACATGACTGCCAGATTGGTGTCCTTCTTGACATCCCCTCTCTCTGCTCTCACGCTACTGCCTTCCTCTAGCTGGGTATCATCATCAGACCCTTTGAAACGCTGGGCATCCTCCTGGAGCATGTACCCAACACTGTGCTCAAACAGTTCGGGGGACTCCTCAGGAGGACATGGTTGTTCTAGGGAAGGAGTGACTGATGATGACATTGATACCAGGGAAGAGGATGCTTTGGCAGCTGCTTTGCCAGTACCCTGAGCCTGGGTGAGAGAGGATGAGGAGGATGAGGAGGGCTTGGTCATCCACTCTACCAAGTCTTCGGCATGATGCGACTCAACACGTCCAGCTGCCGAAAAGAAGTACAAGCGTGTCCCATGACCACGTGCTGATGGCGATGCACCGCGTTCACGACCAGCACTGTTGTCTCTAGACACAGAGCCTGCTTGCCCTCTTTTATTGGTTCCTGACTGTCTGCCTCTCCTTGTTTGCCTTCCAGACATTCTAATGGCCTGCAGGGAAATGGGAAAACCAGCAATACAGGCTAAGTTCAGGTGTAATATGGTCAGGAGGCACACTCCGCCCGCTGTAAGTGCCGCAAAATCCTGTTGGTGTAACACACCAGGAAAAAGCAGCAATACAGGCTAAGTTCAGGTGTAATATGGTCAGGAGGCACACTCCGCCCGCTGTAAGTGCCGCAAAATCCTGTTGGTGTAACACACCAGGAAAAAGCAGCAATACAGGCTAAGTTCAGGTGTAATATGGTCAGGAGGCACATTCCGCCCGCTGTAAGTGCCGCAAAATCCTGTTGGTGTAACACACCAGGAAAAAGCAGCAATACAGGCTAAGTTCAGGTGTAATATGGTCAGGAGGCACACTCCGCCCGCTGTAAGTGCCGCAAAATCCTGTTGGTGTAACACACCAGGAAAAAGCAGCAATACAGGCTAAGTTCAGGTGTAATATGGTCAGGAGGCACACTCCGCCCGCTGTAAGTGCCGCAAAATCCTGTTGGTGTAACACACCAGGAAAAAGCAGCAATACAGGCTAAGTTCAGGTGTAATATGGTCAGGAGGCACACTCCGCCCGCTGTAAGTGCCGCAAAATCCTGTTGGTGTAACACACCAGGAAAAAGCAGCAATACAGGCTAAGTTAAGGTGTAATATGGTCAGGAGGCACACTCCGCCCGCTGTGAGTGCCGCAAAATCCTGTTGGTGTAACACACCAGGAAAAAGCAGCAATACAGGCTAAGTTCAGGTGTAATATGGTCAGGAGGCACACTCCGCCCGCTGTAAGTGCCGCAAAATCCTGTTGGTGTAACACACCAGGAAAAAGCAGCAATACAGGCTAAGTTCAGGTGTAATATGGTCAGGAGGCACACTCCGCCCGCTGTAAGTGCCGCAAAATCCTGTTGGTGTAACACACCAGGAAAAAGCAGCAATACAGGCTAAGTTCAGGTGTAATATGGTCAGGAGGCACATTCCGCCCGCTGTAAGTGCCGCAAAATCCTGTTGGTGTAACACACCAGGAAAAAGCAGCAATACAGGCTAAGTTCAGGTGTATTATGGTCAGGAGGCACACTCCGCCCGCTGTGAGTGCCACAAAATCCTGTTGGTGTAACACACCAGGAAAAAGCAGCAATACAGGCTAAGTTCAGGTGTAATATGGTCAGGAGGCACACTCCGCCCGCTGTAAGTGCCGCAAAATCCTGTTGGTGTAACACACCAGGAAAAAGCAGCAATACAGGCTAAGTTCAGGTGTAATATGGTCAGGAGGCACACTCCGCCCGCTGTAAGTGCCGCAAAATCCTGTTGGTGTAACACACCAGGAAAAAGCAGCAATACAGGCTAAGTTCAGGTGTAATATGGTCAGGAGGCACACTCCGCCCGCTGTAAGTGCCGCAAAATCCTGTTGGTGTAACACACCAGGAAAAAGCAGCAATACAGGCTAAGTTAAGGTGTAATATGGTCAGAAGGCACACTCCGCCCGCTGTGAGTGCCGCAAAATCCTGTTGGTGTAACACACCAGGAAAAAGCAGCAATACAGGCTAAGTTCAGGTGTAATATGGTCAGGAGGCACACTCCGCCCGCTGTAAGTGCCGCAAAATCCTGTTGGTGTAACACACCAGGAAAAAGCAGCAATACAGGCTAAGTTCAGGTGTAATATGGTCAGGAGGCACACTCCGCCCGCTGTGAGTGCCGCAAAATCCTGTTGGTGTAACACACCAGGAAAAAGCAGCAGTACAGGCTAAGTTCAGGTGTAATATGGTCAGGAGGCACACTCCGCCCGCTGTAAGTGCCGCAAAATCCTGTTGGTGTAACACACCAGGAAAAAGCAGCAATACAGGCTAAGTTCAGGTGTAATATGGTCAGGAGGCACACTCCGCCCGCTGTAAGTGCAGCAAAATCCTGTTGGTGTAACACACCAGGAAAAAGCAGCAATACAGGCTAAGTTCAGGTGTAATATGATCAGGAGGCACACTCCGCCCGCTGTAAGTGCCGCAAAATCCTGTTGGTGTAACACACCAGGAAAAAGCAGCAATACAGGCTAAGTTCAGGTGTAATATGGTCAGGAGGCACACTCCGCCCGCTGTAAGTGCCGCAAAATCCTGTTGGTGTAACACACCAGGAAAAATCAGCAATACAGGCTAAGTTCAGGTGTAATATGGTCAGGAGGCACACTCGCCCGCTGTAAGTGCCGCAAAATCCTGTTGGTGTAACACACCAGGAAAAAGCAGCAATACAGGCTAAGTTCAGGTGTAATATGGTCAGGAGGCACACTCCGCCCGCTGTGAGTGCCGCAAAATCCTGTTGATGTAACACACCAGGAAAAAGCAGCAATACGGGCTAACTTCAGGTGTATAATGTGCAGGAGGCTTAGCAACAATGACACTGACACTGTCCCCTGCCTATCCTTCTCTCTCCCTGCACACAAGGTTTATCAAAGTATATGACACTGACACTCTCCCTGCCTATCCTTCTCTCTCCCTGCACACAAGGTTTAGCAAAGAATATGACACTGACACTGTCCCCTGCCTATCCTTCTCTCTCCCTGCACACAAGGTTTATCAAAGTGTATGACACTGACACTCTCCCTGCCTATCCTTCTCTCTCCCTACACACAAGGTTTAGCAAAGAATATGACACTGACACTCTCCCTGCCTATCCTTCTCTGTCCCTACACACAAGGTTTAGCAAAGAATGGATTTGACACTGTCCCTGCCTATCCTTCACTTTCCCTGCTCCGGAACACACTACACGAGGCCGCTGCGCTGGCGGCCTTTTATAGTGTGGGGCGTGTACTAAACCCCCTCAGCTATAATTGGCCACAGGCATTCTGCCTGTGGCCAATCATTGCTCTCCTCGCTGCCGGCGCTGTGATTGGCCAAGCATGCAGGGTCACAGTGCATGCTTGGCCAATCACAGCGCTGGGATTACACTGCGATGGTGCAGTGTATTGTGGGCCGTTCACGTCACTCGAATTTGGCGCGAACGGCCCAAATCGTTCGTTGTTCGCCGAACGCGCGAACAGCTGATGTTTGAGTCGAACCTATGTTCGACTCGAACACCGAGCTCATCCCTATTTAATTGTTCTTCCATAGAGTGGAGCCAAGTGGAACAAGTGCTGCGCTTAACAAACAAATTAAAAATTTTCAATCACAAAATTAAATAATAAAAAATCCAAAACTGTGTAATTATATAAAAGTTCACTGTCCAAAGTGAAATGAGCGGTGTTGAGATATGTAATTCTTAAGCCACAATCAAGTTCAGTTCTTCCTATTTAAAGATACCACACCACAGTGATCTTCCACCATGTATCAAATTGATATGCTGACCAGAATGATTTGACCCTCTGATTAAGAGAAATCACTATGCGCTTATGTATAAGGGATCCTACATGGCACTATGTAACATTCAGTACAGTTCCTCCGAAGCTCTAGGATGTTCATGAAAAGAAGGCAAGGGATACTCCATAGTGTAAAACCATCAACATTTTATTTAAAATAGCCAATATACTCACACGCATAAACCAAGTAAAGCTTTTGATAAATACAAGCTAAATCCCGGGAATGGAACAGGGCACTTACAGATTTCAAGATGCATGATGACGTCACGAATGTCAGCTCTGCCATACGCGTTTCATCACATAGAACGTTCTCTGGGGTGTTGTCCACTTGACTGCGACTTAAGAATTATCTATCTCAACACCGTTCACTTCACTTTGGATGGTGGATTTTTATATAATTATACAGTGTTGGTCATTTTATTATTAGATTTTTTTTGATTTATGATTTTTTTTTTGTTTATTAACCGCAGTACTTGTTTCACTTGTACAATTACCAATTTATATCTATTGGTGTGCTAGCAGTTAGTGGTTTATTATACCATCTTCCCTTGTTATCAATCATAGAGTGGAGCCAGACTCAGACAGGAACTGTATTACTGACCAGATCAGCGCATGAAAATAAAGGAAAAAAAAAAACTTAAAAAAATAACATGAATTCAGCCACCACATTTAGGCCCCTTTCACACGGAGGTCCGTTCAGGTCCGCCTGTCAGTTTTTTAGGCGGACCTGAAACGGATCCTCCATGTAGCCCTATGGAGGCACGGATGTCAGCGGAGACATGTCCGCTGACATCCGCTCCGCTCCGCTCCGCCAAAGTGTGACGGAGGAAAACCCTATTTTTCCTTCCGTCGGCGGAGCGGATCGGATGACAACGGACTCTACGGTCCGTCATCATCCGATTCCCTATAGGGGAGAGCGGCGCTCTGACAGGGCGGTCCCTGCACAGTGTGCGGGGACCGCCCATTCATCCGTCGGCTCAGCGGGGATCAACGGAGCGATCCCCGCTGAGCAAGCGGAGCTTCACGGGGCGGATCTGCACGGATCCGCCCCGTGTGAAAGAGGCCTTAAGGATTGGTAAACTACAATATTTTTGTGTTTTGTTTTTGGCTTTAGATACACTTTAAATAACTATCAATATATTATTATTTAAACAGAAAGTATGGTATATTCTAAGTGCACATTTCTAGTGTTATCCCGCGTACACACGACCGTTTTTCATGACGAGAAAAATTGCATTTTTAATAATGGTCGTGAAAAATGGTCGTGTGTATGCTTCAGAGCATTTTTCTCGACGAGAAAAATGTCCGATTTTTTTTTAGAACCTGCTCTATTTTTTCTCGTCGTTTTTCACGTCGTTCTTTTTAACGTGGGTAAAAATGCTTTTACGAGGGGAAAATAAAGCGCATGATCAGAATCAAGTATGAGACGGGAGCGCTCGTTCTGGTAAAACTAGCGTTCGTAATGGAGATAGCACATTCGTCACGCTGTACCGGACTGAAAAGCACGAAGACTGAAAAGCGCGAATCGTCTCTAACCAAACTTTATTAACACGAGGATCAGCAAAAGCGTCCCAGAGGGTTTCGCCATTTGAATGGAACTTCCCCTTTATAGTGCCGTTGTACGTCACCGCGCTTTGCTCGAGCGTTTTTTTTCATGAACGTGTGTATGCAAGGCAGGCTTGAGAGGAAACACGAAAAATCACGTCGAGAAAGATTTCGTTTTTTTCCATGACATGATTTGAATAACAGTCGTGTGTACGCGGCATTAGGGTGCAGAGGTTTCCTGATGTCTGACTGTTACTGTCATGTCAACTGCCTAAAACCTGGTACACACAATGAGATTATCGGACGAATGATTGTTCGTGTTTTTTTTTTGCCTGCTAGTCTCCATATTGAAAATGAAAAGGTTACTAATGTTCAAAAATTCTTGTACATTAGAATAAAAATTCAGAAGTGAAGTAATGTGATGTATTGTATTTTCAGATGAAAACTGTACTGATTAAAAGAAAAACATTTTTGTGTTTGTCCCATCAGATAATTTTGGATGAAAGCTGTGTATTAACACTTAGAAAGCAGTATTTTTTGTACGATTTTCTGATCGTGTGTACGGGTCATAACATTGCATGCTTTCCCAGCTTCTAATGCATCTAAAGCATCTAATAACTAATTCCTCTCGACTTACACTAGTGGTAGGTGTGAGGAAAGACAGCAATCGGTAATCACACCTCAGGTCCTCTCGGACCACTGAATCTAAAGCTGTTAGACTTGACAAATTTATATAATGTGGGAAAAAATGGAATAAATTAACCTGCATTATAAACGAATTCAAGTTGTTTTAAAAGCAGAAGGTTTTTTATCTTAATGCATTCTATGCATTAACCACTTCCTTACTGGGCACTTAAACCCCCCTCCTGCCCAGACCAATTTTCAGTTTTCAGCGCTTACGTATTTTGAATGACAATTGCGCGGTCATACAACACTGTACCCAAATGAAATTTTTAGCAGTTTTTTCCCACAAATAGTTTTATTTTGGTGGTATTTGATCACCTCTGCGGTTTTTATTTTTTGCGCTATAAACAAGAAAAGACTGACAATTTTGAAAAAAAACACAATATTTTTTACTTTTTGCTATAATAAATATCCCAATTTAAAAAAAAAAAACATTTTTTCTCAGTTTAGGCCGATATGTATTCTTCTACATATTTTTGGTAAAAAAAAAATCACAATAAGCATTTATTGATTGGTTTGCGCAAAAGTTATAGCGCCTACAAAATAGGGGATAGATTTATGAATTTTTTTTTTTCACTAGTAATATCGATGATCTGCGATTTTTGTCAGGACTGCGATATTGCAGCGGACAGATCAGACACTTTTGACACTATTTTGGGACCATTCACATTTATACAGCGAACAGTGCTATAAATATGCACTGATTACTGTTTAAATGTGACTGGCAGGGAAGGGGTTAACACTAGGGGGCGATCAAGGGGCTAAATGTGTTCCCTGGGAGTGATTCTTACTGTGGGGGGAGGGGACTGACTGGGGGAGGTGACCGATCTGTGTCCCTATGTACAAGGGACACATCATCGGCCTCCTCTCCCTAATAGGATGTGGATCTCTGTGTTTACACACAGAGATCCACGTCCCTGGCTCTGTGACTGCCGATCCCAAGTACCTAGCAGACATCGCGGCCGCCAGGCACGCGCATCGGCACCCGCGTGACACAGCGGGCACAGCTCTTCCGCGATGCACGACGCCGCGGGCGCGGTTTGCGGAAGTAAACAGGAGGACGTCCAGGGACGCCCGCCCGCCCAGCGCTGCGGCCGTCTTTTGGCCATAGCGCGGATCTGAAGTGGTTAAGATAAAAATCTTCTGTCTGCAGCAAACCCCCTCAGCCCCCTAATATTTACCTGAGCCCCATTTTGATCTAGCGATGTTGCACAAGAGCCTCGGCTGTTCAGGAACTCTCCCTTATTGACTGGAACAGCAGCGGGTGCCATTGGCTCCCGCTGCTGTCATTTAAAGTTAGTGAGCCAATAAGGAGAGATTGGGAGGGGGGCTCAGCCGTGGCTCTGTTTCTGAATGGATACACAGAGCAGCGGCTCGGGTGCCCCCACAGCAAGCAGCTTGCTATGGGGGCACCCAAGCCGCTGCTCTGTGTATCCATTCAGAAACAGGAGGGAGGGGACAGGAATGCTGGCAGGAGAGCTGAGAAGACGAGGATCTGGGATTCTCAGTGCAAAACCATTACACAGAGCAGGTAAGTATAACATGTTTGTTATTTTTAAACAAAAAATAAAATAAAAATGAGACTTTAATATCACTTTAATTATAACTGCATTTAATTACGATAATTTAAGCCAGAATTATCACTTATATAAGCTCAGTCATGACTAGTTTCCTATACACTTACCTGTCTTTAGCTGCATTCCTGCTCTCAGAGCACTTTGGGGAACTTTACTTCTAATCCAAAAATAACGGTACAAGTGTTTTTTTTTTTTTTTTAACTCCCTTTTAGTTCACTAAAGTCCAATTTACAAAAATAACAGTACTGTACTTGAAACACACTGTCTTAATCATAAATACAAGCAACAGTACTTAATAATTTCCTTTTAAAAATAAAAAAGCCACTTTCAAATATAATATACCCCCATTTGTACATGCTATTACATTTTGAAGACTCTTAAAATGAAGTCATTAAAATGTAATAAAACCTAGCACAAATCTAAACATCTGGAGGATTAAGCTGACAATTGCTTGTATGTATCCTATAAAAATCTAATCATAGGCAAATGTAATTCTGTTTGGCAATCATTCTCAAACACTGATTATCTCTTCATAGGAAACTTTTATAACAACTCTGTACACAAACATAATTTCTAGGTAGTCCTCAATAGACCCTGCGTGGAGACTCTCTTTATAATAGTCATTAAAATATTTTTAGACAAAGGGAATTGTTAAATGTGAATTTCATATTTAATCCTAATATGATAACCCACTTATCTCTGAAGACAATCACTTGTCTAGTGTTTCTATAAATTGTTCTTGCTCGGCAGAAAAAAAAAAAGGAAACCGTCGTATGACGTACCGAACACGGAAGTCACTAATTATGCACTCTCATTTACGCCAACCAACCCAGGTAGAATTTCAGAGAGGTATGTTTTAGGCAGGTCAAGCAATAAATCAACCAGCTAAATTGCCCTGTTGTTATTCATGTGAGACATGTGTATTTAGCTGTGGAGAATCTGGTTAAAAAATATCACTTAACCCAAATCGCTTTGGTTGTTGACAGAATGAGGATGCACACTTCAAATATTATCTACTAGGGTAACGCGTGTGATCACGTTCACTGCAAATAAGGCTCAGAACAGGACAAGATCAACACTAATTATTCATTAGCAAGAATATATATTAGAATATCAACATCACTATACAAATAGAATCCAGGAGGACATATAAATGACAGGATATGAAGAGCATGTGCTACATATAAAGGGGAAATATAGACTTACACAGTAGGCTTAACACAGCTCCCTGTTTAAATAAATATAGATTAATGTAGTGTCATTTTGTTCTGCAAGATAACCAAGACAGAAAAGGGCATTACTGGCACATTTACTAGGTAAATACATCTGACTTGCTGTATCACAAGATAAAGGGGATGTCAGTTAAGGGTGATTTGCAACCAGATATGCAGCTGAAATGCGCATATGTGAACTGTTTTCCCTGCTACTTCTCTCATTTACACACTTCATGCACATGCTATAGTCAGGGAGTGAAATCTCTGTTACACTCCTCCAGCTCTGCAGCTTTTTGTGTCAGTACCTGCTTTATGCAGCCATGAATGATGCACTAGAACCGGAGTGTCAAACTGATTTTTATTGTGGGCCGCATCAGCATTATGGTTGCCTTCAAAGGTCTGGTTGTACCTATAAGACTGTAAGAGTCCAGGGTTTACTACGCATGCACCAATGGTGCGTTGCTGCAAGAGGAAATCCGTGCCAACTGAGCATGCTCCAAAGACGCCTCAGTGCGCTAACCCGCACCTGCGCATAAGACATGATGGAAAAAGGCAGGAAAATGCCCAGGAGGCACCCAGGAAGTGACCTCAACCTGATGGGAAAAAGGCAGGAAAATGCCCAGGAGGCGCACACAAAGTGACCTCAAACTTCCCTATATAAGCCCAGACACTGCCAAATTGCTGGATTATCTTCAGTCCCCCCCTTGTCCCTGTGCTAGTTTGTGATCTGTCTGAAATTGTTGTGACCTGGAAACCTATTTGACTACTTTTGATTGCTGCTTGCCATTGACCTCGGATTTGTACCTTGACCATTCTACTTCTTTGCCCCTTTTGTACTCAGCTGCCAGATTGGAACCGACCCCGGCTTGGATCTCGACCATTCTTCTTCTGATTAACCCTGCTGTACTTCGTTGCCAGAGCGGACTTGACCTCGGCTCAGATCTCGGACAAAGGCTTGCACGGTGCTCCGTACCCCTGGCACCGTGCCACTCAGTGTCCACCAAGTCTCTGTCATCTCCAGAGGCCTCAAGGACCCGAGGTGCAAGGGAGGCCTCCCCACTACTGCGGTATCACCTCAGGTACGTGGCCCTCGTGACAAAGACTTTATGACAACATCAATTTAATTGTGGCTTTTTTCTCAGTGAATGGGTAAAGCAAAAACCATGTCCGTCCCCCCCCGCATTAAATGGTGGGGGCAATATATACCAGGAATGTGCAGTGGTGTAGTGTGAGTTGTCAGTGCCGGGGGAAGACGTCAAGTGATTTGTGCCCACTAACCCGTGGACTTTTAGCACTCCCTGAGTCCCTTCCACTAATACAGTAATTAAGGAGAAGTCCAGCCTGAGCTTGTTTGGCTGGGCTTCTCCTAGGGGCACAGGAGTGCAATTTGTTTTTGCACTCCTATGACCCATTTTCAGCAGAGAGCGGTCTAAAGTCCGCTCTCTGCTGACATCACTAGAATCAGTCCGGGCACCGTATCATCACGACAATAAAGGCTGGATCCGCCAGGTGCCTGGACTGATGCCTGTCACAGCCTCTCAGCGAGCGGCTGAGAGACTGAGATGGCCGCTGCCCGCCCCTCCACAGCTCAGCACTCCAGTGAGCATGGAGGAACAGAGAGGAGAGCTGCTGATTGACAGTAATGTCAATGCTGTAATTTAATTGGTTGTGCTAATAAAAGCTATGTTTTAGAAAGGATGTGTCGGGCATGCACCTTTCTATCTTGGTTTAATATTGCTTCTTGGGCATCAGCACCCTGGGCTACAGTACTGACTTTTACACCTACAGTACCTTGTGCCTGGTTTCGAAGGTGGAGTTCAATTTTAGGACTGCTTGGGATATACAGGGGTTCCCTGCATCTGCATGCAGGCAGTCCCAAACAAGTCAAGTGGGACACAGCCACTGCTGGGAGCAATGGCTTTGTCCATGCATCCACTGTATTCCAATGACATGAACAGGACTGCCTGCACGAAGATACACTAAATACCTGTGCATCCCATGCAGGCTAAACATGGTCCTCACACATGTAATCACTTCAGCATGTGAACGAGGCTTAAAAGGAATTTTAGCCAGATGTGATACCTGGGTATTTATCAACAACATGATGGATAAGTTTGTATTGAACTACGATGTGTCAGTGTCTACAACTGGGATGTGTATTCTGTGATCATTCAAATTTTATTTTGTGCAGGTTTCCTTCGACTTTAACCAGTTGTCAACCGGCCGCCGTCAATTGACGGCGCCAGGAAGACACTGTTATTCTGGGCGGACGTCATATGACATCGCGCCTTTAAAATCCACTAGGGGGCGCGCGCGCGCCGCCGCATCACTGGGCACCCGATGCGCGTGCCCGGCGGCCGCAATGGCCGCCGGGCACCCGCGATTGCCCAGTAACCGAGCAGGACCGTGGATCTGTGTGTGTAAACACACAGATCCACGTCCTGTCAGGGAGAGGAGACCGATGGTGTGTCCCTTGTACATAGGGTCACAGATCGGTCTCCTCCCCCAGTCAGTCCCCTCCCCCCACAGTAAGAATCACTAATAGGGAACACATTTAACCCCTTCCTCGCCCCCTAGTGTTAACCCCTTCCCTGCCAGTCATGTTTATACAGTAATCAATGCATTTTTATAGCACAGATCGCTGTATAAATGTGAATGGTCCCAAAAATGTGTCAAAAGTGTCCGATGTGTCCGCCGTAATATCGCAGTCACGATAAAAAATCGCTGATCGCCGCCATTACTAGTAAAAAAATAAAAAATAATAAAAATGCTATAAATCTATCCCCTATTTTGTAGACGCTATAACTTTTGCGCAAACCAATCAATATATGCTATGCTTAATGCGATTTTTTTTTTACCAAAAATATGTAGAAGAATACTTATCGGCCTAAACTGAGGAAAATGAAAAAAAAAAATGGATATTTATTATAGCAAAAAGTAAAAAATATTGTGTTTTTTTTCAAACTTGTCGCTCTTCTTTTGTTTATAGCGCAAAAAATAAAAACCGCAGAGGTGATCAAGCACCACCAAAAGAAAGCTCTATTTGTGGGAAAAAAAGGATGCAAATTTTGTTTGGGTACAGCGTCGCACGACCGCGCAATTGTCATTCAAAGTGTGACAGCGCTGAAAGCTGAAAAATGGCTTGGGCAGGAAGGGGGTTTAAGTGCCCAGTAGAGAGTTGGTTAAATAGTTAGTTTGGGCCAAGCTGGCCCAAACAAATTATTTCCATGCTAAAATGGTTTTGCGGCTGGGGCTGCTGTAATACAGTAGACTGTGTTAGCATTAACTGCCGACTTTGTAATGCCCCATACACACGATCGTTTTTCATGCCGTTAAAAATGCCATTTTAAAAAATGGCCATTAAAAATGATCGTGTGTATGCTCCAGAGCATTTTTAACGACGTGAAAAACGGCCATTAAAAATTTCGAACATGCTCTCTTTTTTCACGTCGTTTTTCATGTCGTTTTTTTAACGACATGAAAAACGATAGTGTGTATGCTTTAACGACGTGAAAAAAACGCGCATGCTCAGAATCAAGTATGAGACGGGAGCGCTCATTCTGGTAAAACTAGTGTTCGTAATGGAGATAGCACATTCGTCACGCAGTAATGGACTGAAAAGCACGAGGCTGAAAAGCGCGAATCGTTGCTCAACAAACTTTACTAACATGAAGGGTGGCGCCATTCGAGCGGAACTTCCCCTTTATAGTGCCGTCGTACGTGGTATACGTCACTGCGCTTTGCTTGATTGTTTTTTAAAATTATCGTGTGTACGCAAGACAGGCTTGAGAGGAAACATGAAAAAAAACGACGTGAAAAACGGCAAGAAAAAAAATGACAAGAAAAACGATCGTGTGTATGGGGCATTAGACTTTGTTTTCACCTAGTGATCCAGCCAGTAACACATTCCCTGTACGAAGGCAGGATGCTGTGATGTTTTCAGGAAGCTGGGTTCCAGCAACAGTATGAGCGACTTTCTCTCTGCTACCATATGAGGAGAGAGTTGGTCTCCGCCATTCTGGAGAAGCCTTGTATTTTTATCAATAAAAACAAGGCTTCTACTAACTGTCCGAGGTGGAGAGGTGGGTAGATGATGTCACAATCTCCATCTTTCCAATCAGAGAAATCTTTGTGTTCATTGAGAAAAATACAAGGCTTCTCCCGAATACCCAAGCATCACATTTAAGAAAAGTACATCTTAGATTACCTAGAAACAAGGACCATTGTTATCATTTATCCAAGGTTACTTTTAGGTGTGGTAATTGTAAATTTATGAAAAAAAAAACAACAATATTAACTGTCTAACACTACAATATAAGACATTTCTCTAACTGGCAAATTGAGAGTAATCTATTTTCTTAAGTGTACATGTTGAGCTTTTTATATTGGCAAAACAAAGAGAGTATTCTGGAAAGAATATATGATCATTGGTATGCCATCACCAATGGTATTATTCACTTCCCAATAGGTAGACGCTGTGCTGAAAAACATCATTACAAAATGGATAGTTTGTTCTTTGCAGCTCTCGATAATGGCCATCACTTCCAAGAAGGGGGGCTTTACCACTTGACCTCCTGGAAAGTTTTACACCCATTATGACCAGGGCATTCTTTGCTATTCAGCACTGTGCTACTTTTTTTTTTTTTTGTAAATTATTTTTTATTCAGTTTTTAAGCATAGATACAACAGCAGGTCACAAGGTGTGGCAAACAACCACCGGCCATAACACATTTACCGGTATACAGATACAAACAAAAAGAAAAAAATATTAGCAGCACAAAAACAACAGTTCAAACTAAAATTAAATCCCCCCCACCTCTCCCTAAAACAATAGAACTTTTGCCTAGACATATACATTCAATGCTGGAACCCCAAACTGGAGGTAGGCACATGATGACACAGCACCTGAGCTTTCTGGTGCCCAGGACCGTGATACCGGATAAAGGCTAAAGTATAAAGTATGGCCCAACTCCCCCCCCCAGCCGTAGTGATATGAATTCAATAGGAAGATAACAAGTCCCCATCCCAGAGTGAACCGCACCTCAGTCATATTCACCTCCCTGTATAGTATATCATACCAAAGATCAAGAACTATAATGCACCCGGCCTTAGTCTGATACTGTGTCCGCCGAAGCCATCCAGCCCCCCCAAACTTTGTCAGCACTGTGCTACTTTAACTGGCAATTGCTCAGGCCAGGTTCACACATATGCAAATTTTATGCAGGTTTCCCCGCATTCAATTCACATGACAGGCAAGTGTGACCAGCTCTCAATGGAGCTGGTTCACCCATGTCCCAGGCGGCCGGGGTCCAGATCGAAAAAAGGTCTGGTGCATGTTTGGGCCCGCTCAGGTGCGAATTAAGGCAAAAATTTGGACCTGAATACGGTGAACAGACACACACCGGACCCCAGGCATGAAACCCACGGCCGCACATGTGTGAACCCCGCCTTAGGCAACACTGTACCCAAATGAAATTTTTATCATTCTTTTCACACAAATAGAGCTTTCTTCTGGTGTTTTTTTTTAATCACCACTTGCTGTTTTATTTGTGTTATATAAGTGAAAAAATACAGAAAAATTTGAAAAAAAAAAGTTTTTTTATTAGTTTGTGGGAAGGGGTTAACATCTTGGGCCATCAAAGAGTTAAATGTGTTCCTAACAGTGCTTGGTGTGCTTACTGAGAGGTGCTTTAAGGCCTCGTTCACACCATGGTGCAGAGACATCAGTTTTCTGCACGCATTCTGCAAGGGCACAACAAAAAACAATTGTTCTCTATGTGCCCTGTTCACACCACAACACTGGTATCAGGTGGGGATTTTTTCTGCACGGACAAAAACAGACATGACATCACCATTGGTTTGAATAGGGCACATAACTGACGAGCATGAAAACTGATAGAAACTGATGTCGGTCCCATCAGTTTTCATGCACGTATGGTGTGAACGAGCCCTTATAAGGGATGTGCTGATTTTTATTCACAGGACATCCCCGCTGACAGGACAGAGCTCTGTATTGTTTACATTGACAGAACTCTGTCCTGTTTGCCTCTTCGCCAATCAGCTGGTCCCGGCGAGTAATCATTGGCTGGCACCCGCTGATTGTCTTGTGCTGTGACTAATCACAATGCAGCCCCTGCGCCCCCTACCTGGAATGCTGAATCACATACTAGATACGTGATCCAGCACGGGAGAGCTGCTCTGCCTCCATACTCATACATGAGGCGTCTGTGTGAAGGATTTAGGGGGAGATTTACTAAAACTGGACAGTGCAAAATCTGGTGCAGCTCTGCAAAGTAACTAATCAGCTTGCAGGGTTTATTGTCTCAAGTAGGGATGAGCTTCGTGTTCGAGTCGAACATACGTTCGACTCGAACATCGGCTGTTCGATCGTTCGACGAAGATCGAACGATTTGGGCCGTTCGCGCCAAATTCGAGTGACGCGAACGGCCCACAATGCACTACGCCATCGCAGTGTCATCCAGGCGCTGTGATTGGCCAAGCATGCACTGTGACCCCGCATGCTTGGCCAATCACAGCGCCGGCAGCGAGGAGAGCAATGATTGGCCACAGGCAGGATGCCTGTGGCCAATTATTGCTGAGGGTGTTTAGTACACGCCCGACACTATAAAAGGCCGCCAGCACGGCGGCCTAGTGTAGTGTGTTCCGGAGCAGGGAAAGACAAGCATAGGCAGGGACAGTGACATTTATTTCTTTCTTGCTTAACCTGGATTCCTTTAGTTTAGGGAAAGAGAAGGATAGGTAGGGAGAGTGTCAGTGTGTTTTACTGTGCCAGTCCTTGTTTCTAGGGACAAAGAAGGAAAGTGAGGGGATTTCTCCTTGTGCTATAGTGTGCTTTAAAAAAACATTTTTTCTAGGGACAGAAAACTGTAGGTAGGGAGAGTGTCAGTTTCTTTCACTGTGCCAGTCCTTGTTTCTAGGGACAAAGAAGGAAAGTGAGGGGATTTCTCCTTGTGCTATAGTGTGCTTAAAAAAACATTTTTTCTAGGGACAGAAAACTGTAGGTAGGGAGAGTGTCAGTTTCTTTCACTGTGCCAGTCCTTGTTTCTAGGGACAAAGAAGGAAAGTGAGGGGATTTCTCCTTGTGCTATAGTGTGCTTTAAAAAAACATTTTTTCTAGGGACAGAAAACTGTAGGTAGGGAGAGTGTCAGTTTCTTTCACTGTGCCAGTCCTTGTTTCTAGGGACAAAGAAGGAAAGTGAGGGGATTTCTCCTTGTGCTATAGTGTGCTTTAAAAAAACATTTTTTCTAGGGACAGAAAACTGTAGGTAGGGAGAGTGTCAGTTTCTTTCACTGTGCCAGTCCTTGTTTCTAGGGACAAAGAAGGAAAGTGAGGGGATTTCTCCTTGTGCTATAGTGTGCTTTAAAAAAACATTTTTTCTAGGGACAGAACACTGTAGGTAGGGAGAGTGTCAGTTTCTTTCACTGTGCCAGTCCTTGTTTCTAGGGACAAAGAAGGAAAGTGAGGGGATTTCTCCTTGTGCTATAGTGTGCTTTAAAAAAACATTTTTTCTAGGGACAGAACACTGTAGGTAGGGAGAGTGTCAGTTTCTTTCACTGTGCCAGTCCTTGTTTCTAGGGACAAAGAAGGAAAGTGAGGGGATTTCTCCTTGTGCTATAGTGTGCTTTAAAAAAACATTTTTTCTAGGGACAGAAAACTGTAGGTAGGGAGAGTGTCAGTTTCTTTCACTGTGCCAGTCCTTGTTTCTAGGGACAAAGAAGGAAAGTGAGGGGATTTCTCCTTGTGCTATAGTGTGCTTTAAAAAAACATTTTTTCTAGGGACAGAAAACTGTAGGTAGGGAGAGTGTCAGTTTCTTTCACTGTGCCAGTCCTTGTTTCTAGGGACAAAGAAGGAAAGTGAGGGGATTTCTCCTTGTGCTATAGTGTGCTTTAAAAAAACATTTTTTCTAGGGACAGAAAACTGTAGGTAGGGAGAGTGTCAGTTTCTTTCACTGTGCCAGTCCTTGTTTCTAGGGACAAAGAAGGAAAGTGAGGGGATTTCCCCTTGTGCTATAGTGTGCTTTAAAAAAACATTTTTTCTAGGGACAGAAAACTGTAGGTAGGGAGAGTGTCAGTTTCTTTCACTGTGCCAGTCCTTGTTTCTAGGGACAAAGAAGGAAAGTGAGGGGATTTCTCCTTGTGCTATAGTGTGCTTTAAAAAAACATTTTTTCTAGGGACAGAAAACTGTAGGTAGGGAGAGTGTCAGTTTCTTTCACTGTGCCAGTCCTTGTTTCTAGGGACAAAGAAGGAAAGTGAGGGGATTTCTCCTTGTGCTATAGTGTGCTTTAAAAAAACATTTTTTCTAGGGACAGAACACTGTAGGTAGGGAGAGTGTCAGTTTCTTTCACTGTGCCAGTCCTTGTTTCTAGGGACAAAGAAGGAAAGTGAGGGGATTTCTCCTTGTGCTATAGTGTGCTTTAAAAAAACATTTTTTCTAGGGACAGAACACTGTAGGTAGGGAGAGTGTCAGTTTCTTTCACTGTGCCAGTCCTTGTTTCTAGGGACAAAGAAGGAAAGTGAGGGGATTTCTCCTTGTGCTATAGTGTGCTTTAAAAAAACATTTTTTCTAGGGACAGAAAACTGTAGGTAGGGAGAGTGTCAGTTTCTTTCACTGTGCCAGTCCTTGTTTCTAGGGACAAAGAAGGAAAGTGAGGGGATTTCTCCTTGTGCTATAGTGTGCTTTAAAAAAACATTTTTTCTAGGGACAGAAAACTGTAGGTAGGGAGAGTAACAGTTTCTTTCACTGTGCCAGTCCTTGTTTCTAGGGACAAAGAAGGAAAGTGAGGGGATTTCTCCTTGTGCTATAGTGTGCTTTAAAAAAACATTTTTTCTAGGGACAGAAAACTGTAGGTAGGGAGAGTGTCAGTTTCTTTCACTGTGCCAGTCCTTGTTTCTAGGGACAAAGAAGGAAAGTGAGGGGATTTCTCCTTGTGCTATAGTGTGCTTTAAAAAAACATTTTTTCTAGGGACAGAAAACTGTAGGTAGGGAGAGTGTCAGTTTCTTTCACTGTGCCAGTCCTTGTTTCTAGGGACAAAGAAGGAAAGTGAGGGGATTTCTCCTTGTGCTATAGTGTGCTTTAAAAAAAAAATTTTTCTAGGGACAGAAAACTGTAGGTAGGGAGAGTGTCAGTTTCTTTCACTGTGCCAGTCCTTGTTTCTAGGGACAAAGAAGGAAAGTGAGGGGATTTCTCCTTGTGCTATAGTGTGCTTTAAAAAAACATTTTTTCTAGGGACAGAAAACTGTAGGTAGGGAGAGTGTCAGTTTCTTTCACTGTGCCAGTCCTTGTTTCTAGGGACAAAGAAGGAAAGTGAGGGGATTTCTCCTTGTGCTATAGTGTGCTTTAAAAAAACATTTTTTCTAGGGACAGAAAACTGTAGGTAGGGAGAGTGTCAGTTTCTTTCACTGTGCCAGTCCTTGTTTCTAGGGACAAAGAAGGAAAGTGAGGGGATTTCTCCTTGTGCTATAGTGTGCTTTAAAAAAACATTTTTTCTAGGGACAGAAAACTGTAGGTAGGGAGAGTGTCAGTTTCTTTCACTGTGCCAGTCCTTGTTTCTAGGGACAAAGAAGGAAAGTGAGGGGATTTCTCCTTGTGCTATAGTGTGCTTTAAAAAACATTTTTTCTAGGGACAGAAAACTGTAGGTAGGGAGAGTGTCAGTTTCTTTCACTGTGCCAGTCCTTGTTTCTAGGGACAAAGAAGGAAAGTGAGGGGATTTCTCCTTGTGCTATAGTGTGCTTTAAAAAAACATTTTTTCTAGGGACAGAAAACTGTAGGTAGGGAGAGTGTCAGTTTCTTTCACTGTGCCAGTCCTTGTTTCTAGGGACAAAGAAGGAAAGTGAGGGGATTTCTCCTTGTGCTATAGTGTGCTTTAAAAAAACATTTTTTCTAGGGACAGAAAACTGTAGGTAGGGAGAGTGTCAGTTTCTTTCACTGTGCCAGTCCTTGTTTCTAGGGACAAAGAAGGAAAGTGAGGGGATTTCTCCTTGTGCTATAGTGTGCTTTAAAAAAACATTTTTTCTAGGGACAGAAAACTGTAGGTAGGGAGAGTGTCAGTTTCTTTCACTGTGCCAGTCCTTGTTTCTAGGGACAAAGAAGGAAAGTGAGGGGATTTCTCCTTGTGCTATAGTGTGCTTTAAAAAAACATTTTTTCTAGGGACAGAAAACTGTAGGTAGGGAGAGTGTCAGTTTCTTTCACTGTGCCAGTCCTTGTTTCTAGGGACAAAGAAGGAAAGTGAGGGGATTTCTCCTTGTGCTATAGTGTGCTTTAAAAAAACATTTTTTCTAGGGACAGAACACTGTAGGTAGGGAGAGTGTCAGTTTCTTTCACTGTGCCAGTCCTTGTTTCTAGGGACAAAGAAGGAAAGTGAGGGGATTTCTCCTTGTGCTATAGTGTGCTTTAAAAAAACATTTTTTCTAGGGACAGAACACTGTAGGTAGGGAGAGTGTCAGTTTCTTTCACTGTGCCAGTCCTTGTTTCTAGGGACAAAGAAGGAAAGTGAGGGGATTTCTCCTTGTGCTATAGTGTGCTTTAAAAAAACATTTTTTCTAGGGACAGAAAACTGTAGGTAGGGAGAGTGTCAGTTTCTTTCACTGTGCCAGTCCTTGTTTCTAGGGACAAAGAAGGAAAGTGAGGGGATTTCTCCTTGTGCTATAGTGTGCTTTAAAAAAAAAATTTTTCTAGGGACAGAAAACTGTAGGTAGGGAGAGTGTCAGTTTCTTTCACTGTGCCAGTCCTTGTTTCTAGGGACAAAGAAGGAAAGTGAGGGGAATTCTCCTTGTGCTATAGTGTGCCAAAGCATTCCTCATCAACCATCTTTGAAATCCTTGTTTTTTGGACAGTCAGGGAAATTGTCGTTGTGCTATTCTGTGCAAAAGCAATAATCCTCAACCATATTTAGAAATCCTTAAGTAAAGGGACAGAGAAGGACACCTGAAGGTAGCCCTTATTGCTTTTTTCCCATCTCCCTGCAGGCCATCTATTAGAATGTCTGGAAGGCAAACAAGGAGAGGCAGACAGTCAGGAGGCAATAAAAGAGGGCAAGCAGGCTCTGTGTCTGGGGGCAACAGTGCTGGTCGTGGACGCGGTGCATTGTCATCAGCACATGGCCATGGGACACGCTTGTCCTTCTTTTCGGCAGCTGGACATGTTGAGCCACATCATGCCGAAGACTTGGTAGAGTGGATGACCAAGCCCTCCTCCTCCTCCTCATCCTCTCTCACCCAGGCTCAGGGTACTGGCAAAGCAGCTGCCAAAGCATCCTCTTCCCTGGTATCAATGTCAGACTCATCATCAGTCACTCCTTCCCTAGACCCACCATGTCCTCCTCCTGAGGAGTCCCCCGAACTGTTTGAGCACAGTGTTGGGTACATGCTCCAGGAGGATGCCCAGCGTTTCGAAGGGTCTGATGATGAAACCCAGCTACAGGAAGGCAGTAGCGTGAGAGCAGACAGAGGGGATGCTCAAGAAGGACACCAATCTGGCAGTCATGTTCCAGCAGCTGCAGCATACTGCCAGATTGGCTCCAGTGATGAGGAGGGAGGGGATGATGAGGTCACTGACTCCACGTGGGTGCCTAATAGGAGAGAGGAGGAGGAGGAGGATGAGGAGGAGGCACATCTCCAACGAGGCAGGATGCCCTTTGGTGGCCAGCGTAAGGGCAGTACACCGACAGAATCACACCGCAGAGCTCCGCCTGTGCAGGGCGCTGCCTCTGCCCGTCATTCAAAAAGTTCCTTGGTGTGGGCCTTTTTTGAGGCTAGTGCATCAGATCGCACAGCTGCTGTTTGCAACATATGTCTCAAGCGTATATCGCGTGGCCAAAACATCAGCCGCTTGGGTACCACATGCCTGACCAGACATATGTTGACCTGCCATGCAGCTCGTTGGCAAGCCTACCTCAAAGACCCACACCAAAGAACAAAGCGGACCTCTCCTTGCACCGCATCAGCTGGGATCTCCAACCCCACTATAACTTCAGTCCTCTCTGAAACATGCACTGAGAGGAATGAAGGTGTAGAATTAGGTGTGTCACAGCCAAGTACTTGCGGCCACTCTGCTAGCAGTACACCGACGTCCGATTCTAGCAGGCAAATTTCCCTGCCCCAGCTGCTGGACCGTCGAAAGAAGTTCACTCCCAGCCATCCACATGCCCAGCGGTTGAATGCTAGCTTGGCTAAATTGCTAGCGCTTCAACTGCTGCCTTTTCAGTTGGTAGACTCGGCCCCCTTCCGTGAGTTTGTGCAATGTGCGGTTCCTCAGTGGCAGGTTCCCAAACGCCACTTTTTCTCACGGAAGGCTATTCCGGCTCTCTACCGGCATGTGGAAGGCAATGTCTTGGCCTCGCTGGACAGGGCGGTCAGCGGTAAGGTGCATATTACCGCTGACTCATGGTCCAGCAGGCATGGACAGGGACGTTACCTTTCTTTCACGGCCCATTGGGTCACTCTTTTGGCAGCTGGGAAGGATGCAGGACAAGGTGCAGTAGTGTTGGAGGTTGTTCCACCGCCACGCCTCCAAAATGCTACTACTGGTTGTGACACACCTCTCTCCTCCACCCCCTCCTCTTCTTCTTCCTCCATGGCCTCTTCCTGTGGTTTGTCCTCGGAACCAGCGGTGCTCCGTAGGCGTTCAAGGGGCTACGCAAGTACGCAGGCAAAAAGATGCCATGCCGTGCTTGCGCTGGTGTGTTTGGGGGACAGAAGCCACACTGGGGCAGAGGTCCTGTCTGCTCTGCAGGGCCAGGCCGAGAGGTGGTTGACGCCACGCCAGCTTAAGCCAGGAATGGTGGTTTGCGACAATGGCACCAACCTCCTCTCCGCCCTCCGACAGGGACAACTGACCCATGTGCCCTGTGTGGCTCACGTCCTTAACCTGGTGGTGCAGCGGTTCTTGGGCAGGTACCCGGGCTTACAGGATGTCCTGAGGCAGGCCAGGAAAGTCTGTGTGCATTTCCGCAGATCTTATAATGCCAGTGCTCGCCTGGCTGAGCTGCAAAAGGAGTTGAACCTGCCCAAGAACCGCCTTATATGTGACATGCCCACCAGGTGGAACTCAACGTTGGCCATGCTGCAGCGGCTGCACACGCAGCAGAGGGCCATCAATGAGTACCTGTGCGACTACGGCACCAGGACAGGGTCAGGGGAGCTTGGTTTTTTTTCTCCACGCCAGTGGGGCATGATCAGGGATGCATGCACTGTCCTGGCACCATTTGAGGAGGCCACGAGGATGGTGAGCAGTGACAGTGCATGCATCAGTGACACTGTACCTCTTGTCCACCTGTTGGAGCACACGCTGCGTGGAATAATGGACAGGGCACTTGAGGCAGAACAGAGGCAGGAAGAGGAGGACTTCCTTGCCTCTCAAGGCCCCCTTTACCCAGACAGTGTTCCTTCTGTCCCACCCATCGCACAGGAAGAGGAGGAGGAGGAGGAGGAGGAGGAGGATTGTGTCAGCATGGAGGTGGAGGCTGGCACTCAGCATCATCAGCAGCAGTCTTTTAGGGATGATTTACAGTCCCAAGAAAACAGTGGACTTGTACGTGGCTGGGAGGAGGTGGCTGCGGATCATGTCGTCCTTAGTGACCCAGAGGACTCCGGAGCGAATGCCTCAGCAAACCTAAGCTGCATGGCCTCCCTGATCCTGCAAAGTCTGCGGAAGGATCCTCGTATTCTTCGGATCAAGGAGAGGGACCATTACTGGCTGGCCACTCTCCTTGATCCACGGTACAATGGTAAGGTTGCGGACCTTATGTTACCGTCGCAGAGGGAGCAGAGGATGAGACAACTCCGGGAGGCCTTGCAGAAAGGTCTGTGCAACGCGTTCCCAGAGACTGGGAGGTTACAAACTCCTGGTCCTGGACAACGAGTTGCTGAGGCTTCGGCCAGTCAAAGAAGGAGCGGTGGGGAAGGTGGCCGTCTGACCGATGCGTTCAGACAATTCTTTAGTCCGCAGCCCCAAAGTATGATCGGTTCCAGCAACCATCGCCAGCGTCTGATAAACATGGTGCAGGAATATCTAGGGGCAAGGTCAGACTTGGACACCTTCCCCACCGAAAATCCTCTGGCTTACTGGGTCTTGAGGATGGATCACTGGCCAGAGCTTGCACAGTATGCAATTGAGCTACTGGCCTGTCCTGCATCCAGCGTTCTTTCGGAACGCACATCCAGTGCTGCTGGAGGATTTGTCACGGATCACAGGGTGCGCCTGTCCACCGACTCGGTTGATCGACTGACTTTCATCAAGATGAACCAGTCTTGGATCACCACCAGCTACCACACACCTGATGCTGATATAACAGACTAATTGATTTTAACATGTCACATCCCTTCAAGACTGATGCTGATGCTGAGTGCCTGTGCTGTTATGTTGACTGGCTATCCTCCTCCTCCGAGTCCTCAATGATACGATTGATGATGATAGCTTGGAAGATCATTTTTGTTTATGGGTGCCGCCACCAGTGGCTAAGGCCCAATTTTTCAGCCCCTGTTTTACAGGGGCGTGTAATTACAATTTTTTTAGCAATAATTTGCCATAGGGCTCATTGCTGTGCTCCAAGTAACGTATCTGTGAGGGGTTGTAGTGTTGTGCCACCAGTGCCTAAGGCCCAATTTTTCAGCCCCTGTTCAACAGGGGCATGCAATTACAATTCTTGATCTAATAATTCACAGCAGGGCCCATTGCTGCACCCACCAAGAGTAACTCTGAGGGCTTACAGTGTTGTGGCAACGCCACCACCACCACCACCACCACCACCACGAAAGGCCCAATTTTTCAGCCCCTGTTCAAAAGGGGCATGTAATTACAATTCTTGATCTAATAATTCACAGCAGGGCCCATTCCTGCACCCACCAAGAGTAACTCTGAGGGCTTACAGTGTTGTGGCAACACCACCACCACCACCACCACCACGAAAGGCACAATTTTTCAGCCCCTGTTCAAAAGGGGCATGTAATTACAATTCTTGATCTAATAATTCACAGCAGGGCCCATTCCTGCACCCACCAAGAGTAACTCTGAGGGCTTACAGTGTTGTGGCAACACCACCACCACCACCACCACCACGAAAGGCCCAATTTTTCAGCCCCTGTTCAACAGGGGCATGCAATTACAATTCTTGATCTAATAATTCACAGCAGGGCCCATTGCTGCACCCACCAAGAGTAACTGTCAGGGCTTACAGTGTTTTGGCACCAGCACCACCATCAAAGGCCCAATTTTTACTACCACTGTTCAACAATTATATGTAATTAAAATTCCTGATATAATAGTTGACAGCAGGGCGTTCCAGCACCAACCAAGATTAACTGTGAGTGCTTACAGTGTTGTGCCAACACCAACAACTAAGGGGCCTATTTCTGCAGAGTATATACGGCAGGTCCCTACTTTCAAACATCCAACTTACAAACGACTCCTACTTGCAAACGCAAGAAGACAACAGGAAGTGAGAGGAAATCTACCACTAGGAAGGAAAATTCTCTCCTGTAAGAATAAATATGGGAGAAAGGTGCCTCCTCTGTACTGATGCTTTATCAGCAATCCCTGTTTCAAGAAAAACACCACATTTCAAAAACAGTTGTCATTGGGACGGAAAGTGAGGTGAAATGTTCTGAACAGGGGCACAGACAGCAAAACAAATGTTACAGGGGTGATAACCCTTACCTATGTTTTCCAAAAAGTTTAAAAATAGATTTTTGGGCTGGAGCTACACTTCAACAATGTACCTGTTCAAAATTACAAACAGATTCTACATAAGAACAAACCTACAGTCCCTGTCTTGTATGCACCGCCTGTATACGGCTGTTCAGAGTATATAGGGCCTTTTTTATTTTATGTGCGGGGTTCCCCTTAATATCCATACAAGACCCAAAGGGGCTGGTAATGGGCTGGGGTAGGGGGGGGGGGGTCATGGGGTAGCTATGCCATTTTTCTTAAAGATTTTCATCCATATTACCGGGACCAGACATTACATTAAAGCCGCAAGCAGTTTTAAATGGCTTTTTTTTCCTTTAGAAGTGTCATTTTGTGCAGGGACAGTTCTAAACACGGGAAACACGTGGCACTTCACAGGCATACTTTAGACACCCCCCAGGTACGATATTTAAAGGAATATTTGACTTTTTTTTTTTCACTTTATGCATCATTAAAATGACTGCTCCCGAAAAACGACCGTTTTTAAAACTTCTTTTTGCATTGATACATGTCCCCTGGTGCAGAACCCGGGTTCCCAAACCCTTTTTAGGACAATAACATGCATAATAGTTGTTATAATTAGCACTTTAGAATTCAAACGTTCGCATCCATTGTATTTAATAGGGTTCTAATGTTCGTACGAACTTTCGGTCCGTTCGCGGGTTCTGGTGCGAACCGAACCCGGGGGTGTTCGGCTCATCACTAGTCTCAAGCATAATTGAACAAGCTGAAGTTAGAAGCTGATTGGCTACCATGCACAACTGCACCAGATTCTGAGTGCTCCAGTTTCCGTAAATGCCAGGACAGTATAAATAACCCCCAAATGCAGTACAGTGTCATCATAAGACTGGTATGCTGGTGATCTGGGATACTGACTGGTAAAATTATTTAAAAAAAAATATATATATATATATATATATATATATATATATATATATATATATTTTCTAATCAATTTAAAAAAAAAACATCATTTTTTGAACATTGTTTTTCCTTTTTGACAATTTTCTTTTTTACATACTCTCATCAGAGTCGTGTAGTTCACTATAGTACTCTCATCAGTGTAGTTCACTATAATGATACTGTACTACTCTGCGGTGTGATCAGGGATTTTTTTTTGCCCCGGGAAGACGTCAAGTGACAAAACATGTAGGGCGGGAACTGAAGGTGTCATCAGCTGGGTCTTTGCTCGTGGCTATGGTGAAGTCGGAACAAACTTGGCTTTGATTTTATGCCTGTTTCCTTGTGTCAGTTGAGACACTTTTACATGTGAGTGTAATGTTATAACAGGCAGTTATAACCCCTGACAGTTTTTCTGCATCCCATTGGGGAGATTTCTCTTCCCTTCCTGTCCCATAGCCAAAGCAGGAAGTGAGAGGAAATCCCTCCAAAGTGAGGGAATCCCAGGGTGTCAGCAGAACTAGTGTCTTCATTGGAAGATTTACTCTCTGTTCCTGTTCTGGGGGAAACACAAAATGTGTGAATTTCTTGTGCAAATAAAGAGGGTGAATCTCCATAGCAGGGGCACAGACAGCAAAAAACCCTCACAAATGTTCTAGTCCCTCTCCATCAAAAAAAAAAAAAGTTTTGCCTTTAGTCACACTTTAATATCTGTAAATTAGGTAGTCATACTCATGCCATTCACACTTGAGTATGTACCGGAGTACACCAGCTCTTACACTTTCTGCAACTTTAAAAGAGAAGTATGGCTTTTTTGGCCATACTTCTTTTGTGGGTCACAGGAGTGCACTTACTTTTGCTCTCCTGTGATCCAAAATCAGTGGACTGTGGACTAAAGTCTGCTGTTGTCTAACATCACAGAGACACTCCAGGCTTTGGAAGAATCCCAACCATAGGATCGGGACCCATCAACCTGCCTGTAAACGGCTGAGAGCTAAAGCCAGCTAGCCCCCGTCCTCTCTCCAGCGGGCGCTCTAGTGAGCGCTGGAGGGTCAAATTAGAGAAGAGATCGGTGGCTGACAGTTGCCCACTCTCTGCTCAGAGTTGACTGAGTGATGATTCTCAGTTCTCAGGCTTTAAGCCGGCAGCGCACAGATGCAGCATCAGACCGATGCTGCAGCATGGAGGTGAGTGTGTATGGATTTTTTTGGTAAACACCAAACTTCTCCTTTAACTTTCACTTTTACTTTTATGCAAGAAGGAGAAGCCAGCCCTACACTGCAGACTTTCTTATTCTCTATAACATGTGACTTTAGGCTTTAAAAGCTGCAAAGGAAATCTGTTGAGCAAGGCTTCTTGGGCCTGCCAAAAAACGAAAATTACAGTTGAAGAGTAATAAAGAGCATCAGTCCCACACTGACAGGGGTCTAAATTCTTAAAGTGGTTGTAAACCCTTTACAACAACTTTATGCTACAGGTAAGCCTATAATAAGGCTTACTTGTAGCTACCCAGAATATCTCCTAAACCTGCACGGTTTAGGAGATATCCCCTGTCCCCTGCATGTGCCGATGTCATCGGCACATGAACACTGGGGCAAACTGAAGCAATGACACCTATGTGCCGTTGCTTTAGTCAGCGTGCCGTTACTGGTGGCTCCCGCGCGCATGCGCAGGAGTGACGTCATCGTGGCTCCGGCCAATCATAGCGCCAGAGCCGCAATACCCGGAAGTAAGCCCAGGGATAGATGTCACCGGACGGAGGGGGAGACGAAGGCGGCTGCGGTGGCTTCGATCTAAGGTAAGTAATTCATAATGAGCTAGTATGCTATGCATACTAGTTCATTATGCCTTTGTCTTGCAGGGTTTTTTTTTTAACCAGGGTTTACAACCAATTTAATGTGGAAGAAGAATTCAAGGGTACACACAGATGTTTGAAACTGGTGAGTGTCCATCACAACCCACGGGTCCTGCACTGACAAAGATCTGAATTCTCAATGGAGGCTAATCTGAGGTCTGAATTTTCAATGGGGGCTGACCTGAGGTTTAAATTTTTCGATTGTGGCTGATCTGAGATTTGAAGAGAGCCTATCTGGGGACTAAAGGTGAGACTTATCTAAGGAAAGTATTTATTGTCTCTGGTTACTGGTTGCTAAGTAGCTTTCCAGTGTTTACTTCTTTAAAGTGGAACCAAAGTCCTTTTGTAATAAATTGTGAACAGGCAGGCTGTTTATTGCAGAAGAGACATGCATTGTGTCTTCTGTGATAAAATAAATCTACCCGCCTGCTTCCAGTCTTTCTCTGAATTTACACTTAGCTGTTCATACATTCACACACAGTGCCTGTTTGTCGAGACTCGGGATGATGGAACTGCTGCTTATGCTTATCAAGATGGTCAAAGACCAACAACAGGAAGAAGCCAGGAAGAAGATTCTAGCACTGGTGAGGGACATTGAAGATGTCGGACCATTGGAACTAAGATAAGAACCTCTTCACTTTAAGGTGGGCTCACACAGAAAGCTATATAGTGGAAAGGAGTTATGCTTTCTTTTTGTAGCGATACCCCCAAACTAAGAGAGCTGCTGGTTTTGTTTCGGGCCCTGTACACAGTACTGCCAACCCCCGGCAATCTACTTGACCCTCCTCTGGCACAGTTAGTCTAGGGAATGAGGCATTAGTATAACTCTGTACCAGTCTAAGAGCAATTCCACAGTAATGCAAATGGTGGTAGATTATAGTAATTGACACTAATACCGGAATGATTAACTATATCAGATTTACTTTGATTATAAAAGTCAATCTTAAATACAATACATCACATACATGCAGAGCCCTGCAATAATAATGACAAAAGTCAACTACTATATAGAAATAGATCATACACTGCGTGCAGCTATCCTCCCCGTGAGCAATATGGCGCTCAGTAAAGTTCTACCCCCCCAGTCAGGCCTGACTTGGTTAAAGCTCAGTTCTAAAGTGAGGAATCTTCGCATGCAAGATGATCGTTGGTGCACATACAGGAACAACAATTTGTAAATCCAAGTAACGGTTTATGGCAATGGAAACAACTCCCAGGAGACTATATAAACACAGTTCTGGAACTAGTCTCTGATCAGCATAGCAAGTATAGAACGATGGGCCTAGGTAATCAATAGGCCTAAACAAAGTACTTGGCTATGATTGTGAGCAGGTGCTCTCTCACTACTCCGGACTCAGTCCTAGTCCGTGACTTCCACCGCTGTGTCTCCACACACAGGGTCTGCGACAGCCAGGTCTTAGGTCCAACTGATGTCCCTCAAGCCGATAGAGATCAGGTGCCACACAGGCTCCGCAGTGGGGTGGAAGGCTCCTTGGAAGTGCGCAAGGCCCAGGCTTTGGGCCTTGCACTTGTAGCAGGTCCGCACAGGGAGTCCTCTTGCTAGCCGTGCGGTGTCCAAAGAGGCAGAGCTTAGCCTCGCCCTCCCCTTTTATACCCCCACCCATGAGTCTCTGCGGTTGGCAATTGCACCTTGGGTGCCAAACGGGGTCCTGGGTAACGTAGTCCGTGGGGCCTTAAAGGAGACCACGCTACATTTTTATTTACATGGACAGCAGAAAATTTGTGCAGTGTATGCTGTGAATAGGATCAAACTCAATTTAACCCATTTAAAGCTATCAACCATATACAGTGCCTTGCAAAAGTATTCATCCCCCTTGGCATTTTTCGTGTTTTGTTGCTTCACAACCTAAAATTAACATGGATTGTTTGAGGATTTGCATCATTTAATTTACAGAACATGCCAACAACTTTGAAGATGTTTTTTTTTTATTGTGAAGCAAACAACAAATAGGACGAAATAACAGAAAAAGCCAATGTACATAACTATTTACCCCCCTAAAGTCAATACTTTGTAGAGCCACCTTTTGCGGCTATCACAGCTCCAAGTCGCTTTGGATAAGTCTCTATGAGCTTGCCACATCTTACCACTTGGATTTTTGCCCATTCTTCCTTGCAAAACTGCTCTAGCTGCTTCAAGTTGGATGGTTTGCGCTTGTGAACAGCAATCTTTAAGTTTGACCACAGATTTTCTATTGGATTGAGGTCTGGGCTTTGACTAGGCCATTCCAACACATTTACATGTTTCCCCTAAACCACTCAAGTGTTGCTTTAGCAGTGTGTTTGGGGTCATTGTCCTGCTGGAAGGTGAACTTCTGTCCTACCCTCAAATCACACACAGAGTGGTACAGGTTTTGCTCAAGAATATCCCTGTATTTAGCACCATCCATCTTTCCTTTAACTCTGACCAGTTTCCCAGTCCTGACTGCTGAAAAACATCCCCACAGCATGATGCTGCTACCACCATGTTTCACTGTGGGGATGGTGTTCTTTGGGTGATGTGATCTGTTGGGTTTGCGCCAGACATAGCGTTTTCTTTGATGGGCAAAAAGTAAAATTTTAGTCTCATCAGACCAGAGTACCTTCCTTCATACATTTTGGGAGTCTCCCACATGCCTTTTGGCAAAATTGAAACGTGCCACTTTGTTTTCTGCTGAAAGTAAAAAGTTTCTTCTGGCCACTCTGCCATAAAGCCCAACTCTATGGAGCGTATGGCTTATTGTCTTCCTATGTACAGATACTCCAGTCTCTGCTGTGGAACTCTGCAGCTACTCCAGGGTTACCTTAGGTCTCTGTGCTGCCTCTCTGATGAATGCCCTCCTTGCCTGGTCCGTGAGTTTTGGTGTGCGGCCGTCTCTTGGCAGGTTTGCTGTTGTGCCATGTTCTTTCCATTTGGTTATGCTAGATTTGATGGTGCTCCTAGGGATCATCAAAGATGGGGATATTTTTTTATAACCTTACCCTGACTTGTACTTCTCAACAACATTGTCCCTTACTTGTTTGGAGAGCTCCTTGGTCTTCATGGCAGTGTTTGGTTAGTGGTGCCTCTTGCTTAGGGCCTTTCAAAAAGGTGTGTATATGTAATGACAGATCATGTGACACTTAGATTGCACACAGGTGGACATCATTTCACTAATTATGTGACTTCTGAAGGTAATTGGTTGCACCAGAGCTTTTTATGGGCTTCATAACAAAGGGGGTGAATACATACGCACATACCAATTATCAGTTTATTATTTCTGAAAAATAGTTTTATGTTTATATTTTTCTAATTTTACTTCACCAACTTAGACTATTGTGTTCTGATCCATCACATATAATTCAGATTAAAAAAACATTGAACTAAAGGCTGTAATGTAACAAAATAGGTAAAAAGCTCAGGCAAGTACCCAACTAAAGTCAATGACTGTACTAACTCAGCATTATGATGGACAATAATACATCTTGAAAGGCTACAAGAACACAAATGACTTAACTTTAAGAGGAAAGGTGAGCGGAAAATTGATGAGCCAGAATAGACTGTATTCCTCTCACTGGAATTAGGAATGATCTGAAAGTCAGTCCACACAGCAAGAACCATTTTATTAATGACCAATGAAATGCTGTCACATGCTGGAGAGTCAGTTGGTCTTGTGAAAATATTGAGTTAATGAAGTATCCAGTATGAACTCAATGCTGGTTATTGAGCAGAATACAACACCCGACCCTTCTAAGTTGAAAGCACAAATAGGTAAAGACCTATTGGGGGGTCCTCTCAAGCCCCCTTAAATCTACCAATAACCAGCTTATGACAACCTGCAATACAGTAATAAGAGTAGACCAATCAAAACCCAAAAAAATGGCATATGTAAAGTCAGAAATATTCTCCACATACTCAAGATAAGATTAATCACTGTTGAGTATCTGCCAACCCTACACATATGAGTTATTATTTTTATAACAAATTCTTTTCACCCTTTAAATTTTCTCTATTCTATTAAGAAAACATCACACCTAAATGGAGCCATCTATCTCCTTTTTTCCTTTCTCCTACATTTTCTAAAGATTTCTTGCATACTCAGAAACGTAATCACTTGCTGGCAGTCACCTCATTAGGACAGAGCTACACAGAAATTTTTTAGTGGCTCCACAGTGCAACCAAAATCTCTAGCGATTGAATCGCTAGTGGTAGCAATAGGTCAACAAGCAGATGGGACAAATGGCTCCCTATGGAGCAAGTTATACAAATGGCATGTAGTAACATCATGCGGCTCAATTCTACATAATTATGAAACCATGCAAGATTAATCACTGGTACATGTTACTTTTTAGCATTTAGTATTCAATTGGTACTGTTAGTAATAAATCATTAGCGATTTTAGTTGGGCAAAATTTGTGTAAGGCTAATGATGTGACTGTTAGCAATAACTTTACAAGTCTACATGTCACAATTTAAAGCAACAGTACCAAGTTTTGAAAGATTTCTACCCCTCATCATTAACTTCTTCCTGACCTGAGGGTTAGCTGAAAAAGAGGAGTCCTCAAAATGTGCCCTGAGACCCCACTTTTACAGGAGACCATCATCTACTGAGAGCTGCCTTGTAATTGAGCGAGCCAAGCAGGAGCAGCAGAGACTTCTGGCATCCTAGCTGCTGTTCACATGTCAGCTGGCCACACAGTGATCCAGACCAGGGGCGGATCCAGAAGGGGCAACAGGGCAATTGCCCCCCTGAGACAATCATGTCATACTCGCTTGCTTGCTCTGCGGCTGCCGCTGCCTCTGCCCGAGTCTCCCTCTCACATCAGCCGATCAGCGGCGCTGAGAGAGAGACTCGTCTAATGTAGTTGCGCCGCGCTGACTGCCAAGGATACCAGGAGCGGAGGAGGAGGTGGGTGGAGCCTTATCCCTGCACTCGTTGCTAATGCCTGGGCCGCGTGGCATCTAGCAACGAGTGACGTCAGTGAGTCACGTCGGACTCGAGTCTCAGAGCCGACGTGACGGTGACAGCAGCTGGACTGAAGCCTCAAATGGGGGGGGGGGAACAGTTGCAGTTTAGTCTGTACTCTGTTTAGACTAGAGAGACTGTGTGTTAATCAGTTTCGTTCCAACCTAACTGCACAGTCAGTGGCGGCAGAGCGCCAGCATTCTTCATTCTCCGCCCCTGACTGTGTTGGCCCCACCCACCAGCACCTCCTCCCTCCATCTTCTCCACACTACAAGCCTCTGCCGCCCCTGAGTTAGTGTTGGCTCCATCCACCTCCTCCATCTTCTCCACCTTGCGCAGTCTGCAGAGTGGCGTGAATACAGGAAGAAGAGGACTTATTGAAAAGATTACTGGATCCATCCGATCCATCTCCACTCCATTGCTCCTGCATGGGAGCCCCTCCCCTCACCAGAGCACCAAAATAATTGACTAAAAGTGAGTAAAAGAATTAATGAATGTCATGTGTCAAATCGCAAAATACATGTGTGCCATTTATTGAAGGGGGAAAAAAATGCCCTTTTAGTCTTGACTTGTTAAATCTTAACCCCTTCAGCTCTGAAAAGTTTTACCCCCCCTTATGACCAGGCCATTTTTTGCGATACTGCGCTGCGTTACTTTAACTGGATGACAATTGTGCGGTCATGCGACGCTGTACCCAAATAAAATTTGTGACAAAATAGAAGTGACAATTCACAACCTGTGGCAGATGACATGGCAAGTGACAATCCGCAATGTGTGGCAGGTGACGTGGCAAGTGACAATCCACATCTGCTGACAGGTGACGTGGCAAGTGACAATCCGCATCTGGTGGCAAGTGACGTGGCAAGTGACACGCTCAGAGCTCCCACTGATTCTGAATTATGGTGAATTGAACTATTTCATTTAATATTACAATGTAATAATAGAAATAATGCGCTTCAATCATCCTGACACCATAACAACCATGGTGCCCTGATGATTGAAGCGCCAATACCAGCCATTTTCCCGATAAATTGCCCCAAAAAAACACATATTTTCTGGAAGTGCCCCTTCCGAGACTAGACTCTGGATCCGCCCCTGATCCAGACACTGTGGCTGCTCATCTATCCTTTCCTTTTGACTGTGTTGTGTGTTGAGTGGGCTCTTTCTCATGCCTAACGCATATATGCAGCAGCAAGAAAAGTTGGCTTTAACACCCACCCGCTGCACATATGTGTCCAGAGTGGTCTGATGTTGTGTACTGAGAACAAGCTCTCTGTGCACTTCCACCACACTGACCAAGCTGTCTCCGACAGCTCTTGGTCATAGCTTTAATGAAATGGAATCCTGATCATGTGCCCGCTATGAGAACTAATGACAGCAGTCACATGAATGGGAAGCTGCTCTGTCTCCTGGCATTAAAGCCCACTTAAAGGTCAACTATCTGGAAGGGGTTACAAAGATAATGTCATCAATTTACTGCAGAAAGGATGAAGAATTTTCTTCTCTCCCCAAGTGATCAAAGTCCTATATAGCAAGGATAACTTGCCACAAACTTATGGCAGTGTTGAATTGTAAGTCTTGTAACTTGCACATTTTCACTGGCAAGTTGTACACTTGCAGAGTAGGAATGAGCCGCACACCCCCCAGCTCGGTTCGCATCCAGAACATGCGAACGGAACGATAGTTCGCGTAAACTTTCGAACCCCGTTAAAGACTATGGGATTCAAACGTGAGAAATAAAAAGTGCAAATTTTAAAGGCTAATATGCAAGTTATTGTCCTAAAAAGGGTTTGGGGACCCGGATATTATATCAAGAATTGTAATTACATGCACCTGTTGAACAGGGGCAGACAAATTGGGCCTTTGGTGGTAGTGGTGGTGTTGCCACAACACTGTAAGCCCTCACAGTTACTCTTGGTGGGCGCAGGAATGGACCCTGCTGTGAAATATTAGATCAAGAATTGTAATTACATGCCCCTGTTGAACAGGGGCAGAAAAATTGGGCCTTAGGCACTGGTGCCACAACACTCCAAACCCTCACAGATACTCTAGTTGGAGCGCAGGAATGAGCCCTGCTGCAAAGTATTGCAGCAAAAATTATAATTACACGCCCATGTTAAACAGGGGCAAAAAAATTGGGCCTTAGGCACTGGTGCTGGTGCTACAACACTGCAACCCCTCACAGATACTCTAGTTGGAGCGCAGTAATGAGCCCTGCTGCAAAGTATTGCAGCAAAAATTATAATTGCATGCCCCTGTTAAACAGGGGCAGAAAAATTGGGCCTTAGGCACTGGTGGCGGTGCCCAGAAATAAAAATGTTCTTACAAGCTATCAACATAAACAGGAAGAAGAGGATAGTCACTCAGCATAACAGGATAGTCACTCAGCATCAGCATAGGCAGTCTTGAAGGGATCTCACATTCAAAAAAAAATTATTCGGTTACATCAGCATCAGGTGCTTGGTAGCTGGTGATCCAAGACTGATTCATTTTTATAAATATACAAAAAGGTGTAGCGCTGGATGATCAAAACTGTGTATGGCTATACAGTGAAAAAAATGGGAAAAAGTATCAAAAACATGAGTGAATACTACAAATAAACAATTTAAAGTTCATATGTGTCAGTGAAAAATATATGAAATCTTCTCCTCTATTTAAAGATGATAAGAGTTCTACAGAGTGCAGGTATCCGATGAAAATCATAGGCAAAATGCTCCAACACTTAGTAAAGATCCCGCCACCAAGGTGAAGAATGAAGGCTTACCAGACAGCCTGCGACCACTCTTCTCAGGGGGGTCAAAACAGGCTCAGTAGAGTGATGTTTTACTCCATGAAAGGCAGAATGATTCTGCAGGAACGCTTCATCCACAGTGGGAGAGTCTTCAGAGACTTTGATTGAACACCTGGCCAGAACTGGGAGTAGACACACTCTTGGCAGATCAGAGTAGATGTTCCTCAGTAAGTAGGATAAAATCCAAAAGAGAAAGAAAATCTTTCCATAGTGTAGCGTTCATCCATAAAAAAGGGGTTTATTTTCACAAAGTATGCGATACAGAACCTCAAAGAAACAAGTCCTGAGATATTAAAATGCTGGTTAAAAAACTCCTTGCAAGGAATAAAAAGCTCCGTATTATGTCAATCAAACAACCGTTCGCGCGTGCGCAATGCGTGCACGTGTCACCCTACGTCGTTTTGTCAAATCTGATGTCATCAGGGGCACGCCCACGCAAGCGCTCACACGCTATTAATAGCCAAAGGGCCCGCAAAGGGTTCTCTCATTGGTTAGGCCTCAGATTGACAGACGGAGCAGATAGAGTGGACCTGTGCATTGAATTCTCAATGCAGAGGTCTATACATAGACAACAATCACATCCTGACACCCGGTGGAACCTCCGGATATTGCACCTATTTGAATCTGTTCCACACAACGCCATCTTGTGGGTCATGATGTAACTGTTTACAAAAAGAGGGATTTGTAAAGTCCCAATTATAACAAATTAATATACATTACATATATATATATAAAATCAATAAAAACTCTCTATTACATATACTAATTGATCAAAATTCAGAAATGTTATCCATAAACTAATGCCCAGATCGAAAATACACAAAAGGTAAGAAAGTAAAAAATGGATAAAGATTATTAGAAGGGATATCAAAATAATAAATCACCCATTATTAATGAAGCAATTTATGTCCCGTTCCACATTAAGGCCTCCCGGTGTGTGACAGCCTAATTTATGTATCCAGCTGGTTTCAGATCTGGATATGCTTCTTCTACCATTTCCACCTCTCCAATGGGGCACATATTTTTCCAGACCAATAAAGATAGTACCTTTTGGGTTTCTATTGTGTACAGGATCATAATGTTTTGACACATTATGTTTGTCAAAACCATTTTTTATGTTGCTAATGTGCTCCCCCAATCTTATACTGAGTTTCCTAATAGTCCGTCCGACATATTCCAAAACGCATGGGCACCGCAAGAGGTACTGTCAGGGAAGTCCGTCCAACAGCGCCAATCAGCGCCCAATGCGCACGCGTGGCGGAATGATGCTTCGGCGCATGCGCGTGTGCGGGACGGCGCTTCTACGTTCTCGGGTGCGCGCGCCGACGCAGCGGCGTGCGCGCATGCGCCGCGGCGCACCAATAGGAATCCAGGCGGGCCTATTTAACCACTTAAGCCCCGGACCATTTGGTAGCTAAAGGACCAGAGGTGAATTCAGAATTTTGCACTGCGCTGCTTTAACTGTAAATTGTGCAGACATGCAATGTTGTACCCAAACGAAATTTGCGTCCTTTTCTTCCCACAAATAGAGCTTTCTTTTAATGGTATTTGATTGCCTCTGCGATTTTTATTTTTTGCGATATAAATGGAAAAAGACCGAAAATTTTGAAAAAAAAATATATTTTCTACTTTTTGTTATAAGAAAAATCGAATAAACTCAATTGTAGTCATACATTTAGGCCAAAATGTATTCAGCCACATGTTTTTAGTAAAAAAAATGTCAATAAGCGTATATTTATTGGTTTGCGCAAAAGTTATAGAGTTTACAAACTAGGGTACATTTTCTGAAATTTACACAGCTTTAAATTTATGACTGCCTATCTCATTTCTTGAGGTGCTAAAATGACAGGGCAGTACAAAACCCCCCCCAAATGACCCCATTTTGGAAAGTAGACACCCCAAGGAAATTGCTGAGAGGCATGTTGAGCCCATTGAATTTTTTTTTTTGTCCCAAGTGATTGAATAATGACTAAAAAAAAAAAAAAAAAAAAAAAAATTACAAAAAGTTGTCACTAAATGATATATCGCTCACACATGCCATGGTTATATGTGGAATTGCACCCCAAAATACATTTTGCTGCTTCTCCTGAGTACGGGGATACCACATGTGTGGGACTTTTTGGGAGCCTAGCCGCGTACGGGACCCCGGAAACCAAGCACCGCCTTCAGGATTTCTAAGGGCGCAAATTTTTGATTTCACTCCTCACTACCTATCACAGTTTCGAAGGCCATAAAATGCCAAAATAGCACAAAACCCCCCCAAATGACCCCATTTTGGAATATAGACACTCCAAGCTATTTGCTGAGAGGAATGGCGAGTATTTTACAGCTCTCATTTGTTTTTGAAAATGAAGAAAGAAAATATATATATATATTTTTTTTTTTTCAATTTTCAAAACTTTGTGACAAAAAGCGAGATCTGCAAAATACTCACAATACCTCTCAGCAAATAGCTTGGGGTGTCTACTTTCCAAAATGGGGTCATTTGGGGGGGTTTGTGCTATCTGGGCATTCCATGGCCTCCGAAACTGTGATAGGCAGTGAGAAGTGAAATCAAAAATTTACACCCTTAGAAAGCCTGAAGGCGGTGCTTGGTTTTTGGGGTCCCGTACGTGGCTAGGCTCCCAAAAAGTCTCACACATGTGGTATCCCCGTACTCAGGAGAAGCAACAGAATGTATTTTGGGGTGTAATTCCACATATGCCCATGGCATGTTTGAGCAATATATCATTTAGTGACAACTTTGTGCAAAAAAAAATAAAAATAAAATTGTCGTTTTTCCGCAACTTGTGTCAACATATAAAATATTCCATGGACTCGACATGCCTCTCAGTATATAGCTTGGGGTGTCTACTTTCCAAAATGGGGTAATTTGGGGGGGTTTTGAACTGTTCTGGCATTTTATACACAACATTAGGAAGCTTACATCCACTCTTCTAACCACTTGAAGACAAAGCCCTTTTTGACACTTTTTGTTTACATGAAAACATTTTTTTTTTGCAAGAAAATTTTGTTGAACCCCCAAACATTATATATATTTTTAAAGCAAAGGCCCTACAGATTAAAATGGTGGGTGTTGCATTTTTTTTTTCTACACAGTATTTGCGCAGCGATTTTTCAAACGCAATTTTTGGGTTAAAAAATTCACTTTTTTTAATTTTAATGCACTAAAACACACTATATTGCCCAAATGTTTGATGAAATAAAAAAGATGATCTTAGGCCGAGTACATAAATACCAAACACGACATGCTTTAAAATTTCGCACAAACGCGCATTGGCGACAAACTACATACATTTTTAAAAGCCTTTAAAAGCCTTTACAGGTTACCCCAGTAGATTTACAGAGGAGGTCTACTGCTAAAATGATTGCCCTCGATCTGACCTTCGCGGTGATACCTCACATGCATGGTGCAATTGCTGTTTACATATGACGCTAGACCGACGCTTGCGTTCGCCATTGGGCAAGAGCAGGGCAGGACAGGGGTGCTTTTTTTTTCTTTTTTTTTTATTATTAATTTTGCTTTTTTATTTTATTTTTAAATTGTTCCTTCCAAGTATTTTTTTTTTATCATTTTTATTGTTATCTCAGGGAATGTAAATATCCCCTATGATAGCAATAGGTAGTGACAGGTACTCTTTTTTTGAAAAAACTGGGGTCTTCTAGACCCTAGATTTTTCCTCTGCCCTCAAAGCATCTGACCACACCAAGATCGGTGTGATAAAATGCTTTCCCAATTTCCCAATGGCGCTTTTTATATCCGCCTTAGAAAGCCTGAAGGCGGTGCTTGGTTTTTGGGGTCCCGTACGTGGCTAGGCTCCCAAAAAGTCTCACACATGTGGTATCCCCGTACTCAGGAGAAGCAACAGAATGTATTTTGGGGTGTAATTCCACATATGCCCATGGCATGTTTGAGCAATATATCATTTAGTGACAACTTTGTGCAAAAAAAAATAAAAATAAAATTGTCGTTTTTCCGCAACTTGTGTCAACATATAAAATATTCCATGGACTCGACATGCCTCTCAGTATATAGCTTGGGGTGTCTACTTTCCAAAATGGGGTAATTTGGGGGGGTTTTGAACTGTTCTGGCATTTTATACACAACATTAGGAAGCTTACATCCACTCTTCTAACCACTTGAAGACAAAGCCCTTTTTGACACTTTTTGTTTACATGAAAACATTTTTTTTTTGCAAGAAAATTATGTTGAACCCCCAAACATTATATATATTTTTAAAGCAAAGGCCCTACAGATTAAAATGGTGGGTGTTGCATTTTTTTTTCTACACAGTATTTGCGCAGCGATTTTTCAAACGCAATTTTTGGGTTAAAAAATTCACTTTTTTTAATTTTAATGCACTAAAACACACTATATTGCCCAAATGTTTGATGAAATAAAAAAGATGATCTTAGGCCGAGTACATAGATACCAAACACGACATGCTTTAAAATTTCGCACAAACGCGCATTGGCGACAAACTACATACATTTTTAAAAGCCTTTAAAAGCCTTTACAGGTTACCCCAGTAGATTTACAGAGGAGGTCTACTGCTAAAATGATTGCCCTCGATCTGACCTTCGCGGTGATACCTCACATGCATGGTGCAATTGCTGTTTACATATGACGCCAGACCGACGCTTGCGTTCGCCATTGGGCAAGAGCAGGGCAGGACAGGGGTGCTTTTTTTTTTTCTTTTTTTTTTCTTATTAATTTTGCTTTTTTATTTTATTTTTAAATTGTTCCTTCCAAGTATTTTTTTTTAATCATTTTTATTGTTATCTCAGGGAATGTAAATATCCCCTATGATAGCAATAGGTAGTGACAGGTACTCTTTTTTTGAAAAAACTGGGGTCTTCTAGACCCTAGATTTTTCCTCTGCCCTCAAAGCATCTGACCACACCAAGATCGGTGTGATAAAATGCTTTCCCAATTTCCCAATGGCGCTTTTTATATCCGGGGGGGGGCATTCCCTCCCACTGCTTGTAAAAGCAGTCCAGAGGCTAATTAGCCGCTAGGATTGCTTTTACATGAAAGCTGACCGCAGGCTGAAAAGAATGATACCAAGATGATACCTAAACCCGCAGGCATCATTCTGGTATAAACATTCAAAGTCCAGCAACATACCAGTACGTTGCTGGTCCTTGTTGGACATGTATTGTAATCTTTTTTTTTTCATGCAGCCAGTTGGCTGAACGAAAAAAGAGATTGATCGGTGGGTATGCCCACCATTAGAATACCGCCCTTCATCCACCCACTTCCAATGATGGGCATACACGCACCATTTATATATGCCGAAGCATGGGGGCATCCTCCCGCAAAAAAGTTATGCCGCACACACATGGTCGGACTTTTCCACGGGCAAGCCTCCGTCGGAATTTTGACCGTATGTACGCGGCATTAGGAGCAAAATCGCTCCTCTGCCCCTGCTGCCCCAATGCTTCGGCATATTTGCTTTTTTTTTTTAACTGTGGTGGTGAAATCACCTCCTACAGCACTGGAGTCGCAGGGATCAGGCCTGTCTCTGCGAACGCTGCAGTTATGTGTGTTTTTGTTTTGTAAGTGACAGTGATCGATCGATACTGCACTTGGGTGGCCTGGGCTGGACAGAGGGGCAAAACGCAGGTGCCAGCAGGTATCTGGGCTGATCCCACTAACACTGTGTTTTTGGGAACCCTAAACTGCTGGGGACGCTAGTATAGATCTGATCAGATCAGATATTGATCTGTTCAGATACTATACCACTAAGGGGGGTGTATGCTTCCCGCGTGGGTGTTAGCGTTACTGGCACTAACCTGACGCTGCCTGGGGTGTGACTCAGACCCTCTCTGACGCTAAAACCTAATTGATATCACCCGCCGGGCGATCAGGGGGTTAAACCTTTATTGGGTTATATACACGGCGGGTGCCCTGACACTATAAAAAGCAAGCTAACTAACCAGCGTCACCCGTAACACTTATATGGTGATCACTGTGAAAGGGTTAACTAGGGGCAATCAGGGGGTTAAAACCTTTATTAGATAATATATGGGGGTACCTGACGCTATAAAAACCTGCGGCGAACCTAAAAAAATTTACCAGCTACCGATCTGCATCACCGACACTAAGACAGCGTTTAGAAAAACGATCGCTTAGCGACAGTGGTGATGGGGGTGAAAGGGTTACCTGGGGGGCGATCAAGGGGGTTAAACCTTTATTAGATAATATATTGGGGTACCTGACGCTATAAAAACATGCGGCAAACCTAAAAAAAATTACTGGCTACCGATCTGCATCACCGACACTAAGACAGCGTTTAGAAAAACGATCGCTTAGCGACAGTGGTGATAGGGGGTGAAAGGGTTACCTGGGGGGCGATCAAGGGGGTTAAACCTTTATTAGATAATATATTGGGGTACCTGACGCTATAAAAACCTGCGGCGAACCTAAAAAAAATTACCAGCTACCGATCTGCATCACCGACACTAAGACAGCGTTTAGAAAAACGATCGCTTAGCGACAGTGGTGATGGGGGTGAAAGGGTTACCTGGGGGGCGATCAAGGGGGTTAAACCTTTATTAGATAATATATTGGGGTACCTGACGCTATAAAAACATGCGACGAACCTAAAAAAAATTACTGGCTACCGATCTGCCTCACCGACACTAAGACAGGGTTTAGAAAAACAATTGCTTAGCGACAGTGGTGATAGGGGGTGAAAGGGTTACCTGGGGGGCGATCAAGGGGGTTAAACCTTTATTAGATAATATATTGGGGTACCTGACGCTATAAAAACCTGCGGCGAACCTAAAAAAAATTACCAGCTACCGATCTGCATCACAGAAACTAAGACAGCGTTTAGAAAAACGATCGCTTAGTGACAGTGGTGATAGGGGGTGAAGGGGTTACCTGGGGGGCGATCAAGGGGGTTAAACCTTTATTAGATAATATATTGGGGTACCTGACGCTATAAAAACATGCGGCGAACCTAAAAAAAATTACTGGCTACGATCTGCATCACCGACACTAAGACAGCGTTTAGAAAAACAATTGCTTAGCGACAGTGGTGATAGGGGGGGAAAGGGTTACCTGGGGGGCGATCAAGGGGGTTAAACCTTTATTAGATAATATATTGGGGTACCTGACGCTATAAAAACCTGCGGCGAACCTAAAAAAAATTACCGGCTACCGATCTGCATCACAGACACTAAGACAGCGTTTAGAAAAACGATCGCTTAGTGACAGTGGTGATAGGGGGTGAAAGGGTTACCTGGGGGGCGATCAAGGGGGTTAAACCTTTATTAGATAATATATTGGGGTACCTGACGCTATAAAAACATGCGGCGAACCTAAAAAAAATTACTGGCTGCCGATCGGCATCACTGACGCTAAGACAGCGATCAGAAAAATGATCGCTTAGCGACAGTGGTGATAGGGGGTGAAAGGGTTATCTGGGGGGTGATCAGGGGGTTAAACCTTTATTAGGGGGGTTAGGGGGCTACACTGGACCTAAGACTAAACTTTGGTGACACTTTTACAGTCACAAATGTCACTGATTGCAGTGATCACTAAATAATTGGTCACTGCAATCAGTGACACTGTGACTGGGGGCTGGGGGGGTGATCTGGGGGGTGATCTGGGGTGTCTGGGGGGGCCTGGGGGGGCGATTTATGTCCCTATGTGTCCTGGTGTCAGTGTAGTGTTGTGTGCACTGACCTGATGTCTTCTCTTGTACGGCGCTCGGTATATGTGAGCGCCGCACCAGAGATGACATCACTTCCTCCTGCTCCCTCTGTCTGACACAGACAGAGGGGGAATTTCCATTCGCCGGGAGCGATCGCGAGGGGGTGGCCAGAAACGAATGGCTGCCCCCTCATCCCGTAACGCTCCCGGACACTTAGCCACCGCTCACTGTATAGGAGGGGGGTCCGATTGGACCCCCCAACTATACAAAGGCAATCACGTACACTCTACGTGATTGTGCCTGTCGGTGCCATTCTGCCGACGTATATATACAGTGAGCGGTCGTTAAGTGGTTAAAGAAACCCAGTTGCACTGACAAGTTGCTGGTTTGTCAGCTTTCCTGTATACCCAAGACTCTGGAAGACTATCTTGAAAATCTCCTTGTGACCCGGACTGGCTTGATTCCTCTGATCTCTCTCCTGGACCTGACCCTCGGCTTGTTATACGGACTTCTGCCTTCTCCTGTGTTTTGACCCTCGGCCTGTGACTCGGATCTGCTTCCTGTCTACAATCCTTGACCTCCTGCTTGTACCTTTGGACTTCCACGTTTCCTTTGAACTCCTGCCTGGTTCCCGGTATTCTCTGGACTTGTTATCTTTTGCTGTGCTAGACCCTCAGGCGGGACTGTTACCTTTGCAATTGCAACCCGGACTCAACCTGCACCGGCTTCAATTGTCTCCTGCTGTTTGAACTTTACCAATCCGGATAGTTCCTGCTTGAAGCCTGTTCTTCAGTCTACTCAGCACTACCGGACCGTCTACAAGTACCCACCACCTGCCGGTAGCCGGTGCCGCTTCTCGCCATCCACTCCCTGTCTCAACTCCAGGGGGTGGAGTGCGTCAAGTCGCAAAGGTGAACCACTCTCGGCATCTCTGCCTCGGTAAGTACATACCTTAACAGTACAAATCAGCCAGATGTCTGAGGCCGACAGGGTGCGTTCACCGTTCGAGACCCTATGTCAGCAAGTCACCGCACTAACCAATGCGGTTCAGAAATTACAAGAAGGTTATGTCCAAATGGATGGCCGCTTTCAGCTACTTACTGGAGCTACAGGACAAGCATCACCAGCTGCCACCGCTGCCAATGTTGCCTCCACGTCTTAAAATCAGGCAAACCCCACTGTAGTAATGGCTACCCCTGAACCCAGGGTCCCCCTGCCTGAACGATTTTCTGGCGTCCGTAAGAAATATCGGGCTTTCAAAAACGCATGTTCTCTTTACCTCGCCCTTCAACCCAGGACTTTTTCTTCGGAAGTGGTAAAGGTGGGGTTCGTCATCTCCCTTCTAACCGACGAACCTCAGGCCTGGGCCCATGGCCTGATGGAGCAAAGCAGCCCCATACTAGATTCCGTGGACACCTTCTTCGAGAGTATGGCGCAGCTGTATGACGATCCTCAGCGATCAGCCACAGCTGAGTCTGTTCTCCACAGTTTAACCCAGGGAAGAAGGCCGGTGGAGGACTACACGGCAGAATTCCGGAAATGGTCAGCTGACACTGGCTGGAATGAGACGGCCCTTAAATACCAATATCGCCAAGGACTGTCTGAGGCTCTTAAAGACGAGCTGGCCAGGATTGGTGTTCCAACTACTCTGGAAGATTTGATCCAGTCTGTCACTCAGCTTGACAGACGCCTGCGGGAGCGGCGTTCTGAGCGTTTCCAGACTACCCGTCCGAACTGGACTTTGCCCCGATCAGCTTCTGCCTATCCACCCATCCAAGTTCCTACAGCATCTTCTCCTCCCGAGCCTGAACCCATGCAGCTTGGTCTGGTTCGTCCTCCCCTTTCTCCTGAGGAAAAGCAGCGCAGGCGTCAGGCCAATCTGTGTCTTTACTGCGGGGGTACTGGCCATTTCCTTCGGAGCTGCCCAGTAAGACCTAGTAAGTGTACCCTCAAAGACACTTTGAACTACCAAGTTTCTGGCTTACCACAGACTTATGTTGTTCTTTATATTTCTCTACAGCTACCAACAGGAGCAACCCGCCTACCGGCGATTATTGATTCAGGAGCCTGCAGCTGCTTTCTGGACTCTTCACTTGCTTCCCAACTTCACTTTCCTCTGCAAACCAAGGACCGTTATCTTCAGGTTCGTCTGGCGGATGGATCCCTGCCACGTTCAGGGGTAATTACGCAAGAAACAAAACCCGTCCTTGCTATCACGGATTCAGGCCACCAAGAATACCTCCGATTTGACCTCATCCCATCTCCCATGTTCCCTATCATCCTGGGCCTCCCTTGGCTGCAAGCACATGAGCCTCATATAAACTGGGCCAAAAGGGAAGTTAACTTCACTTCTTCATATTGTTCCCAACACTGTCTTTCCGCACTTCCAACTGTCTGTGCTACTTTAACCCCTCAACCGGATAACCTACCACATGTTCCATCAGCATACTTGGAATTCCAGGACGTCTTCGACAAACAGCAGGCCGACCGCCTACCACCACATCGTCCCTACGATTGCCCCATTGACCTTCTGCCTGGCTCCAAAATTCCATTCGGCCGCATCTTTCCCTTGTCCGAATCTGAGTTGAAGGCCCTCAAGGCTTACATTGAGGAAAATCTGGAAAAGAAATTAATTCGCCCCTCTTCTTCCCCAGCCGGTGCCGGAATCTTTTTCGTTGAAAAGAAAGACGGGACTCTGAGGCCCTGCATTGACTATAGGGAATTAAATAAAATTACTATTAAAAATAGATACCCGCTTCCTCTCATCCCGGAGTTGTTCCAACGATTCCGATCAGCTCGGATCTTCTCTAAACTGGACCTTCGAGGGGCCTACAACCTCATCCGGATCAGGGCTGGAGACGAATGGAAGACGGCTTTTAGATCTAGGTTCGGTCATTTTGAATACTTGGTCATGCCATTCGGGCTTTGCAACGCCCCAGCTACTTTCCAGCACCTGGTCAATGACATTTTCCGTGAACACCTGGACGACTTCCTAGTAGTCTACCTAGACGATATTCTTATTTTTTCGTCCTCCCTTGAACTGCACCGAATCCATGTCATCAAGGTCCTCACTATTCTCCGAGAACATAGACTTTACCTCAAGGCCGAGAAATGTGACTTTGAGAAAACCACTGTGCAATTTCTGGGATTTATTATTTCTACCAATGGGGTCGCAATGGACCCGCAGAAAGTCAAAGCTATCCAGGAATGGCCAGCCTCAACAGACAAGAAAGGGGTACAACGGTTTATAGGTTTCGCCAACTTCTACAGGAGGTTCATTGTGGGGTTCTCCTCTATCGTGGCACCTATAACCCAACTGACACGCCAGGGCTACCGCTTTCACTGGTCACAGGAAGCTCAGGATGCCTTCGATAAATTAAAAAATGCATTCACATCGGCACCTGTATTGAAGCATCCAGATCCGCTACTGCCGTTTACTCTGGAAGTAGATGCTTCAGAGTCAGCCACTGGGGCCATCCTCTCTCAAAGGCAGGGCCCCAAATCCCTTCTTCATCCAGTAGCCTTTGCCTCTCGTAAACTAACTTCTCCGGAACGTAATTATGACGTCGGAGACCGGGAACTATTGGCCATCAAATTCGCCCTGGAAGAATGGCGATACCTTCTGGAGGGAGCCCCTCACCCTGTCATGATATTCACGGATCATAAAAATCTAGAATATCTGAGAACAGCAAAACGTCTTCGACCCAGACAAGCCCGATGGGCTCTCTTCTTCACCAGGTTTAACTTTCATATCTCTTATAGGCCCGGTTCCAAGAACGTGAAGGCGGATGCACTCTCTAGGATGTTTCCCGAGACCCCTCAAGCAGAGGAACCAAGTACCATCCTATCAGCACAAAACTTTCTGCTCATCCCACAGGCTGATCTACTAACCTCTATAAAAGCGGCCTCTAAGCATTGTCCTGACCAAGTAACCCCTTCCCTGGAGAAGCGTAATGACTTGCTCTGGTCCCAAGGTAAAGTCTTCGTCCCTCTGGAAACAAGGCAACTAATTCTGAAAACTTTCCACGACCACAAACTAGCTGGCCACTTTGGAGCCAAAAAAACCATGGAACTAATCTCTCGCTCCTTCTGGTGGCCTGGTTGGAGACAAGATTGCAAGTCCTATGTTGCCTCCTGTACCCGTTGCCAACGGAATAAGGGACCCAAAACCAAGAGTTGGGGACTACTCAAACCTTTGCCTATCCCTGAACGTCCGTGGGCAGATGTGTCCATGGACTTCATTGTAGATCTACCGCCCTCTGCAGGTTTTACCACGATTCTGGTCGTAATTGACCGCTTCTCCAAAATGGCACACTTCGTGCCCATGATCGGTACCCCCTCTGCTGCAGATACAGCCAAAGCCTTTTTTCAGGAGATAATCAGGCTCCATGGGGTGCCTAAGAGCATCACCTCTGACAGAGGCGTTCAACACGTCGAAATTTTGGAAGGAACTTTGCAAATCTTTAGAAGTCAAGATTTGCCTGTCATCGGCATATCACCCCCAGAGCAACGGACAGACAGAGAGAACCAATCAAACCCTAGAACAATATCTCCGTTGTTTTTGCTCAGCCTCACAAGACGATTGGTCCTCCCTATTATCCTACGCTGAATTTGCATATAACAACTCGGTGCATTCAGCCACCAGTCAAACTCCTTTTTGGGCCAACTTTGGCTTCCATCCTTCCTTCCTCCCTGATGACATTCCGGAGAGCTCTGTTCCTGCTGTTCAAGATCGGATAGCCTTTGTTCAATCTAATTTTCTGACACTCCAGGAAATGATGCAAAACGCCCAGGAGTCTTACAAGAGACACTATGACAAAGGTAGGAAGGAAAATCCAATCTTCAAAGTTGGGGAGGAAGTATGGCTCTCTGCCACCAACCTCAAATTGCCGATCTCTTCACGGAAATTGGGACCAAGATTCATAGGCCCTTTTAAAATCAAGCGAGCAATCAACTCTGTGGCCTTTGAATTGGCACTGCCCGACTCCTACAGGATACACCCGGTCTTCCACACATCTCTGTTGAAACCGGTAGTCTCCAGCTCCTTCCCGGGAAGGGATGAGCCACCTCCTCCACCTGTGGAGGTTGATGGTGAAAACGAGTACGTGGTGGAATCTATCTTGGGCTGCAGGAAAAGAGGCAGGTGTCAAGGTCACCTGTGGCCAGGTGACAGATGCACACCGTAGGGGGACAGGAGTGCACCGCGAGGTAGTGAACCCTATGGCTGGCTTCTGCGGATAGGAAACTGGGTGGTTGTGGAAAGCGGGACCAGAGGAGCACAACCAGGATCCTAACAGAAGCTAGAGCCAAGATTCCCCAGGGCGCGGAGTCTAAGACCCAGCAGGTCTTCTCCAGGGCCTCTAGTGGTGAGGATGTTATGCTGCAGGCTGGGACCAGGTCGCGGCCCCTGCTGCTTCCCCTCTTTTCCCCTTATCCTACGGGGCATGAGCTAGGAAACTCCAGGGGCCGCGACCTGGTCCCAGCCTGCAGCATAACATCCTCACCACTAGAGGCCCTGGAGAAGACCTGCTGGGTCTTAGACTCCGCGCCCTGGGGAATCTTGGCTCTAGCTTCTGTTAGGATCCCGGTTGTGCTCCTCTGGTCCCGCTTTCCACAACCACCCAGTTTCCTATCCGCAGAAGCCAGCCATAGGGTTCACTACCTCGCGGTGCACTCCTGTCCCCCTACGGTGTGCATCTGTCACCTGGCCACAGGTGACCTTGACAGCAGGCAATTACAGTATGTAATCAAATGGAAGGGGTATCCCCCAGAGGACAACTCTTGGGAACCATCTAGGAACCTACATGCTCCCCGTCTAATTAGAGTCTTTCACCAGGAACATCCCGAGTTGATGTCTAGTCTGGGCGTCCAGAGTCCGCCCCTAGGAGGGGGGCACTGTCAGGGAAATCCGTCCAACAGCGCCAATCAGCGCCCAATGCGCACCCGCGGCGGAATGATGCTTCGGCGCATGCGCGGGACGGCGCTTCTACGTTCTCGGGTGCGCGCCGACGCAGCGGCACGCGCGCATGCGCGGCGGCGCACCAATAGGAATCCAGGCGGGCCTATTTAAAGAAACCCAGTTGCACTGACAAGTTGCTGGTTTGTCAGCTTTCCTGTATACCCAAGACTCTGGAAGACTATCTTGAAAATCTCCTTGTGACCCGGACTGGCTTGATTCCTCTGATCTCTCTCCTGGACCTGACCCTCGGCTTGTTATACGGACTTCTGCCTTCTCCTGTGTTTTGGCCCTCGGCCTGTGACTCGGATCTGCTTCCTGTCTACAATCCTTGACCTCCTGCTTGTACCTTTGGACTTCCACGTTTCCTTTGAACTCCTGCCTGGTTCCCGGTATTCTCTGGACTTGTTATCTTTTGCTGTGCTAGACCCCCAGCTGGGACTGTTACCTTTGCAATTGCAACCCGGACTCAACCTGCACCGACTTCAATTGTCTCCTGCTGTTTGAACTTTACCAATCCGGATAGTTCCTGCTTGAAGCCTGTTCTTCAGTCTACTCAGCACTACCGGACCGTCTACAAGTACCCACCACCTGCCGGTAGCCGGTGCCGCTTCTCGCCATCCACTCCCTGTCTCAACTCCAGGGGGTGGAGTGCGTCAAGTCGCAAAGGTGAACCACTCTCGGCATCTCGGCCTCGGTAAGTACATACCTTAACAGGTACACCACGCATTTAGTAGTGCAGGTTATAAGGGACCTAATGGGATATGTCACACCTGTTCCAGATGAAGTGAAATCAGTAATTCTTCTACCCTGGAGAGCATTGACCCTACAAACTTTACATCTCCTGCAGGGATAGAATCCCTTCAGATCCCCAAAAAAAGTCGGACGAGTTGGGGGATCAGGTACGTTTGGTGCTATTGAATGTCTGAGGTTGGAAGCACCCCTGAAGAGCACTCTTGGGCTGTTGGACAACAGAGGCCCCAACACTCGGTCATTCTTTAACACCGACCAATGTTTTTTAATGATTCTTTTAATGGCCCAGTGTTGGCTTGAATATGTGGTCAGAAAGGCTAGGCTAAAATCCTCCCTGTTTTCCACCTCTGGGGGTCTGTCACACAGAAGAGTCTGTCTATCTCTGAGACCAACCTCAGCAATGATAGAATCCAGTTTAGCAATATCATAACCTTTGACTATGAATCTAGATCTAAGGATTTGTGCCTCCTTATGATATTGCTCCAAATCGGTACAGTTGCGCTTTAAGCGCAAAAACTGACCCTTTGGAACCGCTGACAGCCAGGAACTATGATGACAAGAGTCCAGTGGTATGTAACCGTTCCTGTCCGTCGGTTTAAAAAAGGTGGACGTGACAATCCTATTGTCCTCTATTGAAATATTGAGATCCAGAAAATGAATCTGAATGGGACTAATCTCATAACTAAGAATAATTCTCCTGTCATTACTATTTAAGAAAGACAGATAGGAATTGACTGATTCAGTGTCACCATCCCAGACAAATAGGATGTCATCAATAAATCTTTTCCAAAAAATAAGATTAGGTGACCTATCACAAAGTACCACATCCTCTTCCCACTTTGCCATTAAGAGGTTGGCCATACTGGGGGCAAACTTGGCCCCCATGGCCACACCCCTAATCTGGAGATAGTGAGTACCACTATGCCAGAAATGATTATGCTTCATCGCGAAGTCCAGCAGTTCCATCACGAAGTTGCACTGCGTAACAGAAATGCCGGAGTCGTGATAAAGAAAATGTTGCACCGCCTCATGACCTAGATTATGAGAAATAGCTGTATAGAGGGATGCGACATCTGCCGTAATGAGCAAGTAGGAGGCCTTCCACTCAATCTCAACAAGCAGGTTAATCACGTGCTTGGTGTCCTTGAGAAAGGACGGGGTGCCCATCACCAGTGGTTGCAAGTAATAATCAATATACTTGCCAATACGTGAAGTAATAGAGTCTATACCACTGATGATGGGCCTACCCAGAGGATTGATCAAAGTTTTGTGGATTTTAGGCAATATGTACATCACCGCCAATCTAGGCGCCAAGGGCACCAAATGTTCCCTTTCTTTTGGGTTTAAAATACCCATATCATGTCCCTTATCAACTAGAGCTCTCAACTCCTTCTTATATTGTATAGTGGGATCCATGGGTAAACTTGAGTAAGTCAGAGGGTCCATCACTATCCTGGACATCTCCTCAAAGTAGGAGTCCTTGTCCAGAACAACAATGGCACCCCCTTTATCAGCTGGTCGCACGACCACATTCCTCCTATTACATAGGGACTCCATACCCAATTTGAGATCATGTTGGATTCGTACCGGTTTTACATTTAGATTATTCAAATCACCTAACACCACATCTCGAAATACAGTCAAGTTCGGTGCCTGGTGAATAGGGGGACTGAAGAGGGATGCGTTTGACATCCCTGAATGCAAAACAACAGAGGCCTCCCTGACTGGTTGCCTAGTGGGGTTGCTCATGATGTATCGTTTAATATTTAACTTTCTGGTATATTTTTGTATATCTATGAAAGTTTGGAACTTGTTGAGGTTCTGTGGAGGGGCAAACTTTAGCCCTTTATTCAAAGTAATTAATTCCTCCTTGGATAGTTCCTTTGTGCTGAGATTAATAATCCCAGCACAGTCTAGTATTTCCTTCTCTTTGGAGTGAAGTTTCCTCCCCCCTCTGCACCCTCTCTTGCGTCCCCATTTCTTTTGTTCCTGTTCCTGCCGGCCTGCCGAAAATCCCAACCTGAGTGACCCTCCGGTTGTTGACTTTGGGAGGAACAGGAAGCCCCTTGGTTAACACCCAAACCAGATACCCCCTCATCGCTAGTGAGTGGAGCAAATCTGTTCCTAGTGCTTAAAGCATTACGGCTTCCATTATCAGCACGAGGGGATTGGTGGTTTCCATAGTTCTGTTGATTGGGTTATGCATCCCGGTGACGCCAACGTGGAGGGGAATGATGATTGGGATAAGGGGAAGGGTTCCTTCTACTACCCCTACCTCTTCCTTGTTGGAAATATTGTTGTGGATTATTTCTCCCTCTCCGTGGATCCGGGGAGGGACGAGGCATCTGAGAAACACTAGAAAATGCACCTTGTTCGTTTCTTAGTATACCACTCCTTTGAACAACACCAATTGGTTGAGAGCCAGTTGCACTGTCCCCCACTGGTGGGTCAGGAGGTGGTATAACCTGCCATCTAAAAACTATATTCTCCCTATAGTCTTTTACGTCTCTGTTATACTTTTTCTTTTTCTTAGATTTTTGTTCAGATTCTTCTCTAATTAATACTGCTTTAAGAGCCTCAGATCTATGCAAATAATCCTGTTCTGCTTTAAAAGAGATTAATTTATTTTTAATGATGTTGATCTCGCAATCCAAAGTTGCCAACTTGCGCTTCTTTTTTGCTATAAGAAACTGCAAAAAGTTGACACCTTCCTCATTGAAGTATTTGAACCACTCGGCCAACTCATTATCATCTTTCTGGGGATTTACATCCCACCTGAGGCTCCTAGGGACCATGTCTGCTTTCACATACTCCTCTAAATAAGCAACATCCCACCTAGTATGAACCTCAGTGATGGTGAGATTCTTTAATCTAAGAAAACAACCTGCTAGATCATCTCTGGAATCATCATTACCATCAAAAACACCCGCAGTGTTAATAACCACCTGTGATCTATAATCAAAAATATCCATGACGGATACACCAGCTGCAAATTAAATATATAAAAAAAACAAAATGTAGTTATAAAAGAAAAATTTGCGTTAGGTGCGAATAATTAAAGTGCAATAAATGAATAAATCCCTAAAGGAAAAACTGCTGCTAAACACCAAAAAAACCTTGATATAAGGTACAACAAATATAAATATACAAAAAGGTGTAGCGCTGGATGAGCAAAACTGTATATGGCTATACAGTGAAAAAAATGGGAAAAAGTATCAAAAACATGAGTGAATACTACAAATAAACAATTTAAAGTTCATATGTGTCAGTGAAAAATATATGAAATCTTCTCCTCTATTTAAAGATGATAAGAGTTCTACAGAGTGCAGGTATCTGATGAAAATCATAGGCAAAATGCTCCAACACTTAGTAAAGATCCCGCCACCAAGGTGAAGAATGAAGGCTTACCAGACAGCCTGCGACCACTCTTCTCAGGGGGGTCAAAACAGGCTCAGTAGAGTGATGTTTTACTCCATGAAAGGCAGAATGATTCTGCAGGAACGCTTCATCCACAGTGGGAGAGTCTCCAGAGACTTTGATTGAACACCTGGCCAGAACTGGGAGTAGACACACTCTTGGCAGATCAGAGTAGATGTTTCTCAGTAAGTAGGATAAAATCCAAAAGAGAAAGAAAATCTTTCCATAGTGTAGCGTTCATCCATAAAAAAGGGGGTTTATTTTCACACAGTATGCGATACAGAACCTCAAAGAAACAAGTCCTGAGATATTAAAATGCTGGTTAAAAAACTCCTTGCAAGGAATAAAAAGCTCTGTATTCTGTCAATCAAACGACCGTTCGCGCGTGCGCAATGCGTGCACGTGTCACCCTACGTCGTTTCGTCAAATCTGACGTCATCAGGGGCACGCCCATGCAAGCGCTATTTATAGCCAAAGGGCCCGCAAAGGGTTCTCTCATTGGTTAGGCCTCAGATTGACAGACGGAGCAGATAGAGTGGACCTGTGCATTGAATTCTCAATGCAGAGGTCTATACATAGACAACAATCACATCCTGACACCCGGTGGAACCTCCGGATATTGCACCTATTTGAATCTGTTCCACACAACGTCATCTTGTGGGTCATGATGTAACTGTTTACAAAACGAGGGATTTGTAAAGTCCCAATTATAACAAATTAATATACATTACATATATATATATATATATATAAAATCAATAAAAAACTCTCTATTACATATACTAATTGATCAAAATTCAGAAATGTTATCCATAAACTAAAGCCCAGATCGAAAATACACAAAAGGTAAGAAAGTGAAAAATGGATAAAGATTATTGGAAGGGACATCAAAATAATAAATCACCCATTATTAATGAAGCAATTTATGTCCCGTTCCACATTAAGGCCTCCCGGTGTGTGACAGCCTAATTTATGCATCCAGCTGGTTTCAGATCTGGATATGCTTCTTCTACCATTTCCATCTCTCCAATGGGGCACATATTTTTCCAGACCAATAAAGATAGTACCTTTTGGGTTTCTATTGTGTACAAGATCATAATGTTTTGACACATTATGTTTGTCAAAACCATTTTTTATGTTGGTAATGAGCTCCCCCAATCTTATACTGAGATTCCTAATAGTCCGTCCGACATATTCCAACCCGCATGGGCACCGCAAGAGGTACACCACACATTTAGTAGTGCAGGTTATAAGGGACCTAATGGGATATGTCACTCCTGTTCCAGATGAAGTGAAATCAGTAATTCTTCTACCCTGGAGAGCATTGACCCTACAAACTTTACATCTCCTACAGGGATAGAATCCCTTCAGATCCCCCCAAAAAGTCGGACGAGTTGGGGGATCAGGTACGTTTGGCGCTATTGAATGTCTGAGGTTGGAAGCACCCCTGAAGAGCACTCTTGGGCTGTTGGACAACAGAGGCCCCAACACTCGGTCATTCTTTAACACCGACCAATGTTTATTAATGATTCTTTTAATGGCCCAGTGTTGGCTTGAATATGTGGTCAGAAAGGCTAGGCCAAAATCCTCCGTTTTCCACCTCTGGGGGTCTGTCACACAGAAGAGTCTGTTTATCTCTGAGACCAACCTCAGCAATGATAGAATCCAGTTTAGCAATATCATAACCTTTGACTATGAATCTAGATCTAAGGATTTGTGCCTCCTTATGATATTGCTCCAAATCGGTACAGTTGCGCTTTAAGCGCAAAAACTGACCCTTTGGAACCGCCGACAGCCAGGAACTATGATGACAAGAGTCCAATGGTATGTAACCGTTCCTGTCCGTCGGTTTAAAAAAGGTGGACGTGACAATCCTATTGTCCTCTATTGAAATATTGAGATCCAGAAAATGAATCTGAATGGGACTAAGCTCATAACTAAGAATAATTCCTCTGTCATTACTATTTAAGAAAGACAGATAGGAATTGACTGATTCAGTGTCACCATCCCAGACAAATAGGATGTCATCAATAAATCTTTTCCAAAAAATAAGATTAGGTGACCTATCACAAAGTACCACGTCCTCTTCCCACTTTGCCATTAAGAGGTTGGCCATACTGGGGGCAAACTTGGCCCCCATGGCCACACCCCTAATCTGGAGATAGTGAGTACCACTATGCCAGAAATGATTATGCTTCATCGCGAAGTCCAGCAGTTCCATCACGAAGTTGCACTGCGTGACAGAAATGCCGGAGTCGCGATAAAGAAAATGTCGCACCGCCTCATGACCTAGATTATGAGAAATAGCTGTATAGAGGGATGCCACATCTGCCATAATGAGCAAGTAGGAGGCCTTCCACTCAATCTCACCAAGCAGGTTAATCACGTGCTTGGTGTCTTTGAGAAAGGACGGGGTGCCCATCACCAGTGGTTGCAAGTAATAATCAATATACTTGCCAATACGTGAAGTAATAGAGTCTATACCACTGATGATGGGCCTACCCAGAGGATTGATCAAAGTTTTGTGGATTTTAGGCAATATGTACATCACCGGCAATCTAGGCGCCAAGGGCACCAAATGTTCCCTTTCTTTTGGGTTTAAAATACCCATATCATGTCCCTTATCAACTAGAGCTCTCAACTCCTTCTTATATTGTATAGTGGGATCCATGGGTAAACTTGAGTAAGTCAGAGGGTCCATCACTATCCTGGACATCTCCTCAAAGTAGGAGTCCTTGTCCAGAACAACAATGGCACCCCCTTTATCAGCTGGTCGCACGACCACATTCCTCCTATTACATAGGGACTCCATACCCAATTTGAGATCATGTTGGATTCGTACCGGTTTTACATTTAGATTATTCAAATCACCTAACACCGGATCTCGAAATACAGTCAAGTTCGGTGCCTGGTGAATAGGGGGATTGAAGAGGGATGCGTTTGACATCCCTGAATGCAAAACAACAGAGGCCTCCCTGATTGGTTGCCTAGTGGGGTTGCTCATGATGTATCGTTTAATATTTAACTTTCTGGTATATTTTTGTATATCTATGAAAGTTTGGAACTTGTTGAGGTTCCGTGGAGGGGCAAACTTTAGCCCTTTATTCAAAGTAATTAATTCCTCCTTGGATAGTTCCTTTGTGCTGGGATTAATAATCCCAGCACAGTCTAGTATTTCCTTCTCTTTGGAGTGAAGTTTCCTCCCCCCTCTGCACCCTCTCTTGCGTCCCCATTTCTTTTGTTCCTGTTCCTGCCGGCCTGCCGAAAATCCCAACCTGAGCGACCCTCCGGTTGTTGACTTTGGGAGAAACAGGAAGCCCCTTGGTTAACACCCAAACCAGATACCCCCTCATCGCTAGTGAGTGGAGCAAATCTGTTCCTAGTGCTTAAAGCATTACGGCTTCCATTATCAGCACGAGGGGATTGGTGGTTTCCATAGTTCTGTTGATTGGGTTATGCATCCCGGTGACGCCAACGTGGAGGGGAATGATGATTGGGATAAGGGGAAGGGTTCCTTCTACTACCCCTACCTCTTCCTTGTTGGTAATATTGTTGTGGATTATTTCTCCCTCTCCGTGGATCCGGGGAGGGACGAGGCATCTGAGAAACACTAGAAAATGCACCTTGTTCGTTTCTTAGTATACCACTCCTTTGAACAACACCAATTGGTTGAGAGCCAGTTGCACTGTCCCCCACTGGTGGGTCAGGAGGTGGTATAACCTGCCATCTAAAAACTATATTCTCCCTATAGTCTTTTACGTCTCTGTTATACTTTTTCTTAGATTTTTGTTCAGATTCTTCTCTAATTAATACTGCTTTAAGAGCCTCAGATCTATGCAAATAATCCTGTTCTGCTTTAAAAGGGATTAATTTATTTTTAATGATGTTGATCTCGCAATCCAAAGTTGCCAACTTGCGCTTCTTTTTTGCTATAAGAAACTGCAAAAAGTTGACACCTCCCACATTGAAGTATTTGAACCACTCGGCCAACTCATTATCATCTTTCTGGGGATTTACATCCCACCTGAGGCTCCTAGGGACCATGTCTGCTTTCACATACTCCTCTAAATAAGCAACATCCCACCTAGTATGAACCTCAGTGATGGTGAGATTCTTTAACCACTTAACGACCGTCCACCGCCGATTTACGTCGGCAGAATGGCACCGACAGGCAGAATCACGTAGATCTACGTGATCGCCTTTGTGCAGTTGGGGGGTCCATCCGGACCCCCCTTCACTGCAGTGAGCGGCCGTTAAGTGTTCGGGAGCGATCAGGCATGAAGGGGCGGCCGCTCGATTCCGCCCCCCCTCGCGATCGCTCCCGGCGAATGAAATTGCTTCCTCCTGCCTGAAATGTAAACACAGGCTGGAGGAAGTGATGTCATCTCCCTCGCCGCGGTCTTTTCGTTCCCGGCGCCGAGAAGAGAAGAAGCAGGTTAGTGCACCAACAGTCCACTGACACGTAGGTACACATAGGCACACAAATCACCCCCCAGTCACCCCCAGATCACCTCCCACGTCACCCCAAAGCCCCCAATCACAGTGTCACTGATTGCAGTGATCATTTATTTTACTGATCACTGCATTTAGTGTCATCTGTGATTGTAAAAAGTTGCAGGGCAGTTAGGATTAGGCCCCTTTAGGTCCAGGGTAGCCCCCTAACCCCCCCTAATAAAGGTTTAACCCCTTGATCACCCCCCAGGTAACCCTTTCACCCCCTAACTTCAGCGTCACTAAGCGATTGTTTTTCCGATCGCTGTATTCGTGTCGCTGGTGTTTTAGATAGGCAGTTATTTTTTTTTAGGTTCGCCGCAGGTTTTTATTAGTGTCAGGTACCCCCATATATTATTTTAACCCCCTGATTGCCCCTAGAGTTAACCCTTTCACCAGTGATCGCCGTATAAGCGTCACTGGTGTCACTGGTTAGCCAGTAAGTTATTTAGTTATTTAGGTTACCCGTCAGGTTTTTATATAGTGTCAGGTACCCCCATATTTAACCTAATAAAGGTTTTAACCCCCTGATTGCCGCTAGTTAACCCTTTCACCAGTGATCACCATATAAAGGTTACGGGTGACGCTGGTTGATTAGTTTGCTTTTTATAGCATCAGGGCACCCGCCGTATATAACCCAATAAAGGTTTAACCCCCCTGATCGCCCGGCGGGTGAGATCAATTAGGTTTTAGCGCCAGAGAGGGTCTGCGTCGCCCCAGGCAGTGTTAGGTTAGTGCCAGTAACGCTAACACCCACGCGCAAAGCATACACCCCCCTTAGTGGTATAGTATCTGATCAGATCTATACTAGCATCCCCAGCGGTTTAGGGTTCCCAAAAACGCAGTGTTAGCGGGATCAGCCCAGATACCTGCTAGCGCCTGCGTTTAGCCCCTCCGCCCAGCCCAGCCCAGCCCAGCCCAGCCCACCCAAGTGCAGTATCGATCGATCACTGTCACTTACCAAACACAACACACATAACTGCAGCGTTCGCAGAGACAGGCCTGATCCCTGCGATCGCTAACAGTTTTTTTGTAGCGTTTGATATATTTGCTGACGACAGTCAGGTGCTTTTTTTCCTGTGAATCTTACTAGTGTACCCCTAAATTTAGAGCCCAAAATGGCAAGACGAAGCTACACTAGTAAAGAGGCCTACGAGATTCTGAGCATGACAGATAGTGAAGAGGAGGTCACTTATCTGTCAGATTCAGGCTCAGAATATCTTCCCGTAGAAGACAGTGACGTCAGCGGCCCCACGTCAGATAGCTCTGACGACGAAGTTGAGGTCCCTGCTAAGGTCAGGTGTACCCGATCCCGATCTTCTGAGGTTGTTGAGGAGCAAGAACCGCAGGTCTCTCGTATCATGGAGCAGAGTAGTACTAGCGCCGCTATTCCTTCTGGTGAACTGGCAAGCACCAGCGGCCTAGTACAGCCTGGACGTACATCCAGCACTGCAGTAACACTTGGTGACGTGGCGAGTCCCATAAGTGCAGTTCAAGCTGGCGAGGTGGCAAGCACAAGTAGTGTCCCGCTGCCACCAAGAAGACAAAGGCAGGCCCGTCGTGCCCATACTGCCCTTCCTGCAGAATTCGCCTATCCTGATTGGGTCCCCACCACTTCTGCAGAACCCGTACTTCCCCCATTCACTGCCCAACCCGGTATTAAGGTGGAAACAGCTGATTTTATTCCAATTGATTTTTATTCGCTGTTTTTCACGGAAGATCTCTATAGATCTATTGTGGACCAGAGTAATTTATATGCTGGTCAATTTATCGCCGCTAACCCCCAGTTGCCTAAAATTGCCAGAAATTGGAAACCAATTACGGTTTCCGAATTTAAGACCTTTCTGGGCCTTTCCCTCAACATGGGCACACATAAATTTCCGTCATTGCGTGCTTATTGGTCCACGCACCCAATTGACCACATGCCCGTGTTCTCTGCCTCCATGTCCAGGGCACGATACGAGCAGATTTTGCGGTTCATGCACTTCAACGACAATGAACTTTGTCGTCCACGTGGGGACCCTGAATACGACCGGCTCTATAAAATTCGGCCCCTCATAAACCACTTCAACGAACGTTTTGCAGCCTTGTTTACTCTCGATCAAGTTGTCTGCGTTGATGAGTCCCTGATTAAATTTTCTGGCCGCTTGTCTTTCAAGCAGTACCTTCCCAGCAAGCGTGCCAGATACGGGGTCAAGCTCTACAAGTACTGTGACAGGGCAACAGGCTATGTAGTGAACTTTACGGTTTATGAGGGAAAAGATAGTCAGATTGAGTCGGTCAACTGCCCGGATTACATAGGGAGCGCTGGCAAGATAGTGTGGAACTTGGTGTCACCCTTATTCGGAAAGGGGTACCACTTGTATGTGGACAATTATTACACGAGCGTGCCACTGTTTAGTCACTTGTTTGATCATCAGATTGGAGCATGTGGCACCGTGCGACCTAATCGCCGGGGCTTTCTCCAGCGGCTTGTAGATGCCCGTCTTAGGCTGGGGGAGAGAGCCTGCTTGAAGTGTAATAACTTGCTCGCTATGAAGTGGAGGGACAATAAGAATGTTTTCCTTCTTACCTCCCTTCATGCAGACACGACAGTCCAAATTCGTACGGCGACTGGTGTTGTGGAGAAACCCCTCTGTGTCCACGAATATAACCAAAATATGGGAGGGGTGGACCTCAACGACCAGTTGATGGCGCCGTATCTAATTGACCATAAGGCGAGACGCTGGTACAAAAAAGTGTCTCTATCATTATTCCAATTGGCTTTGCTGAACGCTCATGTGCTATACAGAGCTTCAGGCGGGACGTTATCTCTTCTAAAATTCCAGAATGAGATAGTCACAGAACTCCTGTATCCAGGCGGTTCTGCACCTCACCATCCCCTACCAAATGCAGTAAGCCGGCTGCATGAGAGGCATTATTCGTATGTCCTCCCGAGTACCCCTACCCAAAGCCACCCCCAAAAAAGATGTCGTGTCTGTAGCAAGCGCGGATTTAGGCGTGACACCCGTAGTTTTTGTCCACTCTGTCCTGACAAGCCTGGTCTTTGCCAAGGTGAATGTTTTGAACGCTACCACTCAAAAGTGAAGTTTTAGCGTAGGGTACAGCATTTCACAGACAAGGACACACTTACACAGGGTCTCCCAAGATGCCATTACATTTTGAGAGACCCGAACCATTACAGTTGTAAAGTTACAAAAAAAAGTGTAAAAAAGAAAAAAAAAAACGTAAAAAACAAAACACAAAAAAAATATAAAATAAAAAAACCAAAAATAGTTGTCGTTTTATTGTTCTCTCTCTCTCTATTTTCTCTCTATTGTTCTGCTCTTTTTTACTGTATTCTATTCTGCAATGTTTTATCATGCTTGCTTTTCAGGTATGTAATTTTTTGTTTTCAGGTGCGCCATTCAACTGCAGCGCGGAATTATTTATCTTGACAGCAACAGCGTTTGCTCCCACGATACATAAAGCCGCGACTCCAGTGCTGTAGGAGGTGATTTCACCACCACAGTTAAAAAAAAGAGCATATATGCCGAAGCATGGGGGCAGCAGGGGCGGAGGAGCGATTTTGCTCCTAATGCCGCGTACATACGGTCGAAATTCCGACGGAGGCCTGCCCATGGAAAATTCCGACCGTGTGTACGCGGCATAACTTTTTTGCGGGAGGATGCCCCCATGCTTCGGCATATATATATTTTAGGCACAGGTTGCGTTAAAACATTTTTTTATTTTTTACTAGGTTTTGTTTTGGTATTTGCTTTGCAGGTATGGCATGGTAAGGTCTTACTGTTGTACTGTAATGTTACTTTGTTTTAATGTTAACCACCATTTGCTTAGCAGGTACGCCATTCAGTTGCAGCGCGGATCTATTTATCTTGACAGCAACAGCGTTTGCTCCCACGATACATAAAGCCGTGACTCCAACGCTGTAGGAGGTGATTTCACCACCACAGTTAAAAAAAAGAGCATATATGCCGAAGCATGGGGGCAGCAGGGGCGGAGGAGCGATTTTGCTCCTAATGCCGCGTATATACGGTCGAAATTCCAACGGAGGCTTGCCCGTGGAAAAGTCCGACCGTGTGTACGCAGCATAACCTTTTATGCCGCGTACATACGGTCGAAATTCCGACGAAGGCTTGACCGTGTGTACGCGGCATAACTTTTTTGCGGGAGGATGCCCCCATGCTTCGGCATATATGCCCATCATTAGAAGTGGGTGGATGAAGGGAGGTATTCTAATGGTGGGCATACCCACCAATCAATCTCTTTTTTTCATTCAGCCAATAGGCTGTATGAAAAAAAAGATTACAATACATGTCCAACAAGGACCAGCAACGTACTGGTATGTTGCTGGACTTTGAATGTTTATACCAGAATGATGCCTGCGGGTTTAGGTATCATCTTGGTATCATTCTTTTCAGCCAGCAGCCGGCTTTCATGTAAAAGCAATTCTAGCAGATAATTAGCCTCTAGACTGCTTTTACAAGCAGTGGGAGGGAATGTCCCCCCCCCGGATATAAAAAGCGCCATTGGGAAATTGGGAAAGCATTTTATCACACCGATCTTGGTGTGGTCAGATGCTTTGAGGGCAGAGGAAAGATCTAGGGTCTAACCCCCCAATTTTTTTCAAAAAAAGAGTACCTGTCACTACTTATTGCTATCATAGGGGATATTTACATTCCCTGAGATAACGATAAAAATGGTAAAAAAATAAAATATGGAAGGCACAGTTTAAAAATAAAATAAAAAAGCCAAATAAATAATAAAAAAAAAAAAAAAAAAAAAAAAAAAAAGCACCGCTGTCCCCCCCTGCTCTTGCGCAAAGGCGAACGCAAGCGTCGGTCTAGCGTCATATGTAAACAGCAATTGCATCATGCATGTGAGGTATCACCGCGAAGGTCAGATCGAGGGCAGTCATTTTAGCAGTAGACCTCCTCTGTAAATCTAACGTGGTAACCTGTAAAGGCTTTTGAATGCTTTTAAAAATGAATGTAGTTTGTCGCCGCTGCGCGTTTGTGCGCAATTTTAAAGCATGTCGTGTTTGGTATCCATGTACTCGGCCTTTGATCATCTTTTTTATTTCATCAAACATTTGGGCAATATAGTGTTTTTTAGTGCATTAAAAATAAAAAAAGTGTGTTTTTCCCCCAAAAAATGCGTTTGAAAAATCGCTGCGCAAATACTGTGTGGAAAAAAAAATGCAACACCCACTATTTTAATCTGTAGGGCCTTTGCTTTAAAAAAATATATAATGTTTGGGGGTTCAACATAATTTTCTTGCAAAAAAAATTTTTTTTCATGTAAACAAAAAGTGTCAGAAAGGGCTTTGTCTTCAAGTGGTTAGAAGAGTGGATGATGTGTGACATAAGCTTCCTAATGTTGTGCATAAAATGCCAGGACAGTTCAAAACCCCCCCAAATGACCCCATTTTGTAAAGTAGACACCTCAAGCTATTTGCTGAGAGGCATGTTGAGCTCATTGAATATATTTTTTTTTGTCCCAAGTGATTGAATAATGACCAAAAAAAAAAAAAATGTACACAAAGTTGTCACTAAATTATATATTGCTCAAACATGCCATGGGCATATGTGGAATTACACCCCAAAATACATTCTGTTGCTTCTCCTGAGTACGGGGATACCACATGTGTGGGACTTTTTGGGAGCCTAGTCGCGCACGGGACCCCAAAAACCAAGCACCGCCTTCAGGATTTCTATGGGTGTAAATTTTTGATTTCACTCCTCACTGCCTATCACAGTTTCGGAGGCCATGGAATGCCCAGATGGCACAAAACCCCCCCAAATGACCCCATTTTGGAAAGTAGACACCCCAAGCTATTTGCTGAGAGGTATGTTGAGTATTTTGCAGATCTCGCTTTTTGTCACAAAGTTTTGAAAATGTAAAAAAAGAAAAAAAAAAAGAAAAAAAAATTACTTTCTTAATTTTCAAAAACAAATGAGAGCTGTAAAATACTCACCATGCCTCTCAGCAAATAGCTTGGGGTGTCTACTTTCCAAAATGGGGTCATTTGTGGGGGTTTTGGGCTATTTTGACATTTTATGGCCTTCAAAACTGTGATAGGTAGTGAGGAGTGAAATCAAAAATGTATGCCCTTAGAAACCTTGAAGGCGGTGCTTGGTTTTTGGGGTCCCGTACGCGGCTAGGCTCCCAAAAAGTCCCACACATGTGGTATCCCCGTACTCAGGAGAAGCAGTAGAATGTATTTTGGGGTGTAATTTCACATATAACCATGGTATGTGTGAGCAATATATCATTTAGTGACAACTTTTTGTACATTTTTTTTTCTTTTTGTCATTATTCAATCATTTGGGACAAAAAGAAAATATTCAATGGGCTCAACATGCCTCTCAGCAAATAGCTTGGGGTGTCTACTTTCCAAAATGGGGTCATTTGGGGGGGTTTTGTGCCATCTTGGCATTTTATGGCCTTCAAAACTGTGATAGGTAGTGAGGAGCGAAATCAAAAATTTATGCCCTTAGAAACCTTGAAGGCGGTGCTTGGTTTTTGGGGTCCCGTACGCGGCTAGGCTCCCAAAAAGTCCCACACATGTGGTATCCCCGTACTCAGGAGAAGCAGTAGAATGTATTTTGGGGTGTAATTTCACATATAACCATGGTATGTGTGAGCAATATATCATTTAGTGACAACTTTTTGTACATTTTTTTTTTCTTTTTGTCATTATTCAATCATTTGGGACAAAAAAAAAATATTCAATGGGCTCAACATGCCTCTCAGCAAATAGCTTGGGGTGTCTACTTTCCAAAATGGGGTCATTTGGGGGGGTTTTGTGCCATCTTGGCATTTTATGGCCTTCAAAACTGTGATAGGTAGTGAGGAGCGAAATCAAAAATTTATGCCCTTAGAAACCTTGAAGGCGGTGCTTGGTTTTTGGGGTCCCGTACGCGGCTAGGCTCCCAAAAAGTCCCACACATGTGGTATCCCCGTACTCAGGAGAAGCAGCAGAATGTATTTTGGGGTGTAATTTCACATATGCCCATGGCATGTGTGAGCAATATATCATTTAGTGACAACTTTGTGCAAAAAAAAAAAAGTTTGTCATATTCCCGCAACCTGTGGCAAAATATAAAATATTCCATGGACTCAACATGCCTCTCAGCAAATAGCTTGGGGTGTCTACTTTCCAAAATGGGGTAATTTGGGGGGGGTTTTGTGCTATTTTGGCATTTTATGGCCTTCGAAACTGTGATAGGTAGTGAGGAGTGAAATCAAAAATTTACGCCCTTAGAAATCCTGAAGGCGGTGCTTGGTTTTTGGGGCCCTGTACGCGGCTAGGCTCCCAAAAAGTCCCACACATGTGGTATCCCCGTACTCAGGAAAAGCAGCAGAATGTATTTTGGGGTGCAATTCCACATATAACCATGGCATGTGTGAGCAATATATCATTTAGTGACAACTTTTTGTAATTTTTTTTTTTTTTGTCATTATTCAATCACTTGGGACAAAAAAAAAAATATTCAATGGGCTCAACATGCCTCTCAGCAATTTCCTTGGGGTGTCTACTTTCCAAAATGGGGTCATTTGGGGGGGGGGGTTTGTACTGCCCTGCCATTTTAGCACCTCAAGAAATGAGATAGGTAGTCATAAATTTAAAGCTGTGTAAATTTCAGAAAATGTACCCTAGTTTGTAAACGCTATAACTTTTGCGCAAACCAATAAATATACGCTTATTGACATTTTTTTTACTAAAGACATGTGGCTGAATACATTTTGGCCTAAATGTATGACTAAAATTGAGTTTATTCGATTTTTCTTATAACAAAAATTAGAAAATATCATTTTTTTTCAAAATTTTCGGTCTTTTTCTGTTTATATCGCAAAAAATAAAAATCGCAGAGGCAATCAAATACCATTAAAAGAAAGCTCTATTTGTGGGAAGAAAAGAACGCAAATTTCATTTGGGTACAACATTGCATGTCCGCACAATTTACAGTTAAAGCAGCGCAGTGCCGAATCCCAAAAACAGGCCTGGTCCTAATGGCCCGAAATGGTCCGGGGCTTAAGTGGTTAATCTAAGAAAACAACCTGCTAGATCATCTCTGGAATCATCATTACCATCAAAAACACCCACAGTGTTAATAACTAGTGATGAGCCGAACACCCCCGGGTTCGGTTCGCACCAGAACCCGCGAACGGACCGAAAGTTCGAACGAACATTAGAACCCTATTAAATACAATGGATGCGAACGTTCGAATTCTAAAGTGCTAATTATAACAACTATTATGCATGTTATTGTCCTAAAAAGGGTTTGGGAACCCGGGTTCTGCACCAGGGGACATGTATCAATGCAAAAATAAGTTTTAAAAACGGTCGTTTTCCGGGAGCAGTCATTTTAATGATGCATAAAGTGAAAAAAAAAAAGTCAAATATTCCTTTAAATATCGTACCTGGGGGGTGTCTAAAGTATGCCTGTGAAGTGCCACGTGTTTCCCGTGTTTAGAACTGTCCCTGCACAAAATGACACTTCTAAAGGAAAAAAAAGCCATTTAAAACTGCTTGCGGCTTTAATGTAATTTCTGGTCCCGGTAATATGGATGAAAATCTTTAAGAAAAATGGCATAGCTACCCCATGACCCCCCCCCTACCCCAGCCCATTACCAGCCCCTTTGGGTCTTGTATGGATATTAAGGGGAACCCCGCACATAAAATAAAAAAGGCCCTATATACTCTGAACAGCCGTATACAGGCGGTGCATACAAGACAGGGACTGTAGGTTTGTTCTTATGTAGAATCTGTTTGTAATTTTGAACAGGTACATTGTTGAAGTGTAGCTCCAGACCAAAAATCTATTTTTAAACTTTTTGGAAAACATAGGTAAGGGTTATCACCCCTGTAACATTTGTTTTGCTGTCTGTGCCCCTGTTCAGAACATTTCACCTCACTTTCCGTCCTAATGACAACTGTTTTTGAAATGTGGTGTTTTTCTTGAAACAAGGATTGCTGATAAAGCATCAGTACAGAGGAGACACCTTTCTCCCATATTTATTCTTACAGGAGAGAATTTTCCTTCCTAGTGGTAGATTTCCTCTCACTTCCTGTTGTCTTCTTGCGTTTGCAAGTAGGAGTCGTTTGTAAGTTGGATGTTTGAAAGTAGGGACCTGCCGTATATACTCTGCAGAAATAGGCCCCTTAGTTGTTGGTGTTGGCACAACACTGTAAGCACTCACAGTTACTCTTGGTTGGTGCTGGAACGCCCTGCTGTCAACTATTATATCAGGAATTTTAATTACATATAATTGTTGAACAGTGGTAGTAAAAATTGGGCCTTTGATGGTGGTGCTGGTGCCACAACACTGTAAGCCCTGACAGTTACTCTTGGTGGGTGCAGCAATGGGCCCTGCTGTGAATTATTAGATCAAGAATTGTAATTACATGCCCCTGTTGAACAGGGGCTGAAAAATTGGGCCTTAGGCACTGGTGGCACAACACTGCAACCCTTCACAGATACTGTACTTGGAGCACAGCAATGAGCCCTGTTGCAAAGTATTGCTTCAAAAATTGTAATGACACGCCCCTGTTAAACAGGGGCTGAAAAATTGGGCCTTAGGCACTGGTGGCACAACACTGCAACTCCTCACAGATACTGTACTTGGAGCACAGCAATGAGCCCTGTTGCAAAGTATTGCTTCAAAAATTGTAATTACACGCCCCTGTTAAACAGGGGCTGAAAAATTGGGCGTTAGGCACTGGTGGCGGCACCCATAAACAAAAATGATCTTCCAAGCTATCATCATCAATCGTATCATTGAGGACTCGGAGGAGGAGGATAGCCAGTCAACATAACAGCACAGGCACTCAGCATCAGCATCAGTCTTGAAGGGATGTGACATTTTAAAATCAATTAGTCTGTTATATCAGCATCAGGTGTGTGGTAGCTGGTGGTGATCCAAGACTGGTTCATCTTGATGAAAGTCAGTCGATCAACCGAGTCGGTGGACAGGCGCACCCTGTGATCCGTGACAAATCCTCCAGCAGCACTGAATGTGTGTTCCGAAAGAACGCTGGATGCAGGACAGGCCAGTAGCTCAATTGCATACTGTGCAAGCTCTGGCCAGTGATCCATCCTCAAGACCCAGTAAGCCAGAGGATTTTCGGTGGGGAAGGTGTCCAAGTCTGACCTTGCCCCTAGATATTCCTGCACCATGTTTATCAGACGCTGGCGATGGTTGCTGGAACCGATCATACTTTGGGGCTGCGGACTAAAGAATTGTCTGAACGCATCGGTCAGACGGCCACCTTCCCCACCGCTCCTTCTTTGACTGGCCGAAGCCTCAGCAACTCGTTGTCCAGGACCAGGAGTTTGCAACCTCCCAGTCTCTGGGAACGCGTTGCACAGACCTTTCTGCAAGGCCTCCCGGAGTTGTCTCATCCTCTGCTCCCTCTGCGACGGTAACATAAGGTCCGCAACCTTACCCTTGTACCGTGGATCAAGGAGAGTGGCCAGCCAGTAATGGTCCCTCTCCTTGATCCGAAGAATACGAGGATCCTTCCGCAGACTTTGCAGGATCAGGGAGGCCATGCAGCGTAGGTTTGCTGAGGCATTCGCTCCGGAGTCCTCTGGGTCACTAAGGACGACATGATCCGCAGCCACCTCCTCCCAGCCACGTACAAGTCCACTGGTTTCTTGGGACTGTAAATCATCCCTAAAAGACTGCTGCTGATGATGCTGAGTGCCAGCCTCCACCTCCATGCTGACACAATCCTCCTCCTCCTCCTCCTCCTCCTCCTCCTCTTCCTGTGCGATGGGTGGGACAGAAGGAACACTGTCTGGGTAAAGGGGGCCTTGAGAGGCAAGGAAGTCCTCCTCTTCCTGCCTCTGTTCTGCCTCAAGTGCCCTGTCCATTATTCCACGCAGCGTGTGCTCCAACAGGTGGACAAGAGGTACAGTGTCACTGATGCATGCACTGTCACTGCTCACCATCCTCGTGGCCTCCTCAAATGGTGCCAGGACAGTGCATGCATCCCTGATCATGCCCCACTGGCGTGGAGAAAAAAAACCAAGCTCCCCTGACCCTGTCCTGGTGCCGTAGTCGCACAGGTACTCATTGATGGCCCTCTGCTGCGTGTGCAGCCGCTGCAGCATGGCCAACGTTGAGTTCCACCTGGTGGGCATGTCACATATAAGGCGGTTCTTGGGCAGGTTCAACTCCTTTTGCAGCTCAGCCAGGCGAGCACTGGCATTATAAGATCTGCGGAAATGCACACAGACTTTCCTGGCCTGCCTCAGGACATCCTGTAAGCCCGGGTACCTGCCCAAGAAGCGCTGCACCACCAGGTTAAGGACGTGAGCCACACAGGGCACATGGGTCAGTTGTCCCTGTCGGAGGGCGGAGAGGAGGTTGGTGCCATTGTCGCAAACCACCATTCCTGGCTTAAGCTGGCGTGGCGTCAACCACCTCTCGGCCTGGCCCTGCAGAGCAGACAGGACCTCTGCCCCAGTGTGGCTTCTGTCCCCCAAACACACCAGCGCAAGCACGGCATGGCATCTTTTTGCCTGCGTACTTGCGTAGCCCCGTGAACGGCTACGGAGCACCGCTGGTTCATAGGACAAACCACAGGAAGAGGCCATGGAGGAAGAAGAAGAGGAGGGGGTGGAGGAGAGAGGTGTGTCACAACCAGTAGTAGCATTTTGGAGGCGTGGCGGTGGGACAACCTCCAACACTACTGCACCTTGTCCTGAATCCTTCCCAGCTGCCAAAAGAGTGACCCAATGGGCCGTGAAAGAAAGGTAACGTCCCTGTCCATGCCTGCTGGACCATGAGTCAGCGGTAATATGCACCTTACCGCTGACCGCCCTGTCCAGCGAGGCCAAGACATTGCCTTCCACATGCCGGTAGAGAGCCGGAATAGCCTTCCGTGAGAAAAAGTGGCGTTTGGGAACCTGCCACTGAGGAACCGCACATTGCACAAACTCACGGAAGGGGGCCGAGTCTACCAACTGAAAAGGCAGCAGTTGAAGCGCTAGCAATTTAGCCAAGCTAGCATTCAACCGCTGGGCATGTGGATGGCTGGGAGTGAACTTCTTTCGACGGTCCAGCAGCTGGGGCAGGGAAATTTGCCTGCTAGAATCGGACGTCGGTGTACTGCTAGCAGAGTGGGCGCAAGTACTTGGCTGTGACACACCTAATTCTACACCTTCATTCCTCTCAGTGCATGTTTCAGAGAGGACTGAAGTTATAGTGGGGTTGGAGATCCCAGCTGATGCGGTGCAAGGAGAGGTCCGCTTTGTTCTTTGGTGTGGGTCTTTGAGGTAGGCTTGCCAACGAGCTGCATGGCAGGTCAACATATGTCTGGTCAGGCATGTGGTACCCAAGCGGCTGATGTTTTGGCCATGCGATATACGCTTGAGACATATGTTGCAAACAGCAGCTGTGCGATCTGATGCACTAGCCTCAAAAAAGGCCCACACCAAAGAACTTTTTGAATGACGGGCAGAGGCAGCGCCCTGCACAGGCGGAGCTCTGCGGTGTGATTCCGTCGGTGTACTGCCCTTACGCTGGCCACCAAAGGGCATCCTGCCTCGTTGGAGATGTGCCTCCTCCTCATCCTCCTCCTCCTCCTCTCTCCTATTAGGCACCCACGTGGAGTCATTGACCTCATCATCCCCTCCCTCCTCATCACTGGAGCCAATCTGGCAGTATGCTGCAGCTGCTGGAACATGACTGCCAGATTGGTGTCCTTCTTGAGCATCCCCTCTGTCTGCTCTCACGCTACTGCCTTCCTCTAGCTGGGTTTCATCATCAGACCCTTCGAAACGCTGGGCATCCTCCTGGAGCATGTACCCAACACTGTGCTGAAACAGTTCGGGGGACTCCTCAGGAGGAGGACATGGTGGGTCTAGGGAAGGAGTGACTGATGATTTGTCTGACATTGATACCAGGGAAGACGACGCTTTGGCAGCTGCTTTTCCAGTACCCTGAGCCTGGGTGAGAGAGGATGAGGAGGAGGAGGAGGGCTTGGTCATCCACTCTACCAAGTCTTCGGCATGATGTGGCTCAACATGTCCAGCTGCCGAAAAGAAGGACAAGCGTGTCCCATGGCCATGTGCTGATGACAATGCACCGCGTCCACGACCAGCACTGTTGCCCCCAGACACAGAGCCTGCTTGCCCTCTTTTATTGCCTCCTGACTGTCTGCCTCTCCTTGTTTGCCTTCCAGACATTCTAATAGATGGCCTGCAGGGAGATGGGAAAAAAGCAATAAGGGCTACCTTCAGGTGTCCTTCTCTGTCCCTTGAAACAAGGACTTTCACAGTGAAAGAAACTGACACTGTCCCTACCTAGAGTTTTCTGTCCCTAGAATAAATGTTTTTTTTAATCACAATATAGCACAAGGACAATTCACTCAATGTCTCTCCAGGTCCCTGGAAACAAGGACTTGCAGAGTGAAAGAAACTGACACTGTCCCTACCTAGAGTTTTCTGTCCCTAGAATAAATGTTTTTTTTAAGCACAATATAGCACAAGGAAAATTAACTCACTGTCCTTACAGGTCCCTGGAAACAAGGACTTGCAGAGTGAAAAAAAAAAAACACTCTCCCTACCTAGAGTTTTCTGTCCCTAGAAAAAATGTTTTTTTTAAGCACAATATAGCACAAGGACAATTAACTCACTGTCCTTACAGGTCCCTGGAAACAAGGACTTGCAGAGTGAAAGAAAAAAAACACTCTCCCTACCTACAGTTTTCTGTCCCTAGAAAAAATGTTTTTTTTAATCACAATATAGCACAAGGAAAATTAACTCACTGTCCTTACAGGTCCCTGGAAACAAGGACTTGCAGAGTGAAAGAAACTGACACTGTCCCTACCTAGAGTTTTCTGTCCCTAGAATAAATGTTTTTTTTAAGCACAATATAGCACAAGGAAAATTAACTCACTGTCCTTACAGGTCCCTGGAAACAAGGACTTGCAGAGTGAAAGAAACTGACACTGTCCCTACCTAGAGTTTTCTGTCCCTAGAATAAATGTTTTTTTTAAGCACAATATAGCACAAGGACAATTAACTCACTGTCCTTACAGGTCCCTGGAAACAAGGACTTGCAGAGTGAAAGAAAAAAAACACTCTCCCTACCTACAGTTTTCTGTCCCTAGAAAAAATGTTTTTTTTAAGCACAATATAGCACAAGGAAAATTAACTCACTGTCCTTACAGGTCCCTGGAAACAAGGACTTGCAGAGTGAAAGAAAAAAAACACTCTCCCTACCTACAGTTTTCTGTCCCTAGAAAAAATGTTTTTTTTAATCACAATATAGCACAAGGAAAATTAACTCACTGTCCTTACAGGTCCCTGGAAACAAGGACTTGCAGAGTGAAAGAAACTGACACTGTCCCTACCTAGAGTTTTCTGTCCCTAGAATAAATGTTTTTTTTAATCACAATATAGCACAAGGAAAATTAACTCACTGTCCTTACAGGTCCCTGGAAACAAGGACTTGCAGAGTGAAAGAAACTGACACTGTCCCTACCTAGAGTTTTCTGTCCCTAGAATAAATGTTTTTTTTAAGCACAATATAGCACAAGGACAATTAACTCACTGTCCTTACAGGTCCCTGGAAACAAGGACTTGCAGAGTGAAAGAAAAAAAACACTCTCCCTACCTACAGTTTTCTGTCCCTAGAAAAAATGTTTTTTTTAAGCACAATATAGCACAAGGAAAATTAACTCACTGTCCTTACAGGTCCCTGGAAACAAGGACTTGCAGAGTGAAAGAAAAAAAACACTCTCCCTACCTACAGTTTTCTGTCCCTAGAAAAAATGTTTTTTTTAATCACAATATAGCACAAGGAAAATTAACTCACTGTCCTTACAGGTCCCTGGAAACAAGGACTTGCAGAGTGAAAGAAACTGACACTGTCCCTACCTAGAGTTTTCTGTCCCTAGAATAAATGTTTTTTTTAATCACAATATAGCACAAGGAAAATTAATTCACTGTCCTTACAGGTCCCTGGAAACAAGGACTTGCAGAGTGAAAGAAACTGACACTGTCCCTACCTAGAGTTTTCTGTCCCTAGAATAAATGTTTTTTTTAATCACAATATAGCACAAGGAAAATTAACTCACTGTCCTTACAGGTCCCTGGAAACAAGGACTTGCAGAGTGAAAGAAACTGACACTGTCCCTACCTAGAGTTTTCTGTCCCTAGAATAAATGTTTTTTTTAAGCACAATATAGCACAAGGACAATTAACTCACTGTCCTTACAGGTCCCTGGAAACAAGGACTTGCAGAGTGAAAGAAAAAAAACACTCTCCCTACCTACAGTTTTCTGTCCCTAGAAAAAATGTTTTTTTTAATCACAATATAGCACAAGGAAAATTAACTCACTGTCCTTACAGGTCCCTGGAAACAAGGACTTGCAGAGTGAAAGAAACTGACACTGTCCCTACCTAGAGTTTTCTGTCCCTAGAATAAATGTTTTTTTTAATCACAATATAGCACAAGGACAATTAACTCACTGTCCTTACAGGTCCCTGGAAACAAGGACTTGCAGAGTGAAAGAAACTGACACTGTCCCTACCTAGAGTTTTCTGTCCCTAGAATAAATGTTTTTTTTAAGCACAATATAGCACAAGGACAATTAACTCACTGTCCTTACAGGTCCCTGGAAACAAGGACTTGCAGAGTGAAAGAAACTGACACTGTCCCTACCTAGAGTTTTCTGTCCCTAGAATAAATGTTTTTTTTAAGCACACTATAGCAGAAGCACAAAACACACTGACACTCTCCCTACCTATCCTTCTCTTTCCCTAAACTAAAGGAATCCAGGTTAAGCAAGAAAGAAATAACAGTCACTGTCCCTGCCTATGCTACTCTATCCCTGCTCCGGAACACACTACACTAGGCCGCCGTGCTGGCGGCCTTTTATAGTGTGGGGCGTGTACTAAACACCCTCAGCAATAATTGGCCACAGGCATCCTGCCTGTGGCCAATCATTGCTCTCCTCGCTGCCGGCGCTGTGATTGGCCAAGCATGCGGGGTCACAGTGCATGCTTGGCCAATCACAGCGCCTGGATGACACTGCGATGGCGTAGTGCATTGTGGGCCGTTCGCGTCACTCGAATTTGGCGCGAACGGCCCAAATCGTTCGATCTTCGTCGAACGATCGAACAGCCAATGTTCGAGTCGAACGTATGTTCGACTCGAACACGAAGCTCATCCCTATTAATAACCACCTGTGATCTATAATCAAAAATATCCATGACGGATACACCAGCTGCAAATTAAATATATAAAAAAAACAAAATGTCGTTATAAAAGAAAAATTTGCGTTAGGTGCGAATTATTAAAGTGCAATAAATGAATAAATCCCTAAAGGAAAAACTGCTGCTAAACACCAAAAAAATCTTGATATAAGGTACAACAAATATAAATATACAAAAAGGTGTAGCGCTGGATGAGCAAAACTGTGTATGGCTATACAGTGAAAAAAATGGGAAAAAGTATCAAAAACATGAGTGAATACTACAAATAAACAATTTAAAGTTCATATGTGTCAGTGAAAAATATATGAAATCTTCTCCTCTTTTTAAAGATGATAAGAGTTCTACAGAGTGCAGGTATCTGATGAAAATCATAGGAAAAATGCTCCAACACTTAGTAAAAATCCCGCCACCAAGGTGAAGAATGAAGGCTTACCAGACAGCCTGCGACCACCCTTCTCAGGGGGTCAAAACAGGCTCAGTAGAGTGATGTTTTACTCCATGGAAGGCAGAATGATTCTGCAGGAGCGCTTCATCCACAGTGGGAGAGTCTCCAGAGACGTTGATTGAACACCTGGCCAGAACTGGGAGTAGACACACTCTTGGCAGATCAGAGTAGATATTTCTCAGTAAGTAGGATAAAATCCAAAAGAGAAAGAAAATCTTTCCATAGTGTAGCGTTCATCCATAAAAAAGGGGGTTTATTTTCACAAAGTATGCGATACAGAACCTCAAAGAAACAAGTCCTGAGATATTAAAATGCTGGTTAAAAAACTCCTTGCAAGGAATAAAAAGCTCCGTATTCTGTCAATCAAACGACCGTTCGCGCGTGCGCAATGCATGCACGTGTCGCCCTACGTCGTTTTGTCAAATCTGACGTCATCAGGGGCACGCCCACGCAAGCGCTATTTATAGCCAAAGGGCCCACAAAGGGTTCTCTCATTGGTTAGGCCTCAGATTGACAGACGGAGCAGATAGAGTGGACCTGTGCATTGAATTCTCAATGCAGAGGTCTATACATAGATAACAATCACATCCTGACACCCGGTGGAACCTCCGGATATTGCACCTATTTTAATCTGTTCCACACAACGTCATCTTGTGGGTCATGATGTAACTGTTTACAAAACGAGGGATTTGTAAAGTCCCAATTATAACAAATTAATATACATTACATATATATATATATATATATATATATATATATATATATAAAATCAATAAAAAACTCTCTATTACATATACTAATTGATCAAAATTCAGAAATGTTATCCATAAACTAAAGCCCAGATTGAAAATACACAAAAGGTAAGAAAGTGAAAAATGGATAAAGATTATTGGAAGGGACATCAAAATAATAAATCACCCATTATTAATGAAGCAATTTATGTCCCGTTCCACATTAAGGCCTCCCGGTGTGTGACAGCCTAATTTATGTATCCAGCTGGTTTCAGATCTGGATATGCTTCTTCTACCATTTCCACCTCTCCAATGGGGCACATATTTTTTCAGACCAATAAAGATAGTACCTTTTGGGTTTCTATTGTGTACAAGATCATAATGTTTTGACACATTATGTTTGTCAAAACCATTTTTTATGTTGGTAATGTGCTCCCCCAATCTTATACTGAATTTCCTAATAGTCCGTCCAACATATTCCAACCCGCATGGGCACCGCAAGAGGTACACCACGCATTTAGTAGTGCAGGTTATAAGGGACCTAATGGGATATGTCACTCCTGTTCCAGATGAAGTGAAATCAGTAATTCTTCTATCCTGGAGAGCATTGACCCTACAAACTTTACATCTCCTACAGGCATAGAATCCCTTCAGATCCCCCAAAAAAGTTGGGGGATCAGGTACGTTTGGTGCTATTGAATGTCTGAGGTTGGAAGCACCCCTGAAGAGCACTCTTGGGCTGTTGGACAACAGAGGCCCCAACACTCGGTCATTCTTTAACACTGACCAATGTTTTTTAATGATTCTTTTAATGGCCCAGTGTTGGCTTGAATATGTGGTCAGAAAGGCTAGGCCAAAATCCTCCCTGTTTTCCTCCTCTGGGGGTCTGTCACACAGAAGAGTCTGTTTATCTCTGAGACCAACCTCAGCAATGATAGAATCCAGTTTAGCAATATCATAACCCAGTGGCGGCCCATCCAAAGGGGGCGCACGGGCGCGCCCCCCCCCCCCCCCCCTCCCAGGCAGTCACAAAAAATTTTTTTTTAAACTGTCCCTTTAAGAATTTTTTTTTTTTAAAAAAAAGGTCCTTTAGATTTCTGTTGCTGGGCGCCGGACGCAATGCACTGTGGGAAACGCCACATCTATGCAATCACGAGATTGCAGACGAGGCGCTTCATTTGCGGGCTTTAAACCCGCCTTGCAGCGCATTCGATCGCACTGATCAGCATCCGCCCGCGCCGTAGTATGTATTACTACGGCCGGGTGCTTTGATTGACACTAGAGTTACGTCACTTCCGGTTTTCAGTGTGCCAAAGTGCCCAAGCAGAGGAAGCATGAGGAGCGACTCCTCCACCGCTGCTGCTGCCTGCTGCCCACTGAAGGAGATGAGACACACAGGAGAGGACACCACCACCCGGTAAGTGCCGGACCTCCCGCGGAGAAGGGGGGGTGGTGTTTTCTGAGTTTTGTTAGCAGGGGGTGACAGATGTACACATGTAAGGGGCCCCAGCTTGTCAACAGTACTGTCCCCACTACAGCTCACTCCTGGGCTTGATCAGCAGCAGCGTCATTACATCTAAATACATACACTGCCTGGCGGTGTATGTATTTAGAAGATCTGAGCCATACAATCTCCTGCACTCGCTCTGTGCCCTCTAGCACTGCGATCCTCCCCCTTCCCCCCACCCTGATCTCCAGTGCCCCACTGTTAGAAGCCAGAGCTGGAGCATAGCCTATGCTGAGTCTGACGCTGCAGAGAGGGAGGTGAGCTGAGCTGCTGTCTGAGGAAAGTTTGTGCAGATAAGCAGGTGGCCTTTCATGTCGGGATATAGGATGGATTTGTTTGCAAGACATGAGATACCGGCAAATAGTGTCAAAAGAGCAGAGGAGTGTGTGCCTGGGGTGGGGGGAAGGGGGGGAAGTCTGCAGTCTCCCCATAGCTGGTACACATCCCCCAATCAGGCACACATCACTGCATAAGCATCCCCCAATCACTCTGTGTGTCCAGATAATGTGACCGTAATTTATGACCATTCCATGTCACCCTGTGTTAAACTAAACATTATATATCTATGGAATAACAATCTTCAATAAACAGAGCATAGCACAGTGTTCACAGCTATTTGCATGGTAACACTATTGTATGAACACTGATTATTTCATGAATAATTTCTGTTTATGGAGGTTTGTTATTTTGTGTTTACTCATCACAGGCTCAGTTCACACTTACAGGTGTGACAAAGCTTGGTTGTATTTTTCACATGTCACGTGTAGGGCAGTGTGTTCATTTCATTCGGTGGGCTGGCTGGCCAGTAAGCTGGCCCTGGGGAATGTTGGTGGTCAAGCTGGCGGAGGCCAGGCCTAAAGCTGTGTAAGGGGCCCCAACATTTTTCATGGCTGTAAAAAAAAAATAAGAAAATCTGCGCCAATAATCAAATATTTCAATAGTATCCAGGGGCTGATAAGCAAAAAGCAGTGCACACTGGACAGAGGCACTAGCTACTAGATACTAAAAATATCAATAATTTGTAGAAAAATAATGATAAAGTCCAGAAAAGTGCCCAAATGATGCCATTAGAAACCAGAGCCAGACTTATCTGGACTCATTTGGGCACTTATCTGGACTTTTTTTATCATTATTTTTCTACAAATTATTGATATTTTTAGTATCTAGTAGCTGGTGCCTCTGTCCAGTGTGCACTGCTTTTTGCTTATCAGCCCCTGGATACTATTGAAATATTTGGTTATTGGCACAGTTTTTTCTGTATTTATTTCTATTGTGTTTATTCCACCATTGCTGCTGCCTTTTGTTTATTCATTTATTTATTTAATTTGATATTAGCGCAGTTTTTTTATTATATATTTTTCATGGCTGCCCTGCTCGTTAGTCCAGAAGGGGGGCCGGGCATCTGCAGGAGAGGAGAGCGAATGTTCTGCCTTCTTCCTGGTGTTTAACCCCTGCAGCGCTGCTGGCTTTCTTCCTTTCAGGATTCAGAAAGGGGAGAATGTGCCAGGAGCCAGCCTTGTTCTGCAGGTAGTGTGCAGGAATGTTATCAGTGTGCCTCGATCCCCGCTTGGGGGGGGGGGGATTGCTGTCAGTTTGTCCTGTGAGCCCCGAGCCAGTGTGCTGCGATCCGGGGGGAGGGGTGCTGTTATCGTGTCCTCCACCAGTGTGTGGATGCTGACAGTATGCTGCGAGATCAGTATATGTGATGCTGCTGATCTATATACCCTTTATGTGATGCTGCTGATCTATATACCATATCTGTAATGCTGACCTATATACCCTGATCTGTGATGCTGAGCTGTATACTCCTGACACTATATGGGTGGAAGCAAGTGAAATACAGGGGACGGAGTGGGTTGATTCTATAAGGGGTGGGGCTTATGAGAAATGGGAGGGGTCAAAAAAAGAAGAGTGGGGTCTGGCGCCCCCCGATCCTAAAACTTCACCAGCCGCCACTGTCATAACCTTTGAATATGAATCTAGATCTAAGGATTTGTGCCTCCTTATGATATTGCTCCAAATCGGTACAGTTGCGCTTTAAGCGCAAAAACTGACCCTTTGGAACCGCCGACAGCCAGGAACTATGATGACAAGAGTCCAGTGGTATGTAACCGTTCCTGTCCGTCGGTTTAAAAAAGGTGGACGTGACAATCCTATTGTCCTCTATTGAAATATTGAGATCCAGAAAATGAATCTGAATGGGACTAATCTCATAACTACAGAAAAAAACTGCACTCCGAAGAGGGCGGTTCCTCAGTGGGATTTTTTAGGGTGACTGTTGAGAACCTCTATATAAAATAACAGAGTACAAGAGTATTTGTCATAAAGATTTATAGTTTATTTGAAAAACGTTTTCTACAAAAATTATAAAGTGTGGTATAATATGAAGGGCTACTACTCTATGCGCACAACACGCATCCAAATAACCAGTGTGTAACAATGAAGGAAAATAATCACAACGCATGTAAACAGATATCATGGATTACATAAGAAAGGGAAACAGAGAATGTAGTACAGGACCCGGCTCTGTCCCAAGAATGGGGCAGATACCCAACGTTTCAAGGCCTTTGGATTGTACAGCCTCTTCTTCAGGGGTGGGGGTGCTGCACCTTTTTGTGATGAATGATATCCTATGAATAGAGTACACACGTGTTGTTTGGTAGCAGTAAAGAATAAAAAGGCACTAAAGTTCTAATTTGATGGTGCTGTTATTCCCTGGAAGGTCAGACTAACGGGTGACAGAGGTGGACCCTCAGTCCAGATGGTGGGATCCCGGTGGGTGGTTTGGCCCACAAAGGGCGTAAAGGGTGTCCAACCCTGACCTCACAGCACAGGCGCAGTGGAGCTGCTGTCCGTACCGTGGGGATGACTTCCCAAGATGCAAAGTGTGCCTGGAGTGGTGGTATTGCCACGCATAAGCCACACCTAAGGGCTAAGACTGAAGCCTAAACAATGAGGCTGACCCAAAATGGTATTATTGCCTAGCATAAGCCGCACCAGGGGGCACACAAAGAACGGACCTCAACGGGCTTAATGTTCGTCGAATAATGTGGCAGGTATCTGATCCAAAGGCTGCAGCGGATATGCAAATATGTCCACCAAGAGCTGGTTCCTGCTTGCCTGGTGTCAGCAAAAAAATAGTGGCTGACAATCTTGCCTTGGTCCTGGTGCTTTATCCCGGTGCGGCTTCACTATGTGGCTTTGCTGTGAGCAAGTCCATGGGTTTCTTGGGACTGTAAATGATCCCTTAAAGACTGCTGCTGATGCTAAGTGCTAGGCTCCACCTCCATGCTGACACAATCCTCCTCCTCCTTTCCCTCTTCCTGTGTGATCGGCGGGCCAGCAGGAACACTGTCTGGATAAAGGGGGCCTTGAGAGGTAAGAAATTCCTCCTCTTCCTCCCTCTGTTCTGCCTCAAGTGCCCTGTCCATTATTCCACGCAGTGTGGGATCCAGCAGGTGGACAAGAGGGACGGTGTCACTGATGCATGCACTGTCACTGCTCACCATCCTCGTGGCCTCCTCAAATGGTGACAGGACAGTGCATGCATCCCTGATCATGACTCACTGGCGTGGCAAAAAACCCAAGCTCCCCTGACCCTGTCCTGGTGCCATATTGGCACAGATACTCATTGATGGCCCTCTGCTGCGTGTGCAGTTGCTGCAGCATGGCCAACATTGAGTTCCACCTGGTGGGCATGTCACAGATTAGGCGGTTCTTGAGCAGGTTGTATTCCTTATGGAGGTCAGCCAGCCGAGCACTGGCATTATATGACCGGCGGAATTGCACACAGACTTTCCTGGCCTGCCTCAGGACATCCTGTAAGCCCGGGTACCTGCCCAAGAACCGCTGCACCACCAAGTTAAGGATGTGAGCCAAACAGGGCACATGGGTCAGCTGTCCCTGTCGGAGGGCAGAGAGGAGGTTGGTGCCATTGTCGCAAACCACCATTCCTGGCTTAAGCTGGCGTGGCGTCAACCACCTCTGAGCCTGCCCCTGCAGAGCTGACAGAATCTCTGCCCCAGTGTGGCTCCTGTCCCCCAAGCACACCAGCTCATGCACCACATGGCATCTTTTTGCCTGCATTGTTGCGTAGCCCCTTGAACGCTTACGGAGCACCGCTGGTTCTGAGGACAAATCAGCAGAGGAAGAGGCCATGGAGGAAGAAGAAGAGGAGGGGGGAGGAGAGAGGTGTGTCAGAATCACCACTAGTAGCATTTTGGAGGCGTGGTGGCGGAACAACCTCCAACACTACTGCACCCTGTCCTGCATCCTTCCCAGCTGCCAGCAGAGTCACCCAGTGAGCCGTGAAATATAGGTAACGTCCCTGCCCATGCCTGCTGGACCATGAGTCAGCGGTAATATGCACCTTACCGCTGACCGCCCTGTCCAGCGAGGCCAAGACATTGCCTTCCACATGCCGGTAAAGAGCCAAAATCGCCTTCCGTGAAAAAAAAGTGGCATTTGGGAACCTGCCACTGAGGTATCGCACATTCAACAAACTCAAGGAAGGGGGCAGAGTCTACCAACTGAAAAGGCAGCAGTTAAAGTGCTAGCAATTTAGCCAAGCTAGCATTCAACCGCTGGGCATGTGGATAGCTGGGAGCGAATTTGTTTCGGCGGTGCAGCAGCTGGGGCAGGGAAATTTACCTGGTACAATCGGACGTTGGTGCACCGATATCAGATTGCCCGCAAGTACTTGGCAGTGACACACCTAATTCTACACCTTCATTCCTCTCAGTGCAGGTTTCTGAGAGGAGTGAAGGTATAGTGAGGTTGGAGATCCCAGCTGATGAGGAGCAAAGAGAGGTCCGCTTTGTTCTTTGGTGTGGGTCTTTTATGTATGCTTGACAACAGAGTGCATGGCAGGTCGACATGTGATGCCCAAGCGGCTGATGTTTTGGCCACGCGAGATACGCTTCAGACATATGTTGCAAATAGCAATGGTGCGATCTGCTGCACACGTTTGAAAAAAGGCCCACACCAGCAGCGCCCTGCACATGCAGAGCTCTGCGGTGTGATGCAGTCGGTGTGCTGCCCTTTAGCTGGCCCCTGGAGGGAATCCTGCCTCATTGGAGATGTGCCTCCTCCTCCTCCTCCTCTCCTATCAGGCACCCATGTAGAGTCAGTGACCTCATCATCCCCTCCCTCCTCGTCACTGGAGCAAACCTGGCAGTATGCTGCAGCTGGGGGAACATGACTGCCAGTTTGCTGTCCTTCTTGGGCACCCCCTCTCTCTGGGCACCCCCTCTCTCACGTTACTGCCTTCCTCAAGCTGGGTACCATCATCGGAGTCTTCAAAACGCTGCGCATCCTCCTGCAGCATGTACCCAACACTGTGGTCAAACAGTTCAGGGGACTCCTCAGGACATGGTGGGGCTAGGGAAGGAGTGACTGATGCCATTGAGCCAATGGAAGAGGCCGCTTTGGCAGACAAAGTACCCTGAGGCTGGGTGAGAGAGGATGAGGAGGATGAGGCTCTTCTACCAACTCTTCAGCATGTTGCGGCTCAACACGGCCAGCTGCCGAAAAAAAGGACAAGCGTGCCCCACGGCCACGTGCTGATGAGGATGCACCGTGTCCACGACCAGCACTGTTGCCTCTAGACACAGAGCCTGCTTTCCCTCTTTTATTGGCCTGTGTGTGTCTGCCTCTCCTTGTTGGCCTTCCAGACATACTTTATTTGATGTATTGGAATAGTTACACAAGGAATTGTCTGCAGTCAGCTTTAGCTGCACACTGTGCCCAGTATACAGTACACTGACTTAATATACTTCAGCTTAGCTCAACTGCCTGCCTCTATTATTAGGAATAGAACAGGAATGGTCTGCAGTCAACTTTAGTTGAACACTGTGCCCAGTGTACAGTACACTGACTTAATATACTGCAGCTTAGCTCAACTGTCTGCCTGTATTATTAGTAGGAATAGAATAACAGGAACGCTCTGCAATGAGATCTAGCTAAACTGTATACAGTATATATATATATATATATATATATATATATTGTGACAGCAGGAAGGTAAAGTCACCTGGTTGCATCCAGGGGGGTAGATATATTTCGCCCAGATTCAGGCTTTACGCCGATTTATACAGCTAGGTGGAGAGTTGTATAAGCCCAGCTGAGACTAGTGGGCTCATTGATGACTCATACCTCTAGGGAGAGGGCTGGGCGTCGTGCAGGCAGGGAGTTGATGAGGCCAGCTGAAGCCTGTCAGTTCGTTTAAGGCCTCTATAAAAACTCCCAGATTCATTAGATGTTAGCTCATGCCTGGAAGCAGACCTGTGTGGACTGTCTAGGGAGAGTGAACCCCTGTGCGGTGAGAGAAAGCCTGTGTGGCTATATTTTGCTTGGACATTTAAAACCAGGGACTAGGACAGCACTAGGCTGATCCCAGTTGTTAGTTAGGAAACCTGTATGTTTAGTCAGAGGTCAAGTTGACCAGGATTTATTTTGTTTGTTTCTTTTGCTTTGCTGTGTTTTTGTCACTGTAAATAGAAAATAAACGGCACCTTTTTGATTTTGAAAACCACAACCTCCGTCTGCTGGGCCTGTTTTTGTGTGGGGAGCCCATCCCGGGGGTCACACACACCCGCTGCCGAGCTAACCCCCTCACAGTTGGTGGAGAACCAGTGGCAGTTTTTTTTTAAGCCAGCATGGAGGAGATACTGAAACAGCTGGCTCTAGCAAATGCCAATCAACAGCAGACAAATGCAGGTTTGCAAAAGAGCCTTGCAGCTCAACAACAGAACTTCGCAGCCCAGCAGCAAGCTCATCAACAGAGCCTTGCAGCCCAGCAGCAAGCTCACCAACAGAGTCTGGAAGCTCAGCAACAAGCCCAGCAACGATCTGAGGCCCGCTTCATAGACCTATTACAGAAGCAAGAGCAGAGACTACAACAAATGGAAGCAGTAATGCAGCAACGTCCGCAGACCAGTGAGGAAAGCCGTCCCACTAATACCGCGTCCTTTGGGGTGAGTCGTTTATTGACAAAAATGACTGGAGAGGATGATCCAGAGGTATTTTTGACCACGTTTGAAAGGACTGCTGAAAGAGAAAAGTGGCCTGAGGAGCAGTGGGCTGGACTGGTGGCTCCTCTGTTAACGGGTGAATCGCAGAAAGCTTACTATGACCTAGAGCCTGACCAAGCAAAAGACTATGTGATGCTAAAAGCTGAAATATTGGCAAGGCTGGGTGTCACCCTGGCTGTCCGGGCTCAGCGTGTGCATAACTGGACTTTCCAGCTTGGAAAACCCCCCAGGTCTCAAATGTATGATCTCATTCACCTGAGCAGAAAGTGGCTACAGCCAGAGACTTTGTCCGCACCAAAGATTGTGGAACGTGTTGTAATGGATCGGTTTTTGAGAGCTCTTCCTACTGCCATCCAAAAGTGGGTAAGCCATGGAGACCCAGAGACGGCCGATGGTCTTGTGGATCGTGTGGAGAAATACTTGGCTACAGAGAACCTGACGGCCTCTTCCAGAGACACTCGGACTTTCCACCCTAAGACCAGACCATCCCCAGGGGCGGATAAGATGATTCCAAGGGGTAAGGGTGGAGAGAGTGAGAGGGTGGGAGCTCTACCCCAAGTTTGGCGAGAACAGCCTGGGAAATCAGCGGCTCAAGAGGCGGCAAGAAGGATCATTTGCTACCGCTGCCGGCAAGCGGGACATATTGCAGCAAATTGCCCGGTTTTGGAGGAACCCATGCAGTGTGACTTTCTGACGGGCAGACGTCAGTCGCTGTGTGCGACAGTCGCATGCACTGCCATTCGGGGAACTGAGAAACATTTATGCAAAATGTGTATTAATGGTAGAAATGTTGTGGTATTGCTGGATTCAGGTAGCCTTGTGACCCTGATAAAGGCTGAATTAGTTAAAACAGAGGTCTCTGGGAATAGCAAGGTAGCTGTTATTTGTGTGCATGGGGACACCCGAGAGTATCCAGTGACTACAGTGTGTTTCGAGACCCCCAAAGGTACCCTTTCTCATCCAGTGGGCTTAGTGTCTCAGTTACCGCATGACGCCATTGTGGGAAGGGATTTTCCGAAGTTCTGGGAACTGTGGGATGATCCTGAGCCCCCCACTGGTGCCCCTATGTACCAGGAATATGATAGCCAGAACTCCTCTGAGAGTGGTGAGGACTCTCCCGAATTTCCCTTGTCAGTATTGGCAGGGGAGACTCAAGAAACTGGAGAGGAGCCCACCTCCTCAGACGAAAACCTACCGTCTGTGGAGTTTTCTGATCTTGAGGTTCACAGGGAAAACTTTGCCACAGAACAGTTGAAAGACCCCGCCCTAATAAAGGCACGGGAAAACGTAGTGAAAATAGATGGCGAGTTAGTGAACCCAGATAATACCTGCACTTACCCATACTTCAGCGTAGAGAAGGACCTACTGTATCGGGTGGCAAAAAGGGCAGAAGAAACCGTTGAGCAGCTTGTGGTGCCCAAACCTTACAGGAAGTTGGTGTTGGAGTTGGCCCATGGGCACATTCTTGGAGGTCATCTGGGGACAGAGAAAACCCGAGAGAGGGTATTACAGAGATTCTATTGGCCTGGGGTGATGAAGGACATAGAAAATTATTGTTCCTCCTGCCCTGTGTGTCAGAGGTCGGCCCCGATGCCACACTTCCGTAGCCCGCTGGCCCCTCTACCCATCATTGAGGTCCCGTTTGAGAGAATCGCAATGGATTTGGTAGGTCCTATAATCAAGTCCGCTAGGGGGCACCAGTACATATTGGTTATAATGGACTATGCCACCCGTTATCCAGAAGCGATCCCTCTCAGAAATACCTCGGCCAAAACCATAGCCAAAGAGCTATCTCTTGTTTTTAGCCGGGTGGGTATTTGTAAAGAACTGCTTACGGACCAAGGTACACCCTTTATGTCCCGGGTTATGAAGGAGCTGTGTAAATTGTTCAAAGTGACGCAATTACGTACATCTGTGTATCACCCCCAAACCGATGGGCTGGTTGAAAGATTCAACAAAACCCTAAAACAAATGTTGAAGAAAGTGGTGGATAGGGATGGAAAGGATTGGGACTGTCTACTTCCTTATTTGATGTTTGCTATTAGGGAGGTGCCCCAATCCTCTACGGGATTCTCCCCCTTTGAGTTACTGTATGGGAGACACCCAAGAGGGCTGTTGGATATTGCCAAGGAAACTTGGGAAAGTGAGAGTTCTCCCCACAGGAGTGTGATTGAGCATGTCGCCCTGATGCAAGATCGAATTGCACAGGTAATGCCCATCGTGAAGGAACATTTGGCCCAAGCGCAGTTGGCACAGCAGAGAGTGTACAACCGTGGAGCCAAGACCCGTACCTTTTCCCCGGGGGATAGGATATTGGTACTTGTCCCTACGGTTGAAAGTAAATTCCTTGCCAAATGGCAAGGCCCCTACGAGATAATGGAAAAAGTGAGCGAAGTGAATTACAAGGTCAGACAACCAGGAAGGCGAAAGCCCGAACAGATCTATCACGTTAATCTGTTGAAAGCCTGGAGGGATAGAGAGTCCCTAGTCGCAGACACTTGGTCACCAGCTCAAACTGGTTGCGTGATTCCTGAGGTTGGAATCGCAGCCACCTTGTCACAACCCCAACAACAGGAGGTTAAGGAGTTTGTGCTTCGCAACAAGGAGGTATTCTCTGAGCTGCCGGGACAAACATCTGGGGTAGAGCATGACATTATTACCCCGCCCGGTGAAAGGGTGAAGTTAAAACCCTATCGGATCCCAGAGGCCCGACGGGAGGCAATACGGGAGGAAGTACAGAAAATGCTGAACTTAGGGGTGATAGAGGAGTCCCAAAGTGATTGGTCTAGTCCCATTGTGTTGGTGCCTAAACCGGATGGGAGCTGGCGATTTTGTAACGATTTTCGTCAGTTGAACAAAGTTACAAAATTTGACACCTACCCCATGCCACGTATAGATGAGTTGATCGACCGGCTGGGAACAGCCCGATACATGACGACTCTTGACCTCACAAAAGGGTATTGGCAAATCCCCCTGGCCAAGTCAGCCAAAGAGAAAACCGCATTTGTAACCCCAGACGGGGCGTTCCAATATAAAAGAATGCCGTTCGGGTTACAGAATGCGCCGGCCACATTCCAGCGGAAAATGGACCAGATGCTGAGGCCCCATCGGAAGTATGCTGCGGCTTACCTGGATGACGTAATTGTCCATAGCACAGATTGGGCCTCACATCTGCCAAAAGTGCAAGCAGTCCTGGACTCTGTTCGGGAAGCAGGGTTTACGGCTAACCCCAAGAAGTGTACCATTGGGCAGGAGGAGGCCAAATATCTTGGGTACACCATTGGGAGGGGAGTAATAAAACCCCAACTCAACAAAGTCGAGGCCATCCAGAGTTGGCCACGTCCCAACAGCAAGAAGCAGGTACGAGCCTTTCTGGGAATCGCTGGGTATTATCGGCGATTCATTCCCCACTTTGCTTCTAAGGCTGTGCCCCTAACCAACCTGACGAAGGGGAAAGGGTCGGTCATGATTAAATGGACCCCCGAGGCTGAGGCAGCATTCCAATTCTTGAAACAAGCCTTATGTAGCCAGCCAGTGTTGTACTCACCCGACTTCTCTAAAGACTTTGTCGTACAAAGTGATGCGTCAGATGTGGGGTTAGGAGCAGTATTGTCCCAGGTCTGGAACGGGGAAGAGCACCCAGTCATTTACCTCAGCAGGAAGTTGAAGTCCCATGAGGTAAATTACGCCACCGTTGAAAAGGAGTGTTTAGCGGTGAAGTGGGCTCTAGATTCCCTTCGGTACTACCTGCTAGGTAGGCACTTTGACATGGTTACGGATCACGCTCCGTTAAAGTGGATGGCTCAAAACAAGGAAACAAATAGAAGAGTGAATAGGTGGTTCCTGGCCCTCCAGGAATTCAACTTCACAGTAAAGCATCGCCCTGGCGTTCAAATGGGGAATGTGGATGCTTTGTCTCGAGTACATGAATGCCTGATTGCTGGTGTTCCAACCCCGAGGTTAAAACAAGAGGGGGGGGTATGTGACAGCAGGAAGGTAAAGTCACCTGGTTGCATCCAGGGGGGTAGATATATTTCGCCCAGATTCAGGCTTTACGCCGATTTATACAGCTAGGTGGAGAGTTGTATAAGCCCAGCTGAGACTAGTGGGCTCATTGATGACTCATACCTCTAGGGAGAGGGCTGGGCGTCGTGCAGGCAGGGAGTTGATGAGGCCAGCTGAAGCCTGTCAGTTCGTTTAAGGCCTCTATAAAAACTCCCAGATTCATTAGATGTTAGCTCATGCCTGGAAGCAGACCTGTGTGGACTGTCTAGGGAGAGTGAACCCCTGTGCGGTGAGAGAAAGCCTGTGTGGCTATATTTTGCTTGGACATTTAAAACCAGGGACTAGGACAGCACTAGGCTGATCCCAGTTGTTAGTTAGGAAACCTGTATGTTTAGTCAGAGGTCAAGTTGACCAGGATTTATTTTGTTTGTTTCTTTTGCTTTGCTGTGTTTTTGTCACTGTAAATAGAAAATAAACGGCACCTTTTTGATTTTGAAAACCACAACCTCCGTCTGCTGGGCCTGTTTTTGTGTGGGGAGCCCATCCCGGGGGTCACACACACCCGCTGCCGAGCTAACCCCCTCACAATATATATACAAAGCGTGCAGTGCTATATATACTAAATATACTGGATCTAACTAGCTCAATCAACTGCCTGTCTGTTTTATTAGTAGGAATAGAATAACAGGAACGCTCTGCAATGAGATCTAGCTAAACTGTATACAGCATATATATGTAGCGGAGCCTCACTCTACCTCTCTGTGTTTCCTCGTGTGAGGGACTTGTGTCTAGGGGTACCTGGGAGAGGAGAGTGCAGGAACACTACGCCAAGCTCTCCCCTCGTATGTGTATGAGGTTCAAGCAGAGTCAGTTCAATTACCTCCGGGTCTGTCCACTGCATACAAAGCCTTAGTTGTTCAGTGGAGATGTGTCTGCCAATAATAGAGCCCCACACCAATCGAAAGTCCAACACTCCTTTATTTCTCGTACAATACGGTGAACACAATCAGTTGAACTTCCAATAACAGACGAACAAGGGGGGGTGTGGGTACGAGTAGGCCCAGGCACAACTGAACTCTCCTATTCCTTTGCTATCGAATAGGCCTGGCGCACGGTCTCTGCCACCGACCGTGAGTTTTGGTTGCTGCTACCGACCGGATGAACTGTTGAGGCCCCTGCCACAGGCCTAATAGCAGGTCTCTGCCACTGACCTGATTGGAATCGTTGGACCGCTGCCACCGGTCATTGAACATGGACTGAACTTCCTCTCTGAACTTGGCCCCTGTTCGGAAGAGAAATCCCTCCGGGCGGTCTCCAGAGGTTCACCCGGCACTGGCAATCTGCTGCACCAGGTCTTTGGGTGAGTCCCTCCTCCGGTCCCTTACGCCTCTGGATTCGGGTGCCCCACTCCCGGGGCCCCCTAGGACAATCCCTCCCTCGCGGGACCCAGCGGAGGGCACTGGTCCCCAGGCCTCCGGCTGAGCACTTCACCCCAGACTAAAGGTGTCTGGGGTGGAACACGAACTCCAAGTGTCCAGGCCTAGGCCGCCTGGACACCGACCGCACAGCAGCCCTCAGGCTGAAGGTGCCTGGGACTCCACCTCATGGCGAAGATGTCCGCACCCTTTATACCCCCCCAGCAAGCACGGCGGGTTCCCCGCCCCGCCGTACAACCGCTGCGAGAGGTCACAAAGGGTACAGCACTGCAGTGATGGTTCAACCCCGGCCCAAAATAACAGCGCCACCTGCTGGGCCGCAGGGAACTATGCATTACTGGTGTCCTCACCAGATTTAAAAGTGCATACCCGCTACATATATATATATATATATATATATATATATATATATATATATATACACACACAAAGCGTGCAGTGCATATATATACTAAATATACTGGGTCTAACTAGCTCAATCAACTGCCTGCTCAATCTAGCTATTGCTAACAGAAATAGAACAAAAATCTCTCTCTCTCTGTCTGTCTCTGAACGCCGCCGGAACACACTAAACAAGGCCGACATGCAGGTGGCCTTATATAGTGTGGGGCGTGTACCTACTCCCCTGAGCCATGATTGGCCAAAGGCACCCTTCCTTTGGCCAATTATGGCTCTCTGTGCTGACGGCGCTGTGATTGGCCAAAGCATGCAGGTCTTAGTGCATGCTTGGCCAATCACCAGCCAGCAATGCACTGCGATGAGGCAGTGCATTCTGGGCCGTGACGCGCAACTCGAATTTGACGCGAACGGCCCATAATGTTCGTAATTCGGCGAACGGCCGAACAGACGATGTTCGAGTCAAACATGAAGCTCATCCCTATTACAGAGCACTTGAAGCACAAGTTCTAGTTGACACTTTCCTAAATTCAGCCACAGTGACCCCTAAGGTGGGATGAATATTGGGCAACATAACTGTACCAGAACTTGCAGCAGATTTGCAGAATGTTTGCAAAGAAAGTTGATCTGGAGTCATGCAATACAGACTTGAGCTGCAATTGAGCTCCAATGAGCAGGACCCTCTGATTCCTCCTGTATTGAATTGTTTTGTAACTTTACTGTCTGCCCTCATGTGCTATTGGTGCTATATAAATCCTGTATAATAATAATAATTGTGCAACAAATTTGTGAAGCCTGGCACGTCTAGCAATAACTTAGCAAGTAATTTTCAAACTTGCAGCTCAATTGCTGGCTTTCTAGGGTTATAGCTTTATGATGCCTGACCTAGGATGGCTCCATCCATTTGTAGAAAAAAGCATCTGAGAGAAAATAAAAAATTGTAAGTGTTAAGTGGCTGGTGCAAGGATTTTTGACACCCTAGGCGAAACCTCATTTTGCCGCCCCCCTTGCTCCACCCCTGACTCCACCCCCTTTGCCCATACAATGTATACCACACCTTTTTAATGAAGTGACCATCAATGCAGCCTCACCAGCGCCCATCAATGCAGCCTCACCAGCGCCCATCAATGCAGCCTACTAGTGACCATCAATGGATGTTTGCTTGCTTCCATTCATTCAGGAGTCGGGACACAGACACAGTCCTCCGCTGCACCTCTGACACTATGTGCGAATAGAGTGGCAGGCTGCCTGCTGATGCTGAAACTTAGTTGCTGTGCAGCAGAGAGAAGAGAGTAGGAACACCAGTGGCCGGGCGCCCTAGGTAGCAGTGCGCCCTAGGCGGCATCCTAGTTTGCCTAGTGGTAGTGCCTGCTCTGATTATACTTACCAATTACTTAGCATGCATGCACTTAACATGATAAAATATACTCCATGCTCAGTCTGCTTTGAGCATAATCATACTGCATCGATGTAGCAATAAAAAGTTTTTGCTGAATTATGTTTTTGATTTAGTCATTTGTTATTAGGATTATGCTGTAGATTATTTTGGAGGTTATTTTACACAAGGAATTTTCTATTTTGGGGTTAAATGTATTTGTATAATTTGAGCTGAACTCTTGTAGTGATGAGGCTCTCCCAGGAATGGGTGTAATGCTCATTTTGTATAGGGGAAAAGAAAAAGCAAATAAAATTTCCTTGTCCCTCACTTCACAGCAGCCGGCAATCCTCATCTCTACTTAACATTCCAGATTAAAGGTAGCTCCTTGCTATCCTTACTTTTTATTGCGGGACTTGGTAATAGTAGTGTGCCTGAGACCAATGGAGCTGCAAAGAGAGGAGGCTTAGGGGGACAGCTGCCAGAGCAGGGAAAAAGGGTGGTAGACAGGGGGTCTAGCGTAGACTCCTAGACAAAACAAGCTTTTAACCCTTGAGTGTGTGTATGTGTGGGGCTCCACTTCAACTGTCATTTTTTTGTGAAGTTGGAGTTATAGTTTGGTTAGAGTTATAGTATTTTTTTTTGTTTTTCATTTTATAAATATTAATGTGCTGGCTCTTTTTTTCCCAATAACAGTTTTATTAAGAGGTTTTTGGCAGATATACATACAAGAAAATACAGAGTTACTGAGGCAAAATGATTGCAAACCTCGCGCATGCCAAAATCTAGTGAATCAGCATTACTGACTTATATAGTATTACATAGGATCGACAGTAGATTATGACATTAGAACATAAAAATTGCCTAAAATAAAAATGCCTATGCCATTAGAACATAAAAATTGATCTGACTGAAATAGTCGCTAAACATAGTAGGTTATAATTATAACTGTTGGAGTTGCGAGGGGACTCAGAAAAAAAATAAAAAAGAAGGGTGGAGAGAGAAAGGGGGAAAAAGATAGAGTGAGAGAGAGACATCATCAGAATGGTTCAATTACTGCATCAGGGTGGGTCCTCCCGGCGGTGCCACAGCTCCCAGACCTTATCATGGGCCTCCAATCTGTCTTGCATTCTGGCAGTCATTCTCTCCATCAATTCCACATCCTTGTGAGTAACCCTACATGGCGTAACGTGGCGAACAGGAAGGGCCACCCAAGGCGATCAAAGGCCTTCTCAGCATCTAGACTAAGTAGTAGGGACTGCAGGCCCTCCCTGTTCGCCACCTCCACCAGGTCGATTATTTTCCTGGTGTTGTCCCCCGCTTGGCGGAGTGGGACAAAGCCCACCTGATCCTTGTGGATAAGGGAGGGGAGGACAATGTTCAGGCGGATGGAGAGTAATTTAGTAAAAATCTTTAGGTCCGAATTTAAGAGGGCGATGGGCCTGTAGTTGGCAGTGGCACAAAGGGAGGGGTCCTTATCTGGTTTAGGTATCACCGTTATAAAGGAGCGCTGCATATCCCCAGGGACAGAAGTATTATGGAGAAAGGCATTAAACAGTTTACACATGTGAGGGAGTAAAAGAGGGAGAAATGCTTTGTAATATTCATAGGGGAAGCCATCTGGTCCCGGGGGTTTATGGGAGGGCAGGGATTTAATGGTTAGTTCTAATTCTTCTACTGAGATCGGCGCATTTAGGGGGACCAGGTCTGAGGGTTGTAGGCGGGAAACCCCACTCTGCTCTAAGTATTGACTCATGCACTGGGAGAGATCGGGAGAGGGGGGATTGTTGGGAATGTCTGGGTTGTTGTAGAGGTGTGTGTAGAATTCTGCAAAAGAGTGGGCTATCTCCCTAGGGTGGGACACCAGGCATCCCGAGCTGTTTTTGACCTGGGGTGGAGTCAAGGTTTGGGTGCTGTCCGGGAACTTCCTAGCTAGGAGGGAGTGAGCCTTATTACCTTTGTCGTAGAACAACTGTCGCAATCTAAATAAGGCCTTCTCCGCCCGGCCTATCGCCAGGTCAGCAAGAGTCGCATGGAGGGAAGAGATCTTTTTAAGGAGTGTCAAGGTGCGGGAGCTCTGCAGTATATGTTCCAGGACCTTAAGCGCCCTTTCCGCCTGCAATTTCAGGGCTTGTGCATTTTTTTTCATGGCCGCCGACAGAGCTAGGCATTTACCCCTTATCATTGCCTTATGGGCTTCCCACAGTGTAGAGGGTGTCGTGTCCGGGGTGTTGTTTTCCTCAAAGTAATACTTTAAGGTAGATTCCATTTTGGATTTCGAGCGAAGGTGCTAGTGGAGGAACGTATACAGACTCCAGTTATAGGGTCTGCTGATGGGGGTACCTAGTTCCATGGTCAACAGGACCGGGGCATGATCAGACCAGGAGATCGGATGGATCTGCGCTGCACGGGTCAGACGTAGGGCAGAGTTGTTGACAAAGAAATAATCTATCCGGAAATGTGTGCGGTGGGGGGCTGAGTAGAAGGTGTACTGTCGGTCGCCAGGGTGGAGAATCCGCCAGGCATCAAAAAGAGCGTAATGTCTAGAGAGCTGGCGGAATAGCCTCAAGTCTCTAAGCACTCAAGGCGGGGGTGCCCTGGGGTTCACCATGTGGCGATCCAAGGTGGCAGATTGGGTTAGGTTAAAGTCCCCCCCACCACTAGCAACCCATGATCAGATCGGAATAGAGGGGCATACACCTTAGATAGGAACCCGAGCTGCCGGACGTTTGAGGCGTAGACCGCACAGAAAGTGACCTCCCGGTCCTGCCAGAGGCCCCGGAGGATAACATAGTGGCCAAGCGGGTCACTGTACTGGTGAGAACTGACGAAGGGGGATCCCTGTTTAATAAGCATGGCCACTCCCGCCTGTTTATGGGGCCCTGAGGAGAAGTAGATCTGAGGGTAGTATTTAGAGGCAAACGCAAAGGAGCCCCCCTTGTCAAAATGTGTATCCTGGACCATAATAACATCCCCCGACTTCCTAAACTCCCTCAGTGCCAGATGCCTTTTTCTATTGGAATTCAAGCCGTGAACATTTAAAGATAGTATCTTGGCCATGGGGGTGGATGAGGGGAGTGGGTAGGGTACTTATCTGATGTGGATAGAGGAGTTCCTGGGACCAGAGGTCGGGAGTGGGCACCCCGCAGGAGGAGATCCAGACAGGTTCTGTGATGGCGCTTCGGAGCCGGACAATGACAAGGAGAAAAGAAGGGGATAAGAAAAGCTAGAAAGAGGGGAGAGAAAAGAAAAGTTAGTATAAAAAAACAGTGGTAACAAACTGCTAACATTATTTCAAGACCTATTAGGGCCCGTAGGCCCAGGTCAAGGCGGCTTCCCACGCGCTCCCCCAACCCCATACCCAAAGGGTGAATCAGGGGGGCACAGGGGAACCCTAGAACGGTCAAGCAAAATAACAGGACCATAAGCAACTGTAGTCCAAGTCCCAGAAATTGGGGGGGGGGAGAGGGGGGTGGGGTAAGGAAGGGCTCTCTCTAAAGTCTCGTCCAAGACTCGTCCGTAGTGCTAACTAAGAATTAAACTAGGGCAATAGAAGGGGGACTGAATGTTGGGTAGTAACCAGGGCAAGGTCACTGGCTGGAGTGGTGAACCGGAGATTCTTCAGCTCTTTCGTTGTGATGTGTGGTGACCCTTTGGGGACACTTCCGGGCCCCAGTGCCGTTTAGGTGGAGGGACCTTCTGCCAGAATGTAGGTGGCAGGGGTGGCATGGCCACCAGGTCCCAGTCAGGAAGCTGGGGAGCTCAGATGTCCAGGACATTGCAGAACGCCGCCAAGTCTTCCGGGTATCTCAGAACGGCCGTTTTGCCCTGATGTTTGGCTGTGAGGCTAAACGGGAAACCCCAATGGTAGGGGATATTCTCCTCTTGTAGAGTGCGCAACAATGGCTGTAGCAGTCTAAGTTTTTGCAAGGTGAACCATGACAGATCTGGATAAAGCTGAATTTGAACATCATCTAATGTCACTTTGCGGGCGAGACGGGCCTGTCTCATGATTTCCTCTTTCAAGAGGAAGGAGCTTAGCCTACAGATAATGTCTTGAGGTTTGGAGGTGGCTCCCTTGGGGCGTAGGGCCCGGTGAGCTCTGTCCATTTCAATAGGTTTAGTAGGGGGTTCACCCATCAAGTTGTTGAACAGGGACTGTAGCGTAGATTGTATGTCCTCTGGGCCCTCCGGCTCTGGGACCCCCTGCACTCGGATGTTATTTCTATGTCCCCTGTTGTCCAGGTCCTCCACGTGGCACTGCATATCCCTGAGTAAGGAGCCGTGGTCTGCACGTTGGAGTTGGGTTCTATGGACTGCCAGCTTGGTTTCCTGAAGTTCTTCCTCTGCCATCTCCACCCTGTCAGCCAGGTGTTTAAGGCCGATTGGAGGGCTTGGATCTCTGATCTGCAGGTGGATGTCACATCCGCAATTAGTTGTCTAAAGTCATCCTTGGTGGGCATCTCTTGTAAGTAGGAATTCCATTGAGGAGGCATGGGTGGAAATGGAGCCATGTCCAGTGGTTGTTGAGGGGGGGGGGTAAGGTGGAGGTTGTACATGAGTCTGCTGTGGGACACCCTGAGCTGAGCTAGGGGTTGGCTGGTCCTAGGGCTCATTCCAGGCCTGGGCCTGTGCAGGCTGAGGGGCCCTCTCAGGCAGTCCTGTAGATGGAAAGGGGGCAGGAGAGCAGGTCATCTGAGCATATGAAGCAAGGGTGACTGCCTGGGGCTTGGGGAGGCAGGGTTTTCTCAGTCGCAACTGACGCTGCTGTTTGGGGGAGGAAGGCACCTCCGCAGAACCCCCACTGGCGACCTGGTTTGTCCCAGGCCCAAATGCTGTAAACGGGTGGTGATGTGGGTGGGCCGGGCCCGGGGGGCCGGGAAGTCCTCCGACTCCTCCGAGGAGGTTGGGGAGCTGTATCTTGCCCCATGGATGCAGGGGTCAGACGCGGTCCGCAGTAACTGCGGATAGGCCTCTGAGCACTGGGTGTACTACTGGGGGTGTCCCAAGATGGCAGCCCAAGAGTTCAGCGGTGAGGCCTCAGAAGAGGAGGTAGGCCGGGTCGGGGAACTCACCGCACCGGATTGCTGGGACTCGTCCTCGGTATGCAGCGGAGGGTACTGTGATTCTCTGGGTGTCCGGAGTTGTGCAGGAACTGAGGAGGAGAGCTGCGCGGGAGACCTCATGGTGGCTGTGGAGGCATCCGGCACCATCTTGTCTGCCCCATCCGGCGGCATGTCGGACGGTGAAAAGAAGGTCCGGAAGTCCGACGAAGAGCCCGTGGGGGTTTAGACGATCCCCTGGCTTTTGTGGAGCGTGACTTCCTGGAGCCGCCCATGTAGATGGGGTAGAAAGTCCCCGAAATTGCCGGTATGTTAAGGGCTGAGAGAGAGCTAGGAGGTGAAGCTGCCATCCAGGTCGACTTCCGGTCACGCCCCCCGTGCTACCAAGTACTACCAGGAATGTACCTATCCCATTGAGGATACCAATATACACAACATATTGTTTATTATAATTTGTGTCAGGGGGAGTTTCTAACATATGGAGCAATATATGTAAAGAAACCCTAACAAAGAAAAACAGCAGGACTTTAAAGATACCAAGTCATTGTGCTTTTAGGTAAAATCACTTGGCTTTATTCCTCATGAGAAATAATAAAGATGAAACATGTTGTTAATTGCTGCTCCACATACATAAACATCAATGTATTCTTGACCTTTTAGTTTGGCAATTAAAAGCACAGCTCTATGGTTAAAATATTGTGGTACCATAGATACTATGTTTAAATGATTTTGCTGTTACCAAATGTACATGTGATATTTATATCTACAAGAAAATCTTTTATATCATGTTAAATCTGTATGCTTACTGTATATCTGAATATTAATTATGTAAAAAGTGTTTATTTGTTGCAGGAATATGTTCCAAAGGATATGTTTCCTCTTTTTCTGGTATTACACAGCATCCACCTTGTAATTTCCTGTCTTTTTAGTAGGGAATAATATTCCATTTTAGGAGGTAGGCCTATTGACCCTATACACAATTGTATGTTATTCTTTGATACTATACAGTATCTCACAAAAGTGAGTACACTCCTCACATTTTTGTAAATATTTTATTATATCTTTTTATGTGACAACACTGAAAAATTTACACTTTGCTACAATATAAAGTAGTGAGTATACAGCTTGTATAACAGTGTAAATTTGCTGTTCCCTCAAAATAACTCAACACACAACCATTAATGTCTAAACCGCTGGCAACAAAAGTGAGTACACCTCTATGTGAAAATGTCCAAATTTGGCCCAATTAGCCATTTTCCGTCCCCGGTGTCATGTGACTCATTAGTGCTACAATGTCTCAGGTGTGAATGGGGAGCAGGTGTGTTAAATTTGGTGTTATCGCTCTCACTCTCTCATACTGGTCACTGGAAGTTTAACATGGCACCTCATGGCAAAGAACTTTCTAAGGATCTGAAAAAAAGATTTGTTGCTCTACATAAAGATGGCCTAGGCTATAAGAAGATTGCCAAGACCCTGAAACTGAGCTGCAGCACGGTGGCCAAGACCATACAGCGGTTTAACAGGACAGGTTCCACTCAGAACAGGCCTCGTCATGGTTGACCAGAGAAGTTGAGTGCAAGTGCTCAGCGTAATATCCAGAGGTTGTCTTTGGGAAATTGATGTATAAGTGCTGCCAGCATTGCTGCCGAGTTTGAAGGGGTGGGGGAGTCAGCCTGTCAGTGCTCAGACCATACGCTGCACACTGCATCAAATTGGTCTGCATGGCTGTCGTCCCAGAAGGAAGCCTCTTCTAAAAATGATGCACAAGAAACCCTGCAAACAGTTTTCTGAAGACAAGCAGACTAAGGACATGGATTACTGGAACCATGTCCTGTGGTCTGATGAGACCAAGATAAACTTATTTGGTTCAGATGGTGTCAAGCGTGTGTGGCTTCAACCAGGTGAGGAGTACAAAGACAAGTGTGTCTTGCCTACAGTCAAGCATGATGGTGTCATGGTCTGGGGCTGCACAAGTGTTGTCAGCACTGGGGAGCTACAGTTCATTGAGGGAACCATGAATGCCAACAAGTACTGTGACATACTGAAGCAGAGCATGATCCCCTCCCTTCTGGGACTGGGCCGCAGGGCAGTATTCCAACATGATAACGACCCCATACACACCTCCAAGACAACCACTGTCTTGCTAAAGAAGCTGTGGGTAAAGGTGATGGACTGGCCAAGCATGTCTCCAGACCTAAACCCTAGTGAGCATCTGTGGGGCATCCTCAAACAGAAGGTGAAAGAGCGCAAGGTCTCCAACATCCACCAGCTCCATGATGTCGTCATAGAGGAGTGGAAGAGAACTCCAGTGGCAACCTGCGAAGCTCTAGTGAACTCCATGCCCAAGAGGGTTAAGGCAGTGCTGGAAAATAATGGTGGCTACAGAAAATATTGACACTTTGGGCCCAATTTGGACATTTTCACTTAGGGGTGTACTCACTTTTGTTGCCAGCGTTTTAGACATTAATGGCTGTGTGTTGTGTTATTTTGAGGGGACAGCAAATTTGCACTGCTATACAAGCTGTACAGTCACTACTTAAAGCGGAGTTCCACCCTAAAAAAAAAAAAATACACAAAAATACTGCAAAAAAAATAGAAAAAAAAATTTGGCCGAATTAGCCATTTTCCATCCCCGGTGTCATGTGACTCATTAGTGTTACAATGTCTCAGGTGTGAATGGGAAGCAGGTATGTTAAATTTGGTGTTATCACCCTCACTCTCTCATACTGATCACTGGAAGTTCAACATGGCACCTCCTGGCAAAGAACTCTCTGAGGATCTGAAAAAAATAATTGTTGCTCTACATAAAGATGGCCTAGGGCCCTAGGCTATAAGAAGATTGCCAAGACCCTGAAACTGAGCTGCAGCATGGTGGCCAAGACCATACAGTGGTTTAACAGGACAGGTTCCACTCAGAGCAGGCCTCGCCATTGTCGACTAAAGAAGTTGAGTGCACGTGCTCAGTGTCATATACAGAGGTTTCTTTGGGAAATAGATGTATGAGTGCTGCCGCCATTGCTGCAGAGGTTAAAGGGGTGGGGGGGGGGTCAGTCTGTCAGTGCTCAGACCATACGCCGCACACTGCATCAACTTGATCTGCATGGCTGTCGTCCCAGAAGGAAACCTCTTCTAAAGATGATGCACAAGAAAGCCCGCAAACAGTTTGCTGAAGACAAGCAGACTAAGCACATGGAATACTGGAACCATGTCCTATGGTCTGATGAGACAAAGATAAACATATTTGATTCAGATGGTGTCAAGCATGTGTGGCGGCAACCAGGTGAGGAGTACAAAGACAAGTATGTCTTGCCTACAGTCAAGCATGATGGTGGGAGTGTCTTGGTCTGGGGCTGCATGAGTGCTGCCGGAACTTGGGAGCTACAGTTTATTGAGGGATCCATGAATGCCAACATGTACTGTGACATACTGAAGCAGAGCATGATCTCCTCCCTGCGGAGACTGGGCCGCAGGGCAGTATTCCAACATGATAACGACCCCAAACACATCTCCAAGACAACCACTGCCTAGCTAAAGAAGCTGAGGGTAAAGGTGGTGGACTGGCCAAGCATGTCCCCAGACCTAAACCCTATTGAGCATCTGTGGGGCATCCTCAAATGGAAGGTGGAGGAGTGCAAGGTCTCTAATGTCCACCAGCTTCGTGATGTCGTCATGGAGGAGTTGATGACTGCTTCAGTATGTCACAGTACATGTTGGCATTCATGGTTCCCTCAATGAACTGTAGCTCCCCAGTTCCGGCAGCACTCATGCAGCCCCAGACCATGACACTCCCACCACCATGCTTGACTGTAGGCAGGACACACTTGTCTTTGTACTCCTCACCTGGTTGCCGCCACACATGCTTGACACCATCTGAACCAAATATGTTTATCTTGGTCTCATCAGACCATAGGACATGGTTCCAGTATTCCATGTCCTTAGTCTGCTTGTCTTCAGCAACTTGTGAAGCTCTGGTGAACTCCATGCCCAAGAGGGCTAAGGCAGTGCTGAAAAATAATGGCGGGCACACAAAATATTGACACTTTGGGTCCAAATTGGACATTTTCATTTAGGGGTGTACTCACTTTTGTTGCCAGAGGTTTAGACATTAATGGCTGTGTGTTGAGTTATTTTGAGGGGACGGCAATAGTTTATATGCATGTGGAACAGCAATTAACAACAAATTTCAACTTTATTATTTTTCATGATGAATACAAACATTTAATTTTACCTAATATTGTGATGACCTAGTATTTTTAAAGTCCTGTAGTTTTGCTTTGTTAGGGTTTCTTTACATATATTCAATTTAGGTTGTGGCATCTTTAATAACATTATAATTTTGCCCCTTTTTTCTTGCTTTGCTTAATATGGAGTAACATGGTTTTAATTGTTTAAATAATTTTTTGGGTTTGGAGTGTGTATATATAAATATCACATGCTTATTCGTAATAAAGAATGTTATATTTGTTCCTCCTTTGTTCTGTTGCTGTAGGTTTGATATAAAATTGAAATGTTGCTGCATGGCTTAGACCCCAATAGTCCAGTCTACAAAACTTTGTTATAAACAATATGGTGACACTACAATTTCTTATACCAGGCTGCAGTTTTTCTTATTACTTTCTTGCTCAAAGGCCAGTGAATTATCACCATCACAAAACCCATTCAGCATGGGCAAATGACCCAGAGAGCTGATAAACTGATAGAAAACGTTGGTATCACGTAACTGACATTGCCACCTTGGCAACCGTGTAAATTAACAGACAAACTGATTGTAATATATCAAAACTGCTTTATCAAAACCAGGTCTATGGGCATATAACATTGATCACATCCCTTTAAAATCATTTTTTTGCGAACACTAGAAGTAAAATGCTACTTCTCTAAAAATGGGAATATACAGCAGCTGTTACCAGCTATTTGAAGCCCATTGAGCATGAACTGGGCTGCTGAATAATGCAGACAAGATAATGAACTAGAGACAAATGATCCCAAGAGGGCTCCTGCTGGGTTACAAGAAGAATATGCTTATGAGCTAGATTTATTATCTTAACATCTTTTTGTGTGACCTCCAATTTATAATAAATACCCAAGACTTCAAAATACGCAATATTCTTAGCTTTATTGAAATCCAAAGATTTTTCTTAACCATTTAAAAAGCAATGGCATTGGAAAGAAACATTTCAATGAACAGAGATAAATACATTACATTAGTGGACACAAGTCAGGTGCATGGTGACTTCATATTTACCTTGTGAACAGCAGGCCTTTCCAAAGCTTTGTTAAACATGGGAAAGCTCTTATGCATAAATGGAAACACATGTTTTGCTATAATAGCAGCACTGTGATATCTTGAACCACTGAGTCTCACCTACTTAAGTGGACCATTCAGTAAATCTGCACATCTCCATGAATAAATTCCTGATATGACACATTATACAGCAACAGTATAATTTTTCAAAAAAGCTGTCCCCTTGATTATATAAAAGCTGTCCTTGAGTTCCAGGCAACTGACTTTGCCTAGGCTGAGATGATGTTGTCAGTCTACTGCAAACAGGAGGAAGCATTTTCTTAGTCCTCCAGGCTGGCTGGTGAGAGGGGCCAGCAGGGTGCTGTACATAGCTTTCTGAAAACCGGAAGCTGTGGTAATGCCCACATGGGATGCTGAGACTCCAGGACTGAAAGAACTGAAATCCAATGAATGAAAGGGACAAACCAGGGACAGTAAGACTCGGAAGGATTTAGTTTTTTTTAGCTCCGCAGTGTGGTGCTTGTCAAATCCCTGTAATTAAAAAAAGTGAACCGTGAAAACATAGCACACAATAAAATTCATAAGGGTACGGAACAGGACAACCTCCGAATAGGAAGGGTTTGCATCCTAAAAAAAACCTGGGGTGCAAGGCTCCTGATAGAGGCAAGATACTGTTAACATAAACATAAAAAACACACTCACAAAAAAAGCTAAAAAACCTAGTGGTTGCCAGAATGGTGAAGGATCAACATACTCTTGAGTCTAGTTAGCGATAAAAAAAGACACATTAAGGAATAAATGATGTGAAATAAAAACGCAATAATAATCAATATGGATGAAAGATTCTAGGGGATGAACCCCTTTTAGTCTGTCTCTGGTCTGAGGGCTGCAGATATTTGCGAGGCTGCTTCAGGCGTGAGCTGGGAACCCAGAGACTGTGAGAGAAAGGAAGCAGGAGAAGAAGAGAAGCGCTAGGGCAATCCTAGTGCAGCCTTAGCCTGTGTGTACGGGGAAGATGGGACTGTGTGTACGGGGCTTAAGTAGTGGGGCCAACCTGGCTTTCATCTAGATAAACTAAGAGTATCTTGCAGGAGAAAGAAAGAGAAGCGCCCGGGCAATCCTAGTGCAGCATTAAATGGTTTTATTAAAAAGCAGAGCAGTAACAATGTGATATGCACTCGCATAGTGCTCGGTGGGTGCTAAACCCGTCCAGCATGGGAACAGAACCGCCGCCGAATGCCTGGGATGTTGAATCCACAGGCGCCATGTGTCAGCGGGATTTTCAGGAGGACGCCGGCTGGGTGATTCGGCGTGGAGGTGATCCAGAGCTGTCACACTGGGGAGCCGCCTACCGCTGTGTTTGGCCAATCAGAACACATTTCGGAGGCTAAGTCACGCCTCCTTCATCAGCTGCTGAGCCAAGCACTATGTGAGTGCATATTACATTGTTACTAATCTGCTTTTTAATAAAACCATATAATGCTGCACTAGGATTGCCCTGGCGCTTCTCTTTCTTTCTCCTGCAAGATACTCTTAGTCTATCTAGATGAAAGCCACGTTGGCCCCACTACTTAAGCCCCGTACACACAGACTGAATGCCAGGTGACATCGACCAGTTCAATAAAAAACGGCCGGCAATCGACCCATGTGTATGGCAGCCAGCCCCTCAATGGCTGAGAGCGCTGACCGGAGTGTTTTGGTGGAGGGGCTGTCCCCCTGTCCAAACACAACAGCTCATTGGGGGAGATCGCTGTAATATCTACGGATTGTTAGTACAGACCAGAGCTGACAGTTGACGGAAAAATACTCATAGTGTGTGCCAGGATTTAGGGATCTGCCGAAGCTTGCCCTCCATGTTCTTGGTGAGGGCTCTTCTGAAGAGAGACTCCCAGTTGGGGAAAGAAAAGAGACCTGAGGCCACAGATCTTCTCCTTTACATCAGGGCAAGCCTTAATAACCTGCACTCTCTGTCTCTGTGAGAAAAAAGCAAACCACTAATGAAATGTAAAAGCTTGTGATAAATACATGTAGAAATAAAAAAGTGCCATGTGCATTACACAAGGTTCTGGCACGTATAAACAGAGCTTTGAGCTAGCCAGACGGCCTGCCCAAGAGCCATGTGCAATTAATGCAAAAGTGACATAACAGAGTGTTAGTAAAACCCATGGTGTTCTTCAGGCACCAATGGAAGGCCACTCCCAGGGGGCAGATCACCAGGAGCTCTTTCTACATCCCAGCCCTGGCTAGACAAATGCAGCCCTATTCCTACCAGAATGGCATTAACACTTAGGGAGAGTCCTGCCTTCAACTGGGGACAAGTTTGATAGACCAGAACTAACCCAGGAGGAAAAGGATCCCTCCTACCATACCCACCTTATTACATTGGGAATTACCAACCAGCACCACCACTCCACAAGAGACATCAGCATTCTGCTCCCAAAAACTGATAAGATTGGATATTATACTCGATCTTAGCCAAAAGACAGAGAAGGCTCAGGAGGTAAATGCTAGATTATGCTGGATGTCCTCCAGTCAGGAATTGAGACAGGCTCTATCTATCTTGCTGCAGCTTCTAATGCACTTTGTAAGAAGCTCACAGTGTGCAGTGAAATCAGAATAAACAACCTCAGTACAGGAGAGGAGCCTGTAACATAAGGGGCTAGAGTTTAGCTTTAATTGACAATCAAACCTGATAACATTACAACTGTTGGATGGTAGCTTACAGGTATGGATTGTTTGAAATGTCTTCAGAATATCAAAATCTTTACTCCTAAATGCATTTTTACAGTTTCTAAGGCTTCATGTACACGGGACGTTGTTAAAACTCTCCTAAACAATTTACCTTGACAGCTAGAAACCAGTGTCTAAAAACGGCCGTTTAGCCGCGTTTACATGCCGCGTTTAGCCGTGTTTAGACACGTTTGCGTCTAGAAGCATTTGAAAAAAAAAAAGATATATATTTTTTTGTTAAAATGAAAAACGTCTGTAAACGAAACGCTGCTAAACACAAGTTGCCGCGTTTAGCCGCGTTTGGCACTTCAACTGCCTCTAAACACAGCTTCTGAATGCATTTTTTTGGGTTCAAGAAAAAGCCTCTAAACACAACTGCCTAGAAACGACTATAAACTAACCAGTGTACATGTACTGATAAGATAACAGAGGAGAGTTCAGGAGCAGTTGAAAAAAATGCCCAACTGCTCCTAAACGTCCGTTTACCAGCAGCAGTGTACATGAAGCCTAACACACAAAATGTCTAAAACTTCAAAGTATCAGTATTAAATTCAAGATCACAACATCAACATCACAGTCATCAATCACATTTAAAGGATAAGTTCTCCTTTTTAACATGTTACACCCGTATTTAGGGTGTAGCATGTAACATGTTACTTTGAAGCAGCCACCCCCCTTCTCCCAGCACCCACTGTCACATTTTATAAAATAGCATGGCTGTATGGGGCCAAGCACAGCGACGTCATTTATTCACTGCATTCTGTGAATGAAAGAACTACAAGTCCCATCTTCCACCATGGCGGACAGCTTGTAGTTCTCAATGAACTACAAGAGCACTGATGAGAGCCCTCATAGTTAATTGATTCTGCCTACTCTTCAGTAACTGTCTGCCCATACGGGAAGTTTGGGCAGACAGCCGCACTGAGTGTCTGCAGGAGCCTGGCATTGCACCCGCAATCCACTGCAGAATTCAGAAAGCGTGCTAGTTACTGGATACGTAGCTCTACTTCTTAAATCTATATTCTGATTTTAACTTTGTCTACCTCATGTACTGCTAATCAGATTAAATCTTCCAAAGTAGGCTTAAAAGTAAAATCACCTTTTAAAAAATAATAAATGCATCGGATTTTGCAGGTAAAAAGAAAAAAAAAGTGTATTTATTATTTTTGTACACTGCAGCCTGCAATGCACTGCAGGCTGCAGTGTAGGGATGAGCCGAACACCCCCAGGTTCGGTTCGCACCAGAACCCGCGAACGGACCGAAAGTTCGCACGAACATTAGAACCCTATTAAATACAATGGATGCGAACGTTCGAAATCTAAAGTGCTAATTATAACGGCTAATATGCAAGTTATTGTCCTAAAAAGGGTTTGGGAACACGGGTTCTGCCCCAGGGGACATGTATCAATGCAAAACGAAGTTTTAAAAACGGCTGTTTTTCGGGAGCAGTCATTTTAACCACTTAACAACCGCTCACTGTACATATACGTCGGCACAATGGCACCGACAGGCACAATCACGTACAGTGTATGTGATTGCCTTTGTACAGTTGGGGGGTCCAATCGGACCCCCCTTCTGTACAGTGAGCGGTCGGAATTCGTCTGGGAGCGATCCGAGATGGGGGGGCGACCGTTCGATTCCGGCCACCCCCCGCGATCGCTCCCGACGAATGAGAATGCCCCCTCTGCCTGTGTAATGTAAACACAGGCAGAGGAAGCAGGAGGAAGTGATGTCATCTCTTGTGCGGCGCTCACATATACCGAGCGCCGTACAAGAGAAGACATCAAGGTTAGTGCACAAACACTACACTAACACCAGCACACATAGGCACATAAATCGCCCCCCCCCAGGCCCCCCCAGATCACCCCCCAGCCCCCAGTCACAGTGTCACTGATTGCAGTGACCATTTATTTACTGATCACTGCAATCAGTGACATTTGTGACTGTAAAAGTGTCACTACAGTTTAGTTTTAGGTCCAGTGTAGCCCCCTAACCCCCCCTAATAAAGGTTTAACCCCTTGATCACCCCCCAGATAACCCTTTCACCCCCTAGCACCGCCGTCGCTAAGCGATCATTTTTCTGATCGCTGTCTTGGCGTCAGTGATGCAGATCGGTAGCCAGTAATTTTTTTTAGGTTCGCCGCAGGTTTTTATAGCGTCGGGTACCCCCATAAATTATCTAATAAAGGTTTAACCCCCTTGATGGCCCCCCAGGTAACCCTTTCACCCCCTATCACCACTGTCGCTAAGCGATCATTTTTCTGATCGCTGTCTTAACGTCGGTGATGCAGATCGGTAGCCAGTATTTTTTTTTAGGTTCGCCGCAGGTTTTTATAGCGTCAGGTACCCCCATAAATTATCTAATAAAGGTTTAACCCCCTTGATCGCCCCCCAGGTAACCCTTTCACCCCCTATCACCACTGTCGCTAAGCGATAATTTTTCTGATCGCTGTCTTAGCGTCGGTGATGCAGATCGGTAGCCAGTATTTTTTTTTTAGGTTCGCCGCAGGTTTTTATAGCGTCAGGTACCCCCATAAATTATCTAATAAAGGTTTAACCCCCTTGATCGCCCCCCAGGTAACCCTTTCACCCCCTATCACCACTGTCGCTAAGCGATCATTTTTCTGATCGCTGTCTTAGCGTCGGTGATGCAGATCGGTAGCCAGTAATTTTTTTTAGGTTCGCCGCAGGTTTTTATAGCGTCAGGTACCCCCATAAATTATCTAATAAAGGTTTAACCCCCTTGATCGCCCCCCAGGTAACCCTTTCACCCCCTATCACCACTGTCGCTAAGCGATCATTTTTCTGATCGCTGTCTTAGCGTCGGTGATGCAGATCGGTAGCCAGTAATTTTTTTTAGGTTCGCCGCAGGTTTTTATAGCGTCAGGTACCCCCATAAATTATCTAATAAAGGTTTAACCCCCTTGATCGCCCCCCAGGTAACCCTTTCACCCCCTATCACCACTGTCGCTAAGCGATCATTTTTCTGATCACTGTCTTAGCGTCGGTGATGCAGAACGGTAACCAGTAATTTTTTTTAGGTTCGCCGCAGGTTTTTATAGCGTCAGGTACCCCCATATATGATCTAATAAAGGTTTTAACCCCCTAATTGCCCCTAGTTAACCCTTTCACCAGTGATCATCATATAAGTGTTACGGGTGACGCTGGTTAGTTAGTTTGCTTTTTATAGTGTCAGGGCACCCGCCGTATATAACCCAATAAAGGTTTAACCCCCTGATCGCCCGGCGGGTGATATCAATTAGGTTTTAGCGTCAGAGAGGGTGTGCGTCACACCCCAGGCAGCGTCAGGTTAGTGCCAGTAACGCTAACACCCACGCGTGAAGCATACACCCTCCTTAGTGGTATAGTATCTGAACAGATCAATATCTGATCTGATCAGATCTATACTAGCGTCCCCAGCAGTTTAGGGTTCCCAAAAACGCAGTGTTAGCGGGATCAGCCCAGATACCTGCTAGCACCTGCGTTTTGCCCCTCCGTCCAGCCCAGGCCACCCAAGTGCAGTATCGATCGATCACTGTCACTTACAAAACACAACACACATAACTGCAGCGTTCGCAGAGACAGGCCTGATCCCTGCGACTCCAGTGCTGTAGGAGGTGATTTCACCACCACAGTTAAAAAAAACAAAGCAAATATGCCGAAGCATTGGGGCAGCAGGGGCGGAGGAGTGATTTTGCTCCTAATGCCGCGTACATACGGTCGAAATTCCGACGGAGGCTTGCCCGTGGAAAAGTCCGTCCATGTGTGTGCGGCATAACTTTTTGCGGGAGGATGCCCCCATGCTTCGGCATATATAAATGGTGCATGTATGCCCATCATTAGAAGTGGGTGGATGAAGGGCGGTATTCTAATGGTGGGCATACCCTCCCGATCAATCTCTTTTTTCATTCAGCCAACTGGCTGCATGAAAAAAAAAGATTACAATACATGTCCAACAAGGACCAGCAACGTACTGGTATGTTGCTGGACTTTGAATGGTTATACCAGATTGATGCCTGCGGGTTTAGGTATCATCTTGGTATCATTCTTTTCAGCCAGCGGCCGGCTTTCATGTAAAAGCAATCCTAGTGGCTAATTAGCCTCTGGACTGCTTTTACAAGCAGTGGGAGGGAATGTCCCCCCCGGATATAAAAAGCGCCATTGGGAAATTGGGAAAGCATTTTATCACACCGATCTTGGTGTGGTCAGATGCTTTGAGGGCAGAGGAAAGATCTAGGGTCTATACCCCAGTTTTTTCAAAAAAAGAGTACCTTTCACTACCTATTGCTATCATAGGGGATATTTACATTCCCTGAGATAACAATAAAAATGATAAAAAAAAAAATATGGAAGGAACAATTTAAAAATAAAATAAAAAAGCTAAATTAATAATAAAAAAAAAAAAGCACCCCTGTCCTGCCCTGCTCTTGCCCAATGGCGAATGCAAGCGTCGGTCTGGCGTCATATGTAAACAGCAATTGCACCATGCATGTGAGGTATCACCGCGAAGGTCAGATCGAGGGCAGTAATTTTAGCAGTAGACCTCCTCTGTAAATCTAACGGGGTAACCTGTAAAGACTTTTAAAGGCTTTTAAAAATGTATGTAGTTTGTCGCCAATGCGCGTTTGTGCGAAATTTTAAAGCATGTCGTGTTTGGTATCTATGTACTCGGCGTAAGATCATCTTTTTTATTTCATCAAACATTTGGGCAATATAGTGTGTTTTAGTGCATTAAAATTAAAAAAAGTGTATTTTTTCCCCAAAAAATGCGTTTGAAAAATCGCTGCGCAAATACTGTGTAGAAAAAAAAATGCAACACCCACCATTTTATTCTGTAGGGCCTTTGCTTTAAAAATATATATAATGTTTGGGGGTTCAACATAATTTTCTTGCAAAAAAAAAATGTTTTCATGTAAACAAAAAGTGTCAAAAAGGGCTTTGTCTTCTAGTGGTTAGAAGAGTGGATGTAAGCTTCCTAATGTTGTGTATAAAATGCCAGAACAGTTCAAAACCCCCCCAAATGACACCATTTTGGAAAGTAGACACCCCAAGCTATATACTGAGAGGCATGTCGAGTCCATGGAATATTTTATATGTTGACACAAGTTGCGGAAAAAAGAAATTTTTTTATTTTTTTATATTTTTTTTGCACAAAGTTGTCACTAAATGATATATTGCTCAAACATGCCATGGGCATATGTGGAATTACACCCCAAAATACATTCTGTTGCTTCTCCTGAGTACAGGGATACCACATGTGTGAGACTTTTTGGGAGCCTAGCCGCGTACGGGACCCCAAAAACCAATCACCGCCTTCAGGCTTTCTAAGGGTGTAAATTTTTGATTTCACTTCTCACTGCCTATCACAGTTTCGGAGGCCATGGAATGCCCAGATGGCACAAAACCCCCCCAAATGACCCCATTTTGGAAAGTAGACACCCCAAGCTATTTGCTGAGAGGTATTGTGAGTATTTTGCAGATCTCGCTTTTTGTCACAAAGTTTTGAAAATTGAAAAAAAAAAAAATAATAATTTCTTTCTTCATTTTCAAAAACAAATGAAAGCTGTAAAATACTCACCATGCCTCTCAGCAAATAGCTTGGGGTGTCTACTTTCCCAAATGGGGTCATTTGGGGGGGTTTTGTGCTATTTTGGCATTTTATGGCCTTCAAAACTGTGATAGGTAGTGAGGAGTGAAATCAAAAATTTGCGCCCTTAGAAATCCTGAAGGCGGTGCTTGGTTTCCGGGGTCCCGTACGTGGCTAGGCTCCTAAAAAGTCCCACACATGTGGTATCCCCGTACTCAGGAGAAGCAGCACAATGTATTTTGGGGTGCAATTCCACATATAACCATGGCATGTGTGAGCAATATATCATTTAGTGACAACTTTTTGTAATGTTTTTTTTTTTTGTCATTATTCAATCACTTGGGACAAAAAAAAAATATTCAATGGGCTCAACATGCCTCTCAGCAATTTCCTTGGGGTGTCTACTTTCCAAAATGGGGTCATTTGGGGGGGTTTTGTACTGCCCTGCCATTTTAGCACCTCAAGAAATGAGATAGGCAGTCATAAATTTAAAGCTGTGTAAATTCCAGAAAATGTACCCTAGTTTGTAAACGCTATAACTTTTGCGCAAACCAATAAATATACGCTTATTGACATTTTTTTTACTAAAGACATGTGGCTGAATACATTTTGGCCTAAATGTATGACTAAAATTGAGTTTATTCGATTTTTCTTATAACAAAAAGTAGAAAATATCATTTTTTTTCAAAATTTTCGGTCTTTTTCCGTTTATATCGCAAAAAAATTAAATCGCAGAGAAAATCAAATACCATTAAAAGAAAGCTCTATTTGTGGGAAGAAAAGGACGCAAATTTCGTTTGGGTACAACATTGCATGTCCGCACAATTTACAGTTAAAGCAGCGCAGTGCAAAATTCTGAATTCACCTCTGGTCCTTTAGCTACCAAATGGTCCGGGGCTTAAGTGGTTAATGATGCATAAAGTGAAAACAAAAGTGTCAAATATTCCTTTAAATATCGTACCTGGGGGGTGTCTAAAGTATGCCTGTGAAGTGCCACGTGTTTCCCATGTTTAGAACTGTCCCTGCACAAAATGACATTTCTAAAGGAAAAAAAAGCCATTTAAAACTGCTTGCAGCTTTAATGTCATGTCTTGTCCTGGCAATATGGATGAAAATCTTTGAGAAAAATGGCATGGCTACCCCATCACCCCTCCCCCTACCCCAGACCATTACCAGCCCCTTTGGGTCTTGTATGGATATTAAGGGGAACCCTGCACACAAAATAAAAAAGGCCCTATATACTCTGAACAGCAGTATACAGGCGGTGCAAACAAGACAGGGACTGTAGGTTTGTTCTTAAGTAGAATCTGTTTTTTAATTTTGAACAGGTACATTGTTTAAGTGTAGCTCCAGCCAAAAAATCTATTTTTAAGCTTTTTGGAAAACATAGGGAAGGGTTATCACCCCTGTAACATTTGTTTTGCTGTCTGTGCCCCTGTTCAGAACATTTCACCTCACTTTTCGTCCCAATGACAAATGTTTTTGAAAAGTGGGGTTTTTCTTGAAACAAGGATTGCTGATAAAGCATCAGTAGAGAGGAGACACCTTTTTCCCATATTAACTCTTACAGGAGAGAATTTCCCTTCCCAGGGGTAGATTTCCTCTCACTTCCTATTGTATTCTTCCGTTTGCAAGTAGGAGTCGTTTGTAAGTTGGATGTTTGAAAGTAGGGGCCTGCCGTATATACTCTGCTGAAATTTGCCCCTTACATGTTGGTGTTGCCACAACACTGTGAGCCCTCACAGTTACTCTTGGTGGGCGCTGGAACGCCCTGCCTTGAACTATTATATCAGGAATTGTAATTACATGCCATTGTTGAACAGTGGTAGGAAAAATTGGGCCTTTGGTGGTGGTGCTGGTGCCACAACACTGTAAGCCCTCACAGTAACTCTTGGTGGGCGCATGAATGGGCCCTGCTGTGAATTATTAGATCAAGAATTGTAATTGCATGCCCCTGTTGAACAGGGGCTGAAAAATTGGGCTTTTGGTGGTGGTGGTGGTGGTGTTGTCACAACACTGTAAGCCCTCACAGTTACTCTTGGTGGGCGCAGGAATGGGCCCTGCTGTGAATTATTAGATCAATAAATGTAATTACATGCCCCTGTAGAACAGCAATAAAACCAGATGAAATGAAAACCAGCAATAAGGGGTAGCTTCAGGTGTATACTGTGCAGGAGGCACACTACACCCACTGTAACTGCTGCAGATGCCTGCCTGTGTTACACAACAGGAAAACACAGCAATAAGGGGTAGCTTCTGGTGTATATTTTGCAAGAAGCACACTACGCCCGCTGTAAGTGCTGCAGATGCCCGTTAGTGTAACACAAAAGAAAAAAAAACTACGAGCAATAAGGCCCCTTTCACACTGGGGCGGGCAGGTGCGGTGGCGGTATAGCGGCGCGATTTTCAGCACTGCTATACCGTCGTTATTACCGCGGTATGCGGCGCCGGCCACTAGCGGGGTGAATTTAACCCCCGCTAGCGGCCAAAAAAGGGTTAATTCCCCCCGCGGTGTCCCATTGATTTCAATGGGCAGCCGCGGTAAAGGAGCGGTGAACACACAGCTCCTTCACCGCTGTAAAGATGCGGCTAGCAGGAAAAAATCGTGCCCTGCAGTCTTCAGTGAGAAAGCCGAGGGCTTTCACATTGAAGCGGTGCGCTAGCGGGACCGCTCCAAAAGTCCTGCTAGCCGCATCCTTACAGCGTTGAAGGAGCGGTGTGTTCACCGCTCCTTTACCGCGGCTGCCCATTGAAATCAATGGGACACCGCGGTAATACCGCCCGCAAACCGCGGCAATAGCCGCGGTTTGCGTCCGGTATTAACCCTTTTTCGGCTGCTAGCGGGGGTTAAATTCACCCCGCTAGCGGCCGCATACCGCGGTAATATTGACGGTATAGCGGCGCTGAAAATCGCGCCGCTATTCCGCCACCGCACCTGCCCGCCCCAGTGTGAAAGGGGCCTAAGGGGTAGCTTCAGGTGTATAATGTGCAGGAGGCTTAGCAAAAATATCACTGACACTGTCCCTACCTATCCTTCTCTCTCCCTACACACAAGGTTTAGCAGAATATCACTGACACTGTCCCTACCTATCCTTCTCTCTCCCTACACACAAGGTTTAGCAGAATATCACTGACACTGTCCCTACCTATCCTTCTCTCTCCCTACACACAAGGTTTAGCAGAATATCACTGACACTGTCCCTACCTATCCTTCTCTATCCCTACACACAATTTCACTAACACTGTCCCTGCCTATGTATATCTTTCCCTACACGCCGGAAAACACACTACACAAGGCCGCCGCGCTGGCTGCCTTTTATAGTGTGGGGCGTGTACTAAACCCCCCTCAGCTATAATTGGCCACAGGCATCCTGCCTGTGGCCAATTATGGCTCTCCTCGCTGCCGGCACTGTGATTGGCCAAGCATGCGGGGTCACAGTGCATGCTTGGCCAATCACAGCGCCGGGATTTTGGGTCGTTTGCGTCACTCGAATTTGATGCGAACGACCCAAAACGTTCGATCTTCGTCGAACGATCGAACAGCCGATGTTCGAGTCGAACGTATGTTCGGCTCGAACGCGGAGCTCATCCCTACTGCAGTGTACAAAAATAATAAATACACTTTGTTTTTCTTTTTACCTGCAAAATCCGGTGCATTTTGCAGGTAAAAAAAAAAACCAATACTCACCTTCTTTCATTGCTGTCCACCCACAGTATCTTTTCTCTGCCCCAAGATGTTCCTAGTCTTCTTGATAATTGACATCCAGCAACACTCAGCTTGGAAGATGAAAAACCTGTGGGTACAGGCTTCACCAGGGCACCCTTGACTCCTAGCATGATGATGTGTCTTGTGAACACTAACTAAAATAAAAAAATCCGGGCTCCAGGCGAGAAGGTCACGGGGGCACAGCCCACAGTTAGACTTTGAGTTAACTAATGAAGACTATCTGCACAACTATTATATTTCTTAGCTAGCTTTAGTGGTTCACTGCCTTAGTGGTGCTACTTACAATCAGGTAGCTTAGTTCACTGCAGCAATTTCTGGATAAAAACAAAGGAAAAAACTGTAGCCCTGGATAGGGGTACTGTGTCCCTTTTGTGCTTTTTAATGCTTTATTTTGTCTGGAGATTACTGGTAAACTTTTTTTTTCCATTTATTTTTTTATTATTCTTAAAATATGGAACTTTCTTGTACTGCTACTTAAATGTCATGGTTTTTCGATCCATCAAGATGTTATTTTCCTTTTATAATAACTGATAAATAACCACGAGTCTGTTTTAACTAACTCCAATTATATTCAGACATTTACAATTAAAATGTTCTTTTTTCTGACTCCCTTATGAAAAAAGCCACACAGTAATCATGCACAGAAAGAAAGGTCACTTGGAACAATAATTAGTAAATTACTAAATTCTGATAAACAGCAGGGTTGTAGATGCAAACCTCTCTTTGCCCTAGTATGACTTTAATAAAACTTTACAGCATGGGAGATTTAATCAGTTTTTTTTTCCAAGAGTAATAGCAAATGAGTAAAAATTAGCTGGGTTAGTGGGTATGATAAATTTATATGCGTACGAACACTTTACAAAGGTTTCTGAATTGGTTAGGGAATTACTATATGAATATATCCAAGTAATTATATGTTTTAATGATTTCCTAAATTATGTCTGATTCGGGAGAAAATTGATAAAAATGAAAGAATACAAATATAATTTCATATCATCTTTATTCTGTGCTTATCAGGTGGAGACCCTTTTAATAAAGGAATCAATGAATTAAACAGTTAATTATGAAACCTCACTCTTTCTGGCCATTAAGATCTTCACCATAGACCTGTCACAGCCGTTCTAATTATGATTAATATCTTATATTCAATTCCATCTCCATTCACTTGTCAAGTACAAATGCAATGACTATTATGTGCTCAAAGTTCAAAATCATAGGCTGATCCACTCTTGACCTTATATTTTATTCATTATCACGTTCATATTTGTCAGAAAACAAAAGTAACCTCATGTTTGGCTTTAATATTGAGAATATATTGCTTGTATGACATTGTGTATTCATGCTTGAATTTTCTGATAATCTGAATTGTGTCATTAAAATAAAAAATCTCAATATTTTGCTTATTGCGTTCCTGGGCTTTGATTTTATTTGCATTATAAATTGAAGAACAGTATTTATGTTACATTTAATATTGTTATACAATCATATTTGGGTTTTATTACCTCTTTTATCTATTGCTGTATTTGCCACAGTATTAACTGTATAAATAATTCGCCATTGTATATTTTGTCTTTGCAGTCAATAATTGCTGTCTTCACACCCAGTTGTGCTTATTTTTTTTAATACAGGGTAGAAAAGCAATAGAGGCAAAATATACCTTGTCGCAACATGTAACCTCAGCCAGATTTTTTTAGCTTTTTGGGTCCCTACCGAGGAGAGTTTTCCTCAATTCCTAATCAAGCTATAGGTGTTAGAACAGGAAGCAGGCAGAACTTCCCCTAAAGGGATGCAAACAGCATTTAAAAATTCACAATGGTTCTCACTCTTTAAGCCCTATCAAGATTCATGCTAAAGTAATAGTAAGCCTTAAAGTAGTTGTAAACTCTGTTACATCACTTGTACCTACAGGTAAGCCTATATCAAAGGCTTACTTGTAGGTACTGTGAATATCTCCTAAACTTGCACAGGCTTACAGTGCCGGATCTTCAGAGTCTGCCGGTAACGGTGGTGCAGTGTCACGTAATTGCAGCACCGGCCACTCACAGCACCGGAGCCCCAGAACCCAGAAGAAACATCGGGGGAAGATGCCAACCGTCACAGCAGTGAGCGGGCGTCACTGGAAAAGCTTAGTTTTAAAGTGGTTGTAAACCCTTACAGACCACTTATACCTAGATTAAAATTAGATTAAGGCTTACCTGTAGGTGCAACAAATATCTCCTAAACCTACACAGTTTAGGAGATATTTGCAGAAAAGACAGCACTGATGTCTACGGCGCATGCGCGCCATAGACAACGGCGCAGGCGCACTGAGCGTGCCGTTAATGAATGGGACACGCCGTTAGTGGGCAGCTCCCACGCACATGCGCGGGAGTGACATCATCGCGGCACCAGCCAGTCACAGCGCTGGAGCCGCGATACCTGGAAGTCACTCCGGGTATCATGGCAGCGACGGAGGTGGCGAACGAGGATGGCTGTGGGGGCTTCGATCTCAGGTAACTACTTCATAATGAGCGAGTATGCTATGCACACTCGCTCATTATGTCTTTGTCTTGCAGGGTATTTTTTTGTTTGTTTCGTTACAGAGGGTTTACTTCCTCTTTAAGGTAAGTATTTCATAATGTGCTAGTATTCGATGCATACTAGCACATTATGCCGTTATCTTATAGTTTTTTTTAACTTGTTTTTAAATGAACAGTCCAGCACTGTATAGTGGAACTGATCCAGGTGACTATCTACAGTCTGACCGATTACAGACTAGGTCTAAAATTACAAAATTATACATACACACACATATATATACACCGATTAACCATAATATTATAATGACCTACCTAATATTGAGTAGGTTCCCCTTTTGCTGCCAAGATAGCCCTGATCTGTCGGGTCATGGATGCCACTAGACCTCTAAAGGTATGCTGTGGTTTCTGACACCAAGCCGTCAGTAGCATACTTTAAGTCCTGTAAGTTGTGAAGTGGGGCCTCCATGGATTGGACTTGTTTTTCCAGCACATCCCACAGATGCTTAATGGATTGTAATCTGGAGAATTTGGAGTCAACACCTCAAACATGTTGTGTTCCTCAAACCATTCTTGAACTATTTTTCCAGTGTGCAGGGTGCATTATCCTGCTGAAAAAGGTCACTGCCATCATGGAACAGTGCTTCCATGAAGGGGTGTACTTGGTCAGCGACAATGTTTAGGTGGTATGTGTCAAAGTAACATCCGCATGAATGGCAGGGCCAAGGTTTCCCAGCAGAACATTGCCCAAAGCATCACACTGCCTCTGCCAGCTTGCCTTCTTCCCATACTGCATCCTGGTGCCATCTCTTCCCCACGTAAGTGATGCACATACACCCAGCCAACCAGAAAAGATTATTCATCAGACTAGGCTACCTTCTTCCATTGCTCCGTGGACCAGCGCTTAAGCTCACGTGCCCATTGTAGGTGCTTTTGGCTGTGAACAGGAGTCAGCATGGGCACCCTGACTGGTCTTTGGCTACGCAGCCCCATGCCTATTTCTTCTTCTTTCAACACATCAACTTCATGGACAACATGTTTACTTGCTGCCTAACATATCCTACTTTTTTATAATATTTTTTTTCCTCATTCCTTTTTTCACTGTAGTAAACATTTTTCTTTTAAAAGCAAGTAAATATATTCAATTAAAATGGTATTGTTCTGCAGCATACAACAGTATTATGTTGAGTCAAATATGTAGTGTCCTCTAGAGGCTAATCTACAAATATTTATATTTCATAACAAAAACCTAGAGGTGCAAACTTTTAAAATAGGAAAGTGACATGAGCATGATCTTAATTTTAAACACTGCAATTATGACAAAAACATGTTTTTGCCAAAAATATACTTTACTTCATCCTTAACCACTTAAGCCCCGGACCATTTTGCTGGCCAAAGACCAGGCCACTTTTTGCGATTTGGCACTGCGACGCTTTAACTGACAATTGTGCGGTCGTGCGACGTGGCTCCCAAACAAAATTGATGTCCTTTTTTTCCCACAAATAGATCTTTCTTTTGGTGGTATTTGATCACCTTTGCGGTTTTTATTTTTTGCACTATAAACAAGAATAGAGTGACAATTTTGAAAAAAATGCAATATTTTTTAATTTTAATAAATATCCCCAAAACATATATAAATTTTTTTTTTCCTCAGTTTAGGCCGATACGTATTCTTCTACATATTTTTGGTAAAAAAAATCGCAATAAGCGTTTATTGATTGGTTTGCACAAAAGTTATAGCGTCTACAAAATAGGGTGTAGTTTTATGGCATTTTTATTAATAATTTTTTTTTTACTAGTCATGGTGGCGATCAGCGATTTTTATCGTGACTGCGACATAATGGCAGACACATCGGACACTTTTGACACCATTTTGGGACCATTGTCATTTTTACAGCGATCAGTGCTATAAAAATGCACTGATTACTGTATAAATTACATTGGCAGTGAAGGGATTAACCTGTAGGGGGCACTGAAGGGGTTAAGTGTGACCTAGGGAGTGCTTCTAACTGTTAGAGGGTGTGGCTTGCCGTGACACGTCACTGATCGCTGTTCCCGATGACAGGGAACAGACGACCAGTGACATGTCAGGGGAAGGATGGGAAGATGTTGTGTTTACACTAACATCTCCTCGTTCTTTAGCTCCGTGACACGATCGCGGGACACCGGCGGACATCGAGTCCGCGGGTCCGGTCATGGAGCTCGCGGTGGTGCGCACACGACACTGCCGCGCACCACCAGTAATTTGAGGAAAGTGAATACCCAACACAAAGATGACACATTAAAATCTGGAGACTCTAGGGTTTAATAAAAAAAATAAAAAAAGCAAAAAGAAAGATGTTACCCAAAAAATGCTTGTAATTCTCTATCCTGCATTGAAATATGATCAGTAACAGTAACTATTGACAAATGCAGTTCTCTTAATGTATTTTGCACATTTTAAATTAACAAAATGCAACAAGTCAACGCTTACATATGATATATATATAGTATCAGTAACTGCACGTTATAGTAACATTTTCTTCCATTAAAGACTTTAAGAATATAGATCTTAAACTGTTAGTGGAGTTTAGAAGATCCAAAGTTCAGATTAACAGCGTAAATGCCTCTTCTTTTTTTTTGTATCATCATTTGTGTTTCAAGTGGTTATTTGTTTTATTTCCTCTTAATAAAACTAAGCAATTGACAATAAGATTGGCCATCAGAGCGCTATGGTAAAAAGTGAATTAACTGAAGAGTGTATATTTAGGGCTTCTACAAGGAACTAATTGCAGTTCCTTTCCCATGGCAGGTCATTGTTAGCTTAATTGCCAAAGTGTATTACAATTAATGCCATACAAATTCATCATGTTTAATTAAGGAATTATTCGTAGGGGTCTTCCTTCTACCTTTTATGTCAAGAACATTGCACTATCCCTACAGACATGACATGGAAACAGTTAGACCTATGAACAACCATTTTTTTTCTGTTATGGTTTTGTCGGTAATCACTGCAAATAAAATGACTGTGAATGCATTATAAGAATTTCTTCAGTAGATTAATTTATTTTAAAAAGATGTCTACATAGAATACAAATGACAAAATATAACTGGATTTGGTAATTTGTGTGGTACTTCACTTCCTGTGTACAAAAATGTACAGCATTTATAACTTTTTTAGTGGGGGAAATTATGGCATTCAACAACTGGGAAGTAGAATGGACACAAGAAATCGAACTTAACAACTCATCAGAATAGTTATTCTCTATTATTAGTAAATGAAAAATAAACTCTATAGAGATGTACTGTAAAAGACACAAATTAATGATGTCTTGTTGTTATCATTGATGTATTTTTTTTTAAAATGTAAGCAGAGCAAGTACCTGCATTTAAAGTGGTTGTAAACCCACTTATGCAACTTGCACCTACAGGTAAGCCTAGATTAAGGCTTACCTGTTGGTGCAAGAAATATCTCCTAAACCTACATGGTTTAGGAGATATTTGCCAAAAGGTATACACCATTGTCTAAGGCGCAGTGAGAATATCCCATTCACAAATCCGGCTTTGCCGGATTTGGCGGCTCCTGCGCGCATGCGCGGAGTGACGTCTTCGCCGCTCCGGCCAATCACAGCGCCGGAGCGGCGCTGTGATTGGCCGAAGCGGCAATACCCGGAAGTAACCTTCCGTGTATCTGTGGAGGGATGGCTGCGGCTGGAGGGGGAGACGAGGACGCCTTCGGGGGCTTCGATCTAAGGTAAGTAATGCAAAATGAGCTAGTATGCTAGTCATACTAGCTCATTATGGCTTTGTCTTGCAGGTGGGTTTTAAAAAATAAAATAAAAAATTCAGGGTTTACAAACACTTTAAAGAGGAAGTAAATTCCCTCTCCTTACATTTACCTATAGGTAAGCCTATAATAAGGCTTACCTATAGGTAGTGAAAATATCTCCTAAATCTGTACAGTTTAGGAGATATTTACATTGCATGCAGCCAGTGATATCACTGGCGCATGTGCTCTGAAGGAACAGCCCACGGGTGCTCCCGCATGCATGTGCGGGAGTGACGTCATCGCGGCTCTGGGAAATCACGATGCCGAAGCACGCAAACCCAGAAGAAACTCCAGGTAAAATGTCAACCGTCGATGTGTGGGGACCACTGCAACAGCTTAGTTCTAAGGTAAGTAGAACATAATGAGCTAGTATGCGATGCATACTAGCTCATTATGCCTTTGTCTTGCAGGGTTTATTAAAAAAAACAATTTTTTTTTTCCTGAGGTTTACAACCTCTTTAACTTGGTATCAGCCTCTTTCAGTCACTGTATACCAGAGTTTAATAAAACGGTACAAGACTCAATGCAAGAATTTAAAACATTGCAGCTTACCAATCCTTAACCACTTAACGACCGCCCACTGTAAATATACGTCAGCAGAATGGCACCGACAGGCAGAATCACGTACATATACGTGATTGCCTTTGTATAGTTGGGGGGTCCGATCGGACCCCCCTTCTTTACAGTGGGTGGTCGTTTTACCTTCGGGAGCGATCCGGCATGAGGGGACGGCCGTTCGATTCCAGCCACCCCCTCGCGATCGCTCCCGGCGAATGAGAGAGCTTCCCCTGCCTGCCAGGAAGGAGGAAGTGATGTCATCTCTCCTGGGGCGCTCACATATACCGAGCGCCGTACAGGAGAAGATGCAGGTTAGTACACAAAACAGTACACTGACACCAGGACACATAGGCACATAAATCGCCCCCCAGGCCCCCCCAGATCACCCCCCAGCCCCCCCCAGCCCCCAGTCACAGTGTCACTGATTGCAGTGACCATTTATTTAGTGATCACTGCAATCAGTGACATTTGTGACTGTAAAAATGTCACTACATTTAGTTTTAGGTCCAGTGTAGCCCCCTAACCCCCCCTAATAAAGGTTTAACCCCCTGATCACCCCCCAGATAACCCTTTCACCCCCTATCACCACTGTCACTAAGCAATCATTTTTCTGATCGATGTCTTAGCGTCGGTGATGCTGATCGGTAGCCAGTAATTTTTTTTAGGTTCGCCGCAGGTTTTTATAGCGTCGGGTACCCCCATATATTACCTAATGAAGGTTTAACCCCCTTGATCGCCCCCCAGGTAACCCTTTCACCCCCTATCACCACTGTCACTAAGTTATAATTTTTCTGATCGATGTCTTAGCGTCGGCGATGCTGATCGGTAGCCAGTAATTTTTTTTAGGTTCGCCGCAGGTTTTTATAGCGTCGGGTACCCCCATATATTACCTAATAAATGTTTAACCCCCTTGATCACCCCCCAGGTAACCCTTTCACCCCCTAGCACCGCCGTGGCTATGCGATCATTTTTCTGATCGATGTCTTAGCGTCGGTGATGCTGATCGGTAGCCAGTAATTTTTTTTAGGTTCGCCGCAGGTTTTTATAGCGTCGGGTACCCCCATATATTACCTAATAAAGGTTTAACCCCCTTGATCGCCCCCCCAGGTAACCCTTTCACCCCCTATCACCACTGTCACTAAGCGATAATTTTTCTGATCGATGTCTTAGCGTCGGCGATGCTGATCGGTAGCCAGTAATTTTTTTTAGGTTCGCCGCAGGTTTTTATAGCGTCGGGTACCCCCATATATTACCTAATAAAGGTGTAACCCCCTTGATCACCCCCCAGGTAACCCTTTCACCCCCTAGCACCGCCGTCACTATGCGATCATTTTTCTGATCGATGTCTTAGCGTCGGTGATGCTGATCGGTAGCCAGTAATTTTTTTTAGGTTCGCCGCAGGTTTTTATAGCGTCAGGTACCCCCATATATTATCTAATAAAGGTTTAACCCCCTGATCGCCCCCCACGTAACCCTTTCACCCCCTATCACCACTGTCGCTAAGCAATCGTTTTTATGATCGTTGTCTTAGTGTCGGTGATGCCGATAGGTAGCCAGTAATTTTTTTTTAGGTTCGCCGTCAGGTTTTTATATAGCGTCAGGTACCCCCATATATTACCTAATAAAGGTTTTAACCCCCTAATTGCCCCTAGTTAACCCTTTCACCAGTGATCATCATATAAGTGTTACGGGTGACGCTGGTTAGTTAGTTTGCTTTTTATAGTGTCAGGGCACCCGCCGTATATAACCCAATAAAGGTTTAACCCCCTGATCGCCCGGCGGGTGATATCAGTTAGGTTTTAGCGTCAGAGAGGGTCTGCGTCACACCCCAGGCAGTGTCAGGTTAGTGCCAGTAGCGCTAACACCCACACGTGAAGCATACACCCCCCTTAGTGGTATAGTATCTGATCAGCTCAATATCTGATCTGATCAGATCTATACTAGCGTCCCCAGCAGTTTAGGGTTCCCAAAAACGCACTGTTAGTGGGATCAGCCCAGATACCTGCTAGCACCTGCGTTTTGCCCCTCCGTCCAGCCCAGGCCACCGAAGTGCAGTATCGATCGATCACTGTCACTTGCAAAACACAACACACATAACTGCAGCGTTCGCAGAGATAGGCCTGATCCCTGCGACTCCAGTGCTGTAGGAGGTAATTTCACCACCACAGTTAAAAAAAAAAAGCATATATGCCGAAGCATTGGGGCAGCAGGAGCAGAGGAGCGATTTTGCTCCTAATGCAGCTGTGAGGGGGTTAGCTCGGCAGCGGGTGTGTGTGACCCCCGGGATGGGCTCCCCACACAAAAACAGGCCCAGCAGACGGAGGTTGTGGTTTTCAAAATCAAAAAGGTGCGGTTTATTTTCTATTTACAGTGATAAAAACGCAGCAAAGCAAAAGAAACATAAACAAAATAAATCCTGGTCAATTTGACCTCTGACTAAACATACAGGTTTCCTAACTAACAACTGGGATCAGCCTAGTGCTGTCCTAGTCCCTAAGTCCCTGGTTTTAAATGTCCAAGCAAATAGCCACACAGGCTTTGTCTCACCGCACAAGGGTTCACTCTCTCCAGGAAGTCCACACAGGTCTGCTTCCAGGCATGAGCTAACAGCTAATGAAGCTGGGAGTTCTTATAGAGGCCTAAATGAGCTGACAAGCTTCAGCTGGTCTCATCAACTCCCTGTCTGCACGACGCCCCACACTCTCCCTAGAGGTATGAGTCATCCATGAGCCCACTATCCTCAGCTGGGCTTATACAACTCTCCACCTAGTTGTATAAGTCGGCGTAAAGCCTGAATCTGGGCGAAATATATCTACCCCCCTGGATGCAACCAGGTGACTTTACCTTCCTGCTGTCACATACCCCCCCCTCTTGTTTTAACCTCGGGGTTGGAACACCAGCAATCAGGCATTCATGTACTCGAGACAAAGCATCCACATTCCCCATTTGAACGCCAGGGCGATGCTTTACTGTGAAGTTGAATTCCTGGAGGGCCAGGAACCACCTATTCACTCTTCTATTTGTTTCCTTGTTTTGAGCCATCCACTTTAACGGAGCGTGATCCGTAACCATGTCAAAGTGCCTACCTAGCAGGTAGTACCGAAGGGAATCTAGAGCCCACTTCACCGCTAAACACTCCTTTTCAACGGTGGCGTAATTTACCTCATGGGACTTCAACTTCCTGCTGAGGTAAATGACTGGGTGCTCTTCCCCGTTCCAGACCTGGGACAATACTGCTCCTAACCCCACATCTGACGCATCACTTTGTACGACAAAGTCTTTAGAGAAGTCGGGTGAGTACAACACTGGCTGGCTACATAAGGCTTGTTTCAAGAATTGGAATGCTGCCTCAGCCTCGGGGGTCCATTTAATCATGACCGACCCTTTCCCCTTCGTCAGGTTGGTTAGGGGCACAGCCTTAGAAGCAAAGTGGGGAATGAATCGCCGATAATACCCAGCGATTCCCAGAAAGGCTCGTACCTGCTTCTTGCTGTTGGGACGTGGCCAACTCTGGATGGCCTCGACTTTGTTGAGTTGGGGTTTTATTACTCCCCTCCCAATGGTGTACCCAAGATATTTGGCCTCCTCCTGCCCAATGGTACACTTCTTGGGGTTAGCCGTAAACCCCGCTTCCCGAACAGAGTCCAGGACTGCTTGCACTTTTGGCAGATGTGAGGCCCAATCTGTGCTATGGACAATTACGTCATCCAGGTAAGCCGCAGCATACTTCCGATGGGGCCTCAGCATCTGGTCCATTTTCCGCTGGAATGTGGCCGGCGCATTCTGTAACCCGAACGGCATTCTTTTATATTGGAACGCCCCGTCTGGGGTTACAAATGCGGTTTTCTCTTTGGCCGACTTGGCCAGGGGGATTTGCCAATACCCTTTTGTGAGGTCAAGAGTCGTCATGTATCGGGCTGTTCCCAGCCGGTCGATCAACTCATCTATACGTGGCATGGGGTAGGTGTCAAATTTTGTAACTTTGTTCAACTGACGAAAATCGTTACAAAATCGCCAGCTCCCATCCGGTTTAGGCACCAACACAATGGGACTAGACCAATCACTTTGGGACTCCTCTATCACCCCTAAGTTCAGCATTTTCTGTACTTCCTCCCGTATTGCCTCCCGTCGGGCCTCTGGGATCCGATAGGGTTTTAACTTCACCCTTTCACCGGGCGGGGTAATAATGTCATGCTCTACCCCAGATGTTTGTCCCGGCAGCTCAGAGAATACCTCCTTGTTGCGAAGCACAAACTCCTTAACCTCCTGTTGTTGGGGTTGTGACAAGGTGGCTGCGATTCCAACCTCAGGAATCACGCAACCAGTTTGAGCTGGTGACCAAGTGTCTGCGACTAGGGACTCTCTATCCCTCCAGGCTTTCAACAGATTAACGTGATAGATCTGTTCGGGCTTTCGCCTTCCTGGTTGTCTGACCTTGTAATTCACTTCGCTCACTTTTTCCATTATCTCGTAGGGGCCTTGCCATTTGGCAAGGAATTTACTTTCAACCGTAGGGACCAGTACCAGTATCCTATCCCCCGGGGAAAAGGTACGGGTCTTGGCTCCACGGTTGTACACTCTCTGCTGTGCTAACTGCGCTTGGGCCAAATGTTCCTTCACGATGGGCATTACCTGTGCAATTCGGTCTTGCATCAGGGCGACATGCTCAATCACACTCCTGTGGGGAGAACTCTCACTTTCCCAAGTTTCCTTGGCAATATCCAACAGCCCTCTTGGGTGTCTCCCATACAGTAACTCAAAGGGGGAGAATCCCGTAGAGGATTGGGGCACCTCCCTAATAGCAAACATCAGATAAGGAAGTAGACAGTCCCAATCCTTTCCATCTCTATCCACCACTTTCTTCAACATTTGTTTTAGGGTTTTGTTGAATCTTTCAACCAGCCCATCGGTTTGGGGGTGATACACAGATGTACGTAATTGCGTCACTTTGAACAATTTACATAGCTCCTTCATAACCCGGGACATAAAGGGTGTACCTTGGTCCGTAAGCAGTTCTTTACAAATACCCACCCGGATAAACACAAGAGATAGCTCTTTGGCTATGGTTTTGGCCGAGGTATTTCGGAGAGGGATCGCTTCTGGATAACGGGTGGCATAGTCCATTATAACTAATATGTACTGGTGCCCCCTAGCGGACTTGATTATAGGACCTACCAAATCCATGGCGATCCTCTCAAACGGGACCTCAATGATGGGTAGAGGGACCAGCGGGCTACGGAAATGTGGCATCGGGGCCGACCTCTGACACACAGGGCAGGAGGAACAATAATTTTCTATGTCCTTCATCACCCCCGGCCAATAGAATCTCTGTAATACCCTCTCTCGGGTTTTCTCTGTCCCCAGATGACCTCCAAGAATGTGCCCATGGGCCAACTCCAACACCAACTTCCTGTACGGTTTGGGCACCACAAGCTGCTCAACGGTTTCTTCTGCCCTTTTTGCCACCCGATACAGTAGGTCCTTCTCTACGCTGAAGTATGGGTAAGTGCAGGTATTATCTGGGTTCACTAACTCGCCATCTATTTTCACTACGTTTTCCCGTGCCTTTATTAGGGCGGGGTCTTTCAACTGTTCTGTGGCAAAGTTTTCCCTGTGAACCTCAAGATCAGAAAAATCCACAGACGGTAGGTTTTCATCTGAGGAGGTGGGCTCCTCTCCAGTTTCTTGAGTCTCCCCTGCCAATACTGACAAGGGAAATTCCGGAGAGTCCTCACCACTCTCAGGGGAGTTCTGGCTATCACATTCCTGGTACATAGGGGCACCAGTGGGGGGCTCAGGATCATCCCACAGTTCCCAGAACTTCGGAAAATCCCTTCCCACAATGGCATCATGCGGTAACTGAGATACTAAGCCCACTGGATGAGAGAGGGTACCTTTGGGGGTCTCGAAACACACTGTAGTCACTGGATACTCTCGGGTGTCCCCATGCACACAAATAACAGCTACCTTGCTATTCCCAGAGACCTCTGTTTTAACTAACTCAGCCTTTATCAGGGTCACAAGGCTACCTGAATCCAGCAATACCACAACATTTCTACCATTAACACACATTTTGCATAAATGTTTCTCAGTTCCTCGAATGGCAGTGCATGCGACTGTCGCACACAGCGACTGACGTCTGCCCGTCAGAAAGTCACACTGCATGGGTTCCTCCACAACCGGGCAATTTGCTGCAATATGTCCCGCTTGCCGGCAGCGGTAGCAAACGATCCTTCTTGCCGCCTCTTGAGCCGCTGATTTCCCAGGCTGTTCTCGCCAAACTTGGGGTAGAGCTCCCACCCTCTCACTCTCTCCACCCTTACCCCTTGGAATCATCTTATCCGCCCCTGGGGATGGTCTGGTCTTAGGGTGGAAAGTCCGAGTGTCTCTGGAAGAGACCGTCAGGTTCTCTGTAGCCAAGTATTTCTCCACACGATCCACAAGACCATCGGCCGTCTCTGGGTCTCCATGGCTTACCCACTTTTGGATGGCAGTAGGAAGAGCTCTCAAAAACCGATCCATTACAACACGTTCCACAATCTTTGGTGCGGACAAAGTCTCTGGCTGTAGCCACTTTCTGCTCAGGTGAATGAGATCATACATTTGAGACCTGGGGGGTTTTCCAAGCTGGAAAGTCCAGTTATGCACACGCTGAGCCCGGACAGCCAGGGTGACACCCAGCCTTGCCAATATTTCAGCTTTTAGCATCACATAGTCTTTTGCTTGGTTAGGCTCTAGGTCATAGTAAGCTTTCTGCGATTCACCAGTTAACAGAGGAGCCACTAGTCCAGCCCACTGCTCCTCAGGCCACTTTTCTCTTTCAGCGGTCCTTTCAAATGTGGTCAAAAATACCTCTGGATCATCCTCTCCAGTCATTTTTGTCAATAAACGACTCACCCCAAAGGACGCGGTATTAGTGGGACGGCTTTCCTCACTGGTCTGCGGACGTTGCTGCATTACTGCTTCCATCTGTTGTTGTAGTCTCTGCTCTTGCTTCCGCAACAGGTCTATGAAGCGGGCCTCAGATTGCTGCTGGGCTTGTTGCTGAGCCTCCAGACTCTGTTGCAAAGTTGCGTTTGTCTGCTGCTGGGCTGCAAGGCTCTGTTGATGAGCTTGCTGCTGGGCTGCGAAGTTCTGTTGTTGAGCTGCAAGGCTCTGTTGATGAGCTGCAAGGCTCTTTTGCAAACCTGCATTTGTCTGCTGTTGATTGGCATTTGCTAGAGCCAGCTGTTTCAGTATCTCCTCCATGCTGGCTTAAAAAAAACTGCCACTGGTTCTCCACCAACTGTGAGGGGGTTAGCTCGGCAGCGGGTGTGTGTGACCCCCGGGATGGGCTCCCCACACAAAAACAGGCCCAGCAGACGGAGGTTGTGGTTTTCAAAATCAAAAAGGTGCGGTTTATTTTCTATTTACTGTGAGGGGGTTAGCTCGGCAGCGGGTGTGTGTGACCCCCGGGATGGGCTCCCCACCCAAAAACAGGCCCAGCAGACGGAGGTTGTGGTTTTCAAAATCAAAAAGGTGCGGTTTATTTTCTATTTACAGTGACAAAAACACAGCAAGGCAAAAAAAAACATAAACAAAATAAATCCTGGTCAACTTGACCTCTGACTAAACATACAGGTTTCCTAACTAACAACTGGGATCAGCCTAGTGCTGTCCTAGTCCCTAAGTCCCTGGTTTTAAATGTCCAAGCAAATATATAGCCACACAGGCTTTCTCTCACCGCACAGGGGTTCACTCTCCCTAGACAGTCCACACAGGTCTGGTTCCAGGCATGAGCTAACACCTAATGAATCTGGGAGTTTTTTTATAGAGGCCTAAATGAGCTGACAAGCTTCAGCTGGCCTCATCAACTCCCTGTCTGCACGACGCCCAGCCCTCTCCCTAGAGGTATGAGTCATCAATGAGCCCACTAGTCTCAGCTGGGCTTATACAACTCTCCACCTAGCTGTATAAGTCGGCGTAAAGCCTGAATCTGGGCGAAATATATCTACCCCCCTGGATGCAACCAGGTGACTTTACCTTCCTGCTGTCACATACCCCCCCCTCTTGTTTTAACCTCGGGGTTGGAACACCAGCAATCAGGCATTCATGTACTCGAGACAAAGCATCCACATTCCCCATTTGAACGCCAGGGCGATGCTTTACTGTGAAGTTGAATTCCTGGAGGGCCAGGAACCACCTATTCACTCTTCTATTTGTTTCCTTGTTTTGAGCCATCCACTTTAACGGAGCGTGATCCGTAACCATGTCAAAGTGCCTACCTAGCAGGTAGTACCGAAGGGAATCTAGAGCCCACTTCACCGCTAAACACTCCTTTTCAACGGTGGCGTAATTTACCTCATGGGACTTCAACTTCCTGCTGAGGTAAATGACTGGGTGCTCTTCCCCGTTCCAGACCTGGGACAATACTGCTCCTAACCCCACATCTGACGCATCACTTTGTACGACAAAGTCTCTAGAGAAGTCGGGTGAGTACAACACTGGCTGGCTACATAAGGCTTGTTTCAAGAATTGGAATGCTGCCTCAGCCTCGGGGGTCCATTTAATCATGACCGACCCTTTCCCCTTCGTCAGGTTGGTTAGGGGCACAGCCTTAGAAGCAAAGTGGGGAATGAATCGCCGATAATACCCAGCGATTCCCAGAAAGGCTCGTACCTGCTTCTTGCTGTTGGGACGTGGCCAACTCTGGATGGCCTCGACTTTGTTGAGTTGGGGTTTTATTACTCCCCTCCCAATGGTGTACCCAAGATATTTGGCCTCCTCCTGCCCAATGGTACACTTCTTGGGGTTAGCCGTAAACCCTGCTTCCCGAACAGAGTCCAGGACTGCTTGCACTTTTGGCAGATGTGAGGCCCAATCTGTGCTATGGACAATTATGTCATCCAGGTAAGCCGCAGCATACTTCCGATGGGGCCTCAGCATCTGGTCCATTTTCCGCTGGAATGTGGCCGGCGCATTCTGTAACCCGAACGGCATTCTTTTATATTGGAACGCCCCGTCTGGGGTTACAAATGCGGTTTTCTCTTTGGCCGACTTGGCCAGGGGGATTTGCCAATACCCTTTTGTGAGGTCAAGAGTCGTCATGTATCGGGCTGTTCCCAGCCGGTCGATCAACTCATCTATACGTGGCATGGGGTAGGTGTCAAATTTTGTAACTTTGTTCAACTGACGAAAATCGTTACAAAATCGCCAGCTCCCATCCGGTTTAGGCACCAACACAATGGGACTAGACCAATCACTTTGGGACTCCTCTATCACCCCTAAGTTCAGCATTTTCTGTACTTCCTCCCGTATTGCCTCCCGTCGGGCCTCTGGGATCCGATAGGGTTTTAACTTCACCCTTTCACCGGGCGGGGTAATAATGTCATGCTCTACCCCAGATGTTTGTCCCGGCAGCTCAGAGAATACCTCCTTGTTGCGAAGCACAAACTCCTTAACCTCCTGTTGTTGGGGTTGTGACAAGGTGGCTGCGATTCCAACCTCAGGAATCACGCAACCAGTTTGAGCTGGTGACCAAGTGTCTGCGACTAGGGACTCTCTATCCCTCCAGGCTTTCAACAGATTAACGTGATAGATCTGTTCGGGCTTTCGCCTTCCTGGTTGTCTGACCTTGTAATTCACTTCGCTCACTTTTTCCATTATCTCGTAGGGGCCTTGCCATTTGGCAAGGAATTTACTTTCAACCGTAGGGACAAGTACCAATATCCTATCCCCCGGGGAAAAGGTACGGGTCTTGGCTCCACGGTTGTACACTCTCTGCTGTGCCAACTGCGCTTGGGCCAAATGTTCCTTCACGATGGGCATTACCTGTGCAATTCGATCTTGCATCAGGGCGACATGCTCAATCACACTCCTGTGGGGAGAACTCTCACTTTCCCAAGTTTCCTTGGCAATATCCAACAGCCCTCTTGGGTGTCTCCCATACAGTAACTCAAAGGGGGAGAATCCCGTAGAGGATTGGGGCACCTCCCTAATAGCAAACATCAAATAAGGAAGTAGACAGTCCCAATCCCTTCCATCTCTATCCACCACTTTCTTCAACATTTGTTTTAGGGTTTTGTTGAATCTTTCAACCAGCCCATCGGTTTGGGGGTGATACACAGATGTACGCAATTGCGTCACTTTGAACAATTTACACAGCTCTTTCATAACCCGGGACATAAAGGGTGTACCTTGGTCCGTAAGCAGTTCTTTACAAATACCCACCCGGCTAAAAACAAGAGATAGCTCTTTGGCTATGGTTTTGGCCGAGGTATTTCTGAGAGGGATCGCTTCTGGATAACGGGTGGCATAGTCCATTATAACCAATATGTACTGGTGCCCCCTAGCGGACTTGATTATAGGACCTACCAAATCCATTGCGATTCTCTCAAACGGGACCTCAATGATGGGTAGAGGGACCAGCGGGCTACGGAAATGTGGCATCGGGGCCGACCTCTGACACACAGGGCAGGAGGAACAATAATTTTCTATGTCCTTCATCACCCCAGGCCAATAGAATCTCTGTAATACCCTCTCTCGGGTTTTCTCTGTCCCCAGATGACCTCCAAGAATGTGCCCATGGGCCAACTCCAACACCAACTTCCTGTAAGGTTTGGGCACCACAAGCTGCTCAACGGTTTCTTCTGCCCTTTTTGCCACCCGATACAGTAGGTCCTTCTCTACGCTGAAGTATGGGTAAGTGCCGGTATTATCTGGGTTCACTAACTCGCCATCTATTTTCACTACGTTTTCCCGTGCCTTTATTAGGGCGGGGTCTTTCAACTGTTCTGTGGCAAAGTTTTCCCTGTGAACCTCAAGATCAGAAAACTCCACAGACGGTAGGTTTTCGTCTGAGGAGGTGGGCTCCTCTCCAGTTTCTTGAGTCTCCCCTGCCAATACTGACAAGGGAAATTCCGGAGAGTCCTCACCACTCTCAGGGGAGTTCTGGCTATCACATTCCTGGTACATAGGGGCACCCGTGGGGGGCTCAGGATCATCCCACAGTTCCCAGAACTTCGGAAAATCCCTTCCCACAATGGCGTCATGCGGTAACTGAGATACTAAGCCCACTGGATGAGAGAGGGTACCTTTGGGGGTCTCGAAACACACTGTAGTCACTGGATACTCTCGGGTGTCCCCATGCACACAAATAACGGCTACCTTGCTATTCCCAGAGACCTCTGTTTTAACTAACTCAGCCTTTATCAGGGTCACAAGGCTACCTGAATCCAGCAATACCACAACATTTCTACCATTAATACACATTTTGCATAAATGTTTCTCAGTTCCCCGAATGGCAGTGCATGCGACTGTCGCACACAGCGACTGACGTCTGCCCGTCAGAAAGTCACACTGCATGGGTTCCTCCACAACCGGGCAATTTGCTGCAATATGTCCCGCTTGGCGGCAGCGGTAGCAAACGATCCTTCTTGCCGCCTCTTGAGCTGCTGATTTCCCAGGCTGTTCTCGCCAAACTTGGGGTAGAGCTCCCACCCTCTCACTCTCTCCACCCTTACCCCTTGGAATCATCTTATCCGCCCCTGGGGATGGTCTGGTCTTAGGGTGGAAAGTCCGAGTGTCTCTGGAAGAGGCCGTCAGGTTCTCTGTAGCCAAGTATTTCTCCACACGATCCACAAGACCATCGGCCGTCTCTGGGTCTCCATGGCTTACCCACTTTTGGATGGCAGTAGGAAGAGCTCTCAAAAACCGATCCATTACAACACGTTCCACAATCTTTGGTGCGGACAAAGTCTCTGGCTGTAGCCACTTTCTGCTCAGGTGAATGAGATCATACATTTGAGACCTGGGGGGTTTTCCAAGCTGGAAAGTCCAGTTATGCACACGCTGAGCCCGGACAGCCAGGGTGACACCCAGCCTTGCCAATATTTCAGCTTTTAGCATCACATAGTCTTTTGCTTGGTTAGGCTCTAGGTCATAGTAAGCTTTCTGCGATTCACCAGTTAACAGAGGAGCCACTAGTCCAGCCCACTGCTCCTCAGGCCACTTTTCTCTTTCAGCGGTCCTTTCAAATGTGGTCAAAAATACCTCTGGATCATCCTCTCCAGTCATTTTTGTCAATAAACGACTCACCCCAAAGGACGCGGTATTAGTGGGACGGCTTTCCTCACTGGTCTGCGGACGTTGCTGCATTACTGCTTCCATCTGTTGTTGTAGTCTCTGCTCTTGCTTCTGCAACAGGTCTATGAAGCGGGCCTCAGATTGCTGTTGGGCTTGTTGCTGAGCCTCCAGACTCTGTTGTAAAGTTGCAAGGCTCTGTTGATGAGCTTGCTGCTGGGCTGCAAGGCTCCTTTGTAAACCTGCATTTGTCTGCTGTTGATTGGCATTTGCTAGAGCCAGCTGTTTCAGTATCTCCTCCATGCTGGCTTAAAAAAAAAACTGCCACTGGTTCTCCACCAACTGTGAGGGGGTTAGCTCGGCAGCGGGTGTGTGTGACCCCCGGGATGGGCTCCCCACCCAAAAACAGGCCCAGCAGACGGAGGTTGTGGTTTTCAAAATCAAAAAGGTGCGGTTTATTTTCTATTTACAGTGACAAAAACACAGCAAGGCAAAAAAAAACATAAACAAAATAAATCCTGGTCAACTTGACCTCTGACTAAACATACAGGTTTCCTAACTAACAACTGGGATCAGCCTAGTGCTGTCCTAGTCCCTAAGTCCCTGGTTTTAAATGTCCAAGCAAATATATAGCCACACAGGCTTTCTCTCACCGCACAGGGGTTCACTCTCCCTAGACAGTCCACACAGGTCTGGTTCCAGGCATGAGCTAACACCTAATGAATCTGGGAGTTTTTTTATAGAGGCCTAAATGAGCTGACAAGCTTCAGCTGGCCTCATCAACTCCCTGTCTGCACGACGCCCAGCCCTCTCCCTAGAGGTATGAGTCATCAATGAGCCCACTAGTCTCAGCTGGGCTTATACAACTCTCCACCTAGCTGTATAAGTCGGCGTAAAGCCTGAATCTGGGCGAAATATATCTACCCCCCTGGATGCAACCAGGTGACTTTACCTTCCTGCTGTCACATTACAGTGATAAAAACGCAGCAAAGCAAAAGAAACATAAACAAAATAAATCCTGGTCAATTTGACCTCTGACTAAACATACAGGTTTCCTAACTAACAACTGGGATCAGCCTAGTGCTGTCCTAGTCCCTAAGTCCCTGGTTTTAAATGTCCAAGCAAATAGCCACACAGGCTTTGTCTCACCGCACAAGGGTTCACTCTCTCCAGGAAGTCCACAAAGGTCTGCTTCCAGGCATGAGCTAACAGCTAATGAAGCTGGGAGTTCTTATAGAGGCCTAAATGAGCTGACAAGCTTCAGCTGGTCTCATCAACTCCCTGTCTGCACGACGCCCCACACTCTCCCTAGAGGTATGAGTCATCCATGAGCCCACTATCCTCAGCTGGGCTTATACAACTCTCCACCTAGTTGTATAAGTCGGCGTAAAGCCTGAATCTGGGCGAAATATATCTACCCCCCTGGATGCAACCAGGTGACTTTACCTTCCTGCTGTCACACCGCGTACATACGGTCGAAATTCCGACGGAGGCTTGCCCGTGGAAAAGTCTGACCATGTGTACGCGGCATAACTTTTGCGAGAAGATGCCCCCATGCTTCGGCATATATAAATGGTGCATGTATGCCCATCATTAGAAGTGGGTGGATGAAGGGCGGTATTCTAATGGTGGGCATACCCACCGATCAATCTTTTTTTTTCGTTCAGCCAACAGGCTGCATGAAAAAAAAGATTACAATACATGTCCAACAAGGACCAGCAACGTACTGGTATGTTGCTGGACTTTGAATGTTTATACCAGAATGATGCCTGCGGGTTTAGGTATCATCTTGGTATCATTCTTTTCAGCCAGCGGCCGGCTTTCATGTAAAAGCAATCCTAGTGGCTAATTAGCCTCTGGACTGCTTTTACAAGCAGTGGGAGGGAATGTCCCCCCCGGATATAAAAAGCGCCATTGGGAAATTGGGAAAGCATTTTATCACACCGATCTTGGTGTGGTCAGATGCTTTGAGGGCAGAGGAAAGATCTAGGGTCCAATAGACCCCAGTTTTTTTCAAAAAAGAGTACCTGTCATTACCTATTGCTATCATAGGGGATATTTACATTCCCTGAGATAACAATAAAAGTGATAAAAATAAATAAATATGGAAGCAACAGTTTAAAAATAAAATAAAAAAGCAAAATTAATAATAAAAAAAAAAAAAAAAAAAAAAAAGCACCCCTGTCCTGCCCTGCTCTTGCCCAATGGCGAATGCAAGCGTCGGTCTGGCGTCATATGTAAACAGCAATTGCACCATGCATGCAAGGTATCACCGCGAAGGTCAGATCGAGGGCAGTAATTTTAGCAGTAGACCTCCTCTGTAAATCTAACGGGGTAACCTGTAAATGCTTTTAAAGGCTTTTAAAAATGTATGTAGTTTGTCGCCAATGCGCGTTTGTGCGAAATTTTAAAGCATGTCGTGTTTGGTATCTATGTACTCGGCCTAAGATTATCTTTTTTATTTCATCAAACATTTGGGCAATATAGTGTGTTTTAGTGTATTAAAATGAAAAAAAGTGTATTTTTTCCCAAAAAAATGCGTTTGAAAAATAGCTGCGCAAATACTGTGTAGAAAAAAAAATGCAACACCCACCATTTTATTCTGTAGGGCCTTTGCTTTAAAAATATATATAATGTTTGGGGGTTCAACATAATTTTCTTGCAAAAAAAAATATGTTTTCATGTAAACAAAAAGTGTCAAAAAAGGGCTTTGTCTTCAAGTGGTTAGAAGAGTGGATGTAAGCTTCCTAATGTTGTGTATAAAATGCCAGAACAGTTCAAAACCCCCCCAAATGACCCCATTTTGGAAAGTAGACACCCCAAGCTATATACTGAGAGGCATGTCGAGTCCATGGAATATTTTATATGTTGACACAAGTTGCGGAAAAAATACAATTTTTTTTTTTTTTTTGCACAAAGTTGTCACTAAATGATATATTGCTCAAACATGCCATGGGCATATGTGGAATTACACCCCAAAATACATTCTGTTGCTTCTCCTGAGTACGGGGATACCACATGTGTGAGACTTTTTGGGAGCCTAGCCGTGTACGGGACCCCAAAAACCAAGCACCGCCTTCAGGCTTTCTAAGGGTGTCAATTTTTGATTTCACTTCTCACTGCCTATCACAGTTTCGGAGGCCATGGAATGCCCAGATGGCACAAAACCCCCCCAAATGACCCCATTTTGGAAAGTAGACACCCCAAGCTATTTGCTGAGAGGTATTGTGAGTATTTTGCAGATCTCGCTTTTTGTCACAAAGTTTTGAAAATTGAAAAAAAAAAGAAAAAAAAAAAAAAAGTTCTTTCTTCATTTTCAAAAACAAATGAGAGCTGTAAAATACTCACCATGCCTCTCAGCAAACAGCTTGGGGTGTCTACTTTCCAAAATGGGGTCATTTGGGGGGGGGGGGGTTTGTGCTATTTTGGCATTTTATGGCCTTCAAAACTGTGATAGGTAGTGAGGAGTGAAATCAAAAATTTGCGCCCTTAGAAATCCTGAAGGCGGTGCTTGGTTTCCGGGGTCCCGTACGTGGCTAGGCTCCTAAAAAGTCCCACACATGTGGTATCCCCGTACTCAGGAGAAGCAGCAGAATGTATTTTGGGGTGCAATTCCACATATAACCATGGCATGTGTGAGCAATATATCATTTAGTGACAACTTTTTGTAATGTTTTTTTTTTTTGTCATTATTCAATCACTTGGGACAAAAAAAAAAATTCAATGGGCTCAATATGCCTCTCAGCAATTTCCTTGGGGTGTCTACTTTCTAAAATGGGGTCATTTGGGGGGGGGTTTGTACTGCCCTGTCATTTTAGCACCTCAAGAAATGAGATAGGCAGTCATAAATTAAAAGCTGTGTAAATTCCAGAAAATGTACCCTAGTTGTAAACGCTATAACTTTTGCGCAAACCGATAAATATACGCTTATTGACATTTTTTTTACTAAAGACATGTGGCTGAATACATTTTGGCCTAAATGTATGACTAAAATTGAGTTTATTCGATTTTTCTTATAACAAAAAGTAGAAAATATCATTTTTTTTCAAAATTTTCGGTCTTTTTCCGTTTATATCCCAAAAAATAAAAATCGCAGAGGCAATCAAATACCATTAAAAGAAAGCTCTATTTGTGGGAAGAAAAGGACGCAAATTTCGTTTGGGTACAACATTGCATGTCTGCACAATTTACAGTTAAAGCAGCGCAGTGCAAAATTCTGAATTCACCTCTGGTCCTTTAGCTACCAAATGGTCCGGGGCTTAAGTAGTTAAATGTTTTTTGTGTTTCTTTTTTTTCTTTTTTGGCTTTTTCCCCTTTTTCACCTGGTGATCTGGACAGTAACACAATTCATGTCTTAAGCCTCGTACACACGGTCGGACTTCCATCTGACTTTTCCGTGGTTTTTTTGTCAGAACGGAGTTGGTCTGGAACACCCATAGCATACAAACGCTCAGACTTTTCTGCAAACTTTCCCAAAACTTTTTCCAACATCACGTGTTTTTTCTGCTCTTTACCGCCACCCTTTGGTCAACTTCTGCTATTGTTGGTTGATTGTAACATTATTTGTTTTGTCCATCGGACAAAAGTCCGATGGTTTTCTGTACACACGGTCGGACTTTGCTCCATCGGACTTTTGTTGGGCAAAAGTCTGTCCGTTTGCAGACCCAACATTTGTCAGATGAAAACAAAAAAATACCAAAAAAAGTTTGTCCGATGGAGCGTACACACGGTCGGATTGTTGGTCCAACTTGCTCAAAATGAAGTTTGTTGGCCAAAAGTCCGACCGTGTGTACGGGGCTTTAGTGTGTCTCTACGAAGGAGCATTGGAGGTGTCAGGTCACCTGCGGCCAGGTGACAGATGCACACCGTAGGGGGACAGGAGTGCACCGCAAGGTAGTGAACCTTATGGCTGACTGCTGCGGATAGGAAACTGGGTGGTTGTGGAAAGCAGGACCAGAGGAGCACAACCGGGATCCTATAGAAAGTTAGAGCCAAGATTCCCCAGGGCGCGGAGTCTAAGACCCAGCAGGTCTTCTCCAGATCCTCTAGAGGTGAGGATGTTATGCTGCAGGCTGGGTCCAGGTCGCGGCCCCTAGAGTCTCCTAGCTCACGCCCCGTAGGATAAGGGGACAAGAGGGGAAGCAGCAGCACAAGATATAAGAGTAACGAATAACAAGCTGAAGGTCAAGGGCCACAAGCAGACAGGAATAATGAAAGACAAGCCGAAGGTCAAGGGTCACGAGCAGACAGGGATAGTCGGGACAAGCCAATAACGTAACAGAGACAGATGTAGCACACGGCAGGCAGGAACCCAAACACACAATGCCTAACAAACACGTTGATCAGCAAAGCAGGCTTGCAGTGCACAGGTTAATATAGTGTTCTGTGATAGGGCCTGGGGTGGAGTCTGGCTGGGAGGAGATTATAAAGGAAGCCAGGTGAAAGGGTTCTGACCTCTAAGATGAACACATGGGAAGGAAGGTAAGCTGACAGACAAACACTACTGCAAATCCATGACAGTACCCTCCCTCTTATGGGCCCTCCCCCGCCTGTGCCTAGGCTTAAAGGGAAATCTCTGCTGAAACCTCCTCAACAGATGAGGTGCAACGACATCAGATGCAGCGATCCAAGACGCCTCCTCAGGACCAAAACCTCTCCAATGCACAAGGTACTGAAGAATGCCTCTGCAGAGCCGAGAATCCAGAACTTGTCTAACCTCGTACTTAAGATTATCCTCAGAGACCGAAAACGAGGTAGGGAGATGACAAGAAGATCTATTGAGGACCAAAGGCTCTCTAGGAATAAGCAAGGGCATGAGATGATCAACAGGAATTTGAGGAGGGTCCCCTAGACCCTTAAAGGGGAACTGGTCATCTTGCACAGGACCATCAGACTGGGCAGATGTCAGTGAGACCCCGAAGTCAGGTTGGTTTGAAGGTGACATGTCGCCGAAGTCAAGCTGAATAGCTGAAAGACAAGCAGAATGTCCTGAACAAGAAAAAGTAGGAGGCTCACTGGGCATGGGCTGGACTGGCATAACTAGTACAGAGGCCGAGTGAAAAACAGAGTCAGGTGTAGCAACTAGCTGAATCGCATCGCAAGACGTAGCGACTGCAGGACTTTTAGACAAGCTAGCCTGGCTGTGCGTCCAAGGGTGGTTAGGGACAGAGAAATGTAAATGGTTATGCAACCTGGAATGAATGACCGGCTTAGGTTCACAGGGGGCAACCTTGGGTAGGCAGAACGAGGAACAGGAGGGACCCCAAGCCAGGACCTGTCCAGTAGTCCAGTCCACATGAGGAGAATGGAGCTGTAACCATGGGAGACCCAAAATTATAGGCGTTGAGGCCTTGGGTAAGATAAGGAAGGATATCCACTCCTGGTGGAGTGTCCCTACCGACATCTTAACAGGGAGGGTCTGGAAGAGGATAGGTCCCCTTGGGAGAACAGTACCATCAATCGCCAAGACCACCAATGGCGTGGTGAGGGGCAAAAGAGTAAGTCTCATGGACGATGCGATTTCCCAGTCCATGAAATTACCAGCAGCTCCGGAATCCAGATATGCTGAGACCGAATGAGAAGAAGCACCAACATGAAGGAACACAGAAAGCAGAAGACGAGAAGGGGAAGGTGATATTTCTGAGTCCAATACTCCACTTGCCAGATGAAGTGGACCCAAACGTTTTTCTGGACAAAGAGAGCAAGTGTCAGGAAAATGACCTTTGCCCCCACAGTAAAGACACAGACCAAGAGTTCTGCGCCTAGCACGTTCCTCGGGGGATAGCCTGGTCCGACCCAGCTGCATGGGTTCCTCAGCTGGTAGGAGATGCTCTACGGGTCGAAGAGAGGGGAGCTCAGGCTGACTAAGAACCAAGGAGTGCTGGCGTTGCTTTTCTAAGGTCCTCTCCTGAAAGTGAATATCGATCTGGTTACACAAGGAGATAACGCCGGCCAGATCAGTGGGGATGGTTCTTCCTGCTAATTCATCCTTCACTCTATCAGACAGGCCATGCAAAAAGGTTGCGACTAAGGCCTCATTGTTCCAGCTCAACTCAGCCGACAGTATGCGGAAATGAAGGGCATACTGTCCCACAGAAGCAGACTCTTGGCGGAGACGTAAAAGGAAGCTGGCCGCTGAAGAGACACGAGCCGGTTCTTCGAAGATATTCCGAAAAAGTTTCAAGAAGCCAGACAGGCTAGAAACCACTGGATCATTCAGTTCCCACAGAGGGGCTGCCCAGGCTAAAGCTTCACCAGAGAGGAGGGAAATGATATAGGCTACCTTAGCCCGATCAGACAGGAAGTTTTGGGGCTGGAGCTCAAAATGAATCGTGCATTGGCTAAGGAACCCCCTGCAAGCCTTGGAGTCCCCAGAGAAACGGGACGGAGCTGGCAGTTGTAGTGAGTGTGTGGCTGCGACTGGTGCGATAGGTGCAGCCGCTGGTTGTATTTGAGGTTGCGGATTCAGGGTTCCCAAGGAGGCCTGAAGCTGCTCGAAGCGAGAAGCCAGATCCTGGAGGAATCGCATCACCTGAGTCTGATTCGATTCCTGGGTTTCAAGTCTGCGAACTATGCCCTGCAATGGATCATCCGCGGGGAGCGGGATGTCAGCCGGGTTCATGGCTGATCAAACTGTCAGGTCACCTGCAGCCAGGTGACAGATGCACACCGTAGGGGGACAGGAGTGCACCGCAAGGTAGTGAACCCTATGGCTGACTGCTGCGGATAGGAAACTGGGTGGTTGTGGAAAGCGGGACCAGAGGAGCACAACCGGGATCCTATAGGAAGCTAGAGCCAAGATTCCCCAGGGCGCGGAGTCTAAGACCCAGCAGGTCTTCTCCAGATCCTCTAGAGGTGAGGATGTTATGCTGCAGGCTGGGTCCAGGTCGCGGCCCCTAGAGTCTCCTAGCTCACGCCCCGTAGGATAAGGGGACAAGAGGGGAAGCAGCAGCACAAGATATAAGAGTAACGAATAACAAGCTGAAGGTCAAGGGCCACAAGCAGACAGGGATAACGAAAGACAAGCCAAAGGTCAAGGGTCACGAGCAGACAGGGATAATCGGGGACAAGCCAATAACGTAACAGAGACAGATGTAGCACACGGCAGGCAGGAACCCAAACACACAATGCCTAACAAACACGTTGATCAGCAAAGCAGGCTTGCAGTGCACAGGTTAATATAGTGTTCTGTGATAGGGCCTGGGGTGGAGTCTGGCTGGGAGGAGATTATAAAGGAAGCCAGGTGAAAGGGTTCTGGCCTCTAAGATGAACACATGGGAAGGAAGGTAAGCTGACAGACAAACATTACTGCAAATCCATGACAGTACCCTCCCTCTTATGGGCCCTCCCCCGCCTGGGCCTAGGCTTAAAGGGAAATCTCTGATGAAACCTCCTCAACAGATGAGGTGCAACGACATCAGATGCAGCGATCCAAGACGCCTCCTCAGGACCAAAACCTCTCCAATGCACAAGGTACTGAAGAATGCCTCTGCAGAGCCGAGAATCCAGAACTTGTCTAACCTCGTACTTAAGATTATCCTCAGAGACCGAAAACGAGGTAGGGAGATGACAAGAAGATCTATTGAGGACCAAAGGCTCTCTAGGAATAAGCAAGGGCATGAGAGGATCAACAGGAATCTGAGGAGGGTCCCCTAGACCCTTAAAGGGGAACTGGTCATCTTGCACAGGACCATCAGACTGGGCAGATGTCAGTGAGACCCTGAAGTCAGGTTGGTTTGAAGGTGACATGTCGCCGAAGTCAAGCTGAATAGCTGAAAGACAAGCAGAATGTCCTGAACAAGAAAAAGTAGGAGGCTCACTGGGCATGGGCTGGACTGGCATAACTAGTACAGAGGCCGAGTGAAAAGCAGAGTCAGGTGTAGCGACTACCTGAATCGCATCGCAAGACGTAGCGACTGCAGGACTTGTAGACAAGCTAGCCTGGCTGTGCGTCCAAGGGTGGTTAGGGACAGAGAAATGTAAATGGTTATGCAACCTGGAATGAATGACCGGCTTAGGTTCACAGGGGGCAACCTTGGGTAGGCAGAACGAGGAACAGGAGGGACCCCAAGCCAGGACCTGTCCAGTAGTCCAGTCCACATGAGGAGAATGGAGCTGTAACCATGGGAGACCCAAAATTATAGGCGTTGAGGCCTTGGGTAAGATAAGGAAGGATATCCACTCCTGGTGGAGTGTCCCTACCGACATCTTAACAGGGAGGGTCTGGAAGAGGATAGGTCCCCCTGGGAGAACAGTACCATCAATCGCCAAGACCACCAATGGCGTGGTGAGGGGCAAAAGAGTAAGTCTCATGGACGATGCGATTTCCCAGTCCATGAAATTACCAGCAGCTCCGGAATCCAGATATGCTGAGACCGAATGAGAAGAAGCACCAACATGAAGGAACACAGAAAGCAGAAGACGAGAAGGGGAAGGTGATATTTCTGGGTCCAATACTCCACTTGCCAGATGAAGTGGACCCAAACGTTTTTCTGGACAAAGAGAGCAAGTGTCAGGAAAATGACCTTTGCCCCCACAGTAAAGACACAAACCAAGAGTTCTGCGCCTAGCACGTTCCTCGGGGGATAGCCTGGTCCGACCCAGCTGCATGGGTTCCTCAGCTGGTAGGAGATGCTCTACGGGTCGAAGAGAGGGGAGCTCAGGCTGACTAAGAACCAAGGAGTGCTGGCGTTGCTTTTCTAAGGTCCTCTCCTGAAAGCGAATATCGATCTGGTTACACAAGGAGATAACGCCGGCCAGATCAGTGGGGATGGTTCTTCCTGCTAATTCATCCTTCACTCTATCAGACAGGCCATGCAAAAAGGTTGCGACTAAGGCCTCATTGTTCCAGCTCAACTCAGCCGACAGTATGCGGAAATGAAGGGCATACTGTCCCACAGAAGCAGACTCTTGGCGGAGACGTAAAAGGAAGCTGGCCGCTGAAGAGACACGAGCCGGTTCTTCGAAGATATTCCGAAAAAGTTTCAAGAAGCCAGACAGGCTAGAAACCACTGGATCATTCAGTTCCCACAGAGGGGCTGCCCAGGCTAAAGCTTCACCAGAGAGGAGGGAAATGATATAGGCTACCTTAGCCCGATCAGACAGGAAGTTTTGGGGCTGGAGCTCAAAATGAATCGTGCATTGGCTAAGGAACCCCCTGCAAGCCTTGGAGTCCCCAGAGAAACGGGACGGAGCTGGCAGTTGTAGTGAGTGTGTGGCTGCGACTGGTGCGATAGGTGCAGCCGCTGGTTGTATTTGAGGTTGCGGATTCAGGGTTCCCAAGGAGGCCTGAAGCTGCTCGAAGCGAGAAGCCAGATCCTGGAGGAATCGCATCACCTGAGTCTGATTCGATTCCTGGGTTTCAAGTCTGCGAACTATGCCCTGCAATGGATCATCCGCGGGGAGCGGGATGTCAGCCGGGTTCATGGCTGATCAAACTGTCAGGTCACCTGCAGCCAGGTGACAGATGCACACCGTAGGGGGACAGGAGTGCACCGCAAGGTAGTGAACCCTATGGCTGACTGCTGCGGATAGGAAACTGGGTGGTTGTGGAAAGCGGGACCAGAGGAGCACAACCGGGATCCTAACGGAAGCTAGAGCCAAGATTCCCCAGGGCGCGGAGTCTAAGACCCAGCAGGTCTTCTCCAGATCCTCTAGAGGTGAGGATGTTATGCTGCAGGCTGGGTCCAGGTCGCGGCCCCTAGAGTCTCCTAGCTCACGCCCCGTAGGATAAGGGGACAAGAGGGGAAGCAGCAGCACAAGATATAAGAGTAACGAATAACAAGCTGAAGGTCAAGGGCCACAAGCAGACAGGGATAACGAAAGACAAGCCGAAGGTCAAGGGTCACGAGCAGACAGGGATAATCGGGGACAAGCCAATAACGTAACAGAGACAGATGTAGCACACAGCAGGCAGGAACCCAAACACACAATGCCTAACAAACACGTTGATCAGCAAAGCAGGCTTGCAGTGCACAGGTTAATATAGTGTTCTGTGATAGGGCCTGGGGTGGAGTCTGGCTGGGAGGAGATTATAAAGGAAGCCAGGTGAAAGGGTTCTGGCCTCTAAGATGAACACATGGGAAGGAAGGTAAGCTGACAGACAAACATTACTGCAAATCCATGACAGTACCCTCCCTCTTATGGGCCCTCCCCCGCCTGGGCCTAGGCTTAAAGGGAAATCTCTGATGAAACCTCCTCAACAGATGAGGTGCAACGACATCAGATGCAGCGATCCAAGACGCCTCCTCAGGACCAAAACCTCTCCAATGCACAAGGTACTGAAGAATGCCTCTGCAGAGCCGAGAATCCAGAACTTGTCTAACCTCGTACTTAAGATTATCCTCAGAGACCGAAAACGAGGTAGGGAGATGACAAGAAGATCTATTGAGGACCAAAGGCTCTCTAGGAATAAGCAAGGGCATGAGAGGATCAACAGGAATCTAAGGAGGGTTCCCTAGACCCTTAAAGGGGAACTGGTCATCTTGCACAGGACCATCAGACTGGGCAGATGTCAGTGAGACCCTGAAGTCAGGTTGGTTTGAAGGTGACATGTCGCCGAAGTCAAGCTGAATAGCTGAAAGACAAGCAGAATGTCCTGAACAAGAAAAAGTAGGAGGCTCACTGGGCATGGGCTGGACTGGCATAACTAGTACAGAGGACGAGTGAAAAGCAGAGTCAGGTGTAGCGACTACCTGAATCGCATCGCAAGACGTAGCGACTGCAGGACTTGTAGACAAGCTAGCCTGGCTGTGCGTCCAAGGGTGGTTAGGGACAGAGAAATGTAAATGGTTATGCAACCTGGAATGAATGACCGGCTTAGGTTCACAGGGGGCAACCTTGGGTAGGCAGAACGAGGAACAGGAGGGACCCCAAGCCAGGACCTGTCCAGTAGTCCAGTCCACATGAGGAGAATGGAGCTGTAACCATGGGAGACCCAAAATTATAGGCGTTGAGGCCTTGGGTAAGATAAGGAAGGATATCCACTCCTGGGGAAAGTGTCCCTACCGACATCTTAACAGGGAGGGTCTGGAAGCGGATAGGTCCCCCTGGGAGAACAGTACCATCAATCGCCAAGACCACCAATGGCGTGGTGAGGGGCAAAAGAGTAAGTCTCATGGACGATGCGATTTCCCAGTCCATGAAATTACCAGCAGCTACGGAATCCAGATATGCTGAGACCGAATGAGAAGAAGCACCAACATGAAGGAACACAGAAAGCAGAAGACGAGAAGGGGAAGGTGATATTTCTGGGTCCAATACTCCACTTGCCAGATGAAGTGGACCCAAACGTTTTTCTGGACAAAGAGAGCAAGTGTCACGAAAATGACCTTTGCCCCTACAGTAAAGACACAGACCAAGAGTTCTGCGCCTAGCACGTTCCTCGGGGGATAGCCTGGTCCGACCCAGCTGCATGGGTTCCTCAGCTGGTAGGAGATGCTCTACGGGTCGAAGAGAGGGGAGCTCAGGCTGACTAAGAACCAAGGAGTGCTGGCGTTGCTTTTCTAAGGTCCTCTCCTGAAAGCGAATATCGATCTGGTTACACAAGGAGATAACGCCGGCCAGATCAGTGGGGATGGTTCTTCCTGCTAATTCATCCTTCACTCTATCAGACAGGCCATGCAAAAAGGTTGCGACTAAGGCCTCATTGTTCCAGCTCAACTCACCCGACAGTATGCGGAAATGAAGGGCATACTGTCCCACAGAAGCAGACTCTTGGCGGAGACGTAAAAGGGCGCTGGCCGCTGAAGAGACACGAGCCGGTTCTTCGAAGATATTCCGAAAAAGTTTCAAGAAGCCAGACAGGCTAGAAACCACTGGATCATTCAGTTCCCACAGAGGGGCTGCCCAGGCTAAAGCTTCACCAGAGAGGAGGGAAATGATATAGGCTACCTTAGCCCGATCAGACAGGAAGTTTTGGGGCTGGAGCTCAAAATGAATCGTGCATTGGCTAAGGAACCCCCTGCAAGCCTTGGAGTCCCCAGAGAAACGGGACGGAGCTGGCAGTTGTAGTGAGTGTGTGGCTGCGACTGGTGCGATAGGTGCAGCCGCTGGTTGTATTTGTGGTTGCGGATTCAGGGTTCCCAAGGAGGCCTGAAGCTGCTCGAAGCGAGAAGCCAGATCCTGGAGGAATCGCATCACCTGAGTCTGATTCGATTCCTGGGTTTCAAGTCTGCGAACTATGCCCTGCAATGGATCATCCGCGGGGAGCGGGATGTCAGCCGGGTTCATGGCTGATCAAACTGTCAGGTCACCTGCGGCCAGGTGACAGATGCACACCGTAGGGGGACAGGAGTGCACCGCAAGGTAGTGAACCCTATGGCTGACTGCTGCGGATAGGAAACTGGGTGGTTGTGGAAAGCGGGACCAGAGGAGCACAACCGGGATCCTATAGGAAGCTAGAGCCAAGATTCCCCAGGGCGCGGAGTCTAAGACCCAGCAGGTCTTCTCCAGATCCTCTAGAGGTGAGGATGTTATGCTGCAGGCTGGGTCCAGGTCGCGGCCCCTAGAGTCTCCTAGCTCACGCCCCGTAGGATAAGGGGACAAGAGGGGAAGCAGCAGCACAAGATATAAGAGTAACGAATAACAAGCTGAAGGTCAAGGGCCACAAGCAGACAGGGATAACGAAAGACAAGCCGAAGGTCAAGGGTCACGAGCAGACAGGGATAGTCGGGGACAAGCCAATAACGTAACAGAGACAGATGTAGCACACGGCAGGCAGGAACCCAAACACACAATGCCTAACAAACACGTTGATCAGCAAAGCAGGCTTGCAGTGCACAGGTTAATATAGTGTTCTGTGATAGGGCCTGGGGTGGAGTCTGGCTGGGAGGAGATTATAAAGGAAGCCAGGTGAAAGGGTTCTGGCCTCTAAGATGAACACATGGGAAGGAAGGTAAGCTGACAGACAAACATTACTGCAAATCCATGACAGTACCCTCCCTCTTATGGGCCCTCCCCCGCCAGGGCCTAGGCTTAAAGGGAAATCTCTGATGAAACCTCCTCAACAGATGAGGTACAACGACATCAGATGCAGCGATCCAAGACGCCTCCTCAGGACCAAAACCTCTCCAATGCACAAGGTACTGAAGAATGCCTCTGCAGAGCCGAGAATCCAGAACTTGTCTAACCTCGTACTTAAGATTATCCTCAGAGACCGAAAACGAGGTAGGGAGATGACAAGAAGATCTATTGAGGACCAAAGGCTCTCTAGGAATAAGCAAGGGCATGAGAGGATCAACAGGAATCTGAGGAGGGTCCCCTAGACCCTTAAAGGGGAACTGGTCATCTTGCACAGGACCATCAGACTGGGCAGATGTCAGTGAGACCCTGAAGTCAGGTTGGTTTGAAGGTGACATGTCGCCGAAGTCAAGCTGAATAGCTGAAAGACAAGCAGAATGTCCTGAACAAGAAAAAGTAGGAGGCTCACTGGGCATGGGCTGGACTGGCATAACTAGTACAGAGGCCGAGTGAAAAGCAGAGTCAGGTGTAGCGACTACCTGAATCGCATTCCTGGAGGAATCGCATCACCTGAGTCTGATTCGATTCCTGGGTTTCAAGTCTGCGAATTATGCCCTGCAATGGATCATCCGCGGGGAGTGGGATGTCAGCCGGGTTCATGGCTGATCAAACTGTCAGGTCACCTGCGGCCAGGTGACAGATGCACACCGTAGGGGGACAGGAGTGCACCGCAAGGTAGTGAACCCTATGGCTGACTGCTGCGGATAGGAAACTGGGTGGTTGTGGAAAGCGGGACCAGAGGAGCACAACCGGGATCCTATAGGAAGCTAGAGCCAAGATTCCCCAGGGCGCGGAGTCTAAGACCCAGCAGGTCTTCTCCAGAGCCTCTAGAGGTGAGGATGTTATGCTGCAGGCTGGGTCCAGGTCGCGGCCCCTAGAGTCTCCTAGCTCACGCCCCGTAGGATAAGGGGACAAGAGGGGAAGCAGCAGCACAAGATATAAGAGTAACGAATAACAAGCTGAAGGTCAAGGGCCACAAGCAGACAGGGATAATGAAAGACAAGCCGAAGGTCAAGGGTCACGAGCAGACAGGGATAGTCGGGGACAAGCCAATAACATAACAGAGACAGATGTAGCACACGGCAGGCAGGAACCCAAACACACAATGCCTAACAAACACGTTGATCAGCAAAGCAGGCTTGCAGTGCACAGGTTAACCACTTAAGCCCCGGACCATTTGGTAGCTAAAGGACCAGAGGTGAATTCAGAATTTTGCACTGCGCTGCTTTAACTGTAAATTGTGCGGACATGCAATGTTGTACCCAAACGAAATTTGCGTCCTTTTCTTCCCACAAATAGAGCTTTCTTTTAATGGTATTTGATTGCCTCTGCGATTTTTATTTTTTGCGATATAAACGGAAAAAGACCGAAAATTTTGAAAAAAAATGATATTTTCTACTTTTTGTTATAAGAAAAATCGAATAAACTCAATTTTAGTCATACATTTAGGCCAAAATGTATTCAGCCACATGTCTTTAGTAAAAAAAATGTCAATAAGCGTATATTTATTGGTTTGCGCAAAAGTTATAGAGTTTACAAACTAGGGTACATTTTCTGAAATTTACACAGCTTTAAATTTATGACTGCCTATCTCATTTCTTGAGGTGCTAAAATGACAGGGCAGTACAAAACCCCCCCAAATGACCCCATTTTGGAAAGTAGACACCCCAAGGAAATTGCTGAGAGGCATGTTGAGCCCATTGAATTTTTTTTTTTTGAAGTGATTGAATAATGACTAAAAAAAAAATTACAAAAAGTTGTCACTAAATGATATATTGCTCACACATGCCATGGTTATATGTGGAATTGCACCCCAAAATACATTTTGCTGCTTCTCCTGAGTACGGGGATACCACATGTGTGGGACTTTTTGGGAGCCTAGCCGCGTACCGGACCCCGGAAACCAAGCACTGCCTTCAGGATTTCTAAGGGCGCAAATTTTTGAATTCACTCCTCACTACCTATCACAGTTTCGAAGGCCATAAAATGCCAAAATAGCACAAAACCCCCCCAAATGACCCCATTTTAGAAAGTAGACACCCCAAGGAAATTGCTGAGAGGCCTGTTGAGCCCATTGAATATATATATATTTTTTTGTCCCAAGTGATTGAATAATGACAAAAAAAAATAAAAATTACAAAAAGTTGTCACTAAATGATATATTGCTCACACATGCCACCCCAAAATACATTTTGCTGCTTCTCCTGAGTACGGGGATACCACATGTGTGGGACTTTTTAGGAGCCTAGCCGCGTACGGGACCCCGAAAACCAAGCACCGCCTTCAGGATTTCTAGGCACAAATTTTTGATTTCACTCCTCACTACCTATCACAGTTTCGAAGGCCATAAAATGCCAAAATAGCACAAAACCCCCCCAAATGACCCCATTTTGGAATATAGACACCCCAAGCTATTTGCTGAGAGGCATGGCGAGTATTTTACAGCTCTCATTTGTTTTTGAAAATGAAGAAAGAAAATATATATATATATATATTTTTTTTTCAATTTTCAAAACTTTGTGACAAAAAGCGAGATCTGCAAAATACTCACAATACCTCTCAGCAAATAGCTTGGGGTGTCTACTTTCCAAAATGGGGTCATTTGGGGGGGGTTTGTGCCATCTGGGCATTCCATGGCCTCCGAAACTGTGATAGGCAGTGAGAAGTGAAATCAAAAATTTACACCCTTAGAAAGCCTGAAGGCGGTGCTTGGTTTTTGGGGTGCCGTACGCGGCTAGGCTCCCAAAAAGTCTCACACATGTGGTATCCCCGTACTCAGGAGAAGCAACAGAATGTATTTTGGGGTGTAATTCCACATATGCCCATGGCATGTTTGAGCAATATATCATTTAGTGACAACTTTGTGCAAAAAAAAATAAAAAAATTGTATTTTTTCCGCAACTTGTGTCAACATATAAAATATTCCATGGACTCGACATGCCTCTCAGTATATAGCTTGGGGTGTCTACTTTCCAAAATGGGGTAATTTGGGGGGGTTTTGAACTGTTCTGGCATTTTATACACAACATTAGGAAGCTTACATCCACTCTTCTAACCACTTGAAGACAAAGCCCTTTTTGACACTTTTTGTTTACATGAAAACATTTTTTTTTTTTGCAAGAAAATTATGTTGAACCCCCAAACATTATATATATTTTTAAAGCAAAGGCCCTACAGATTAAAATGGTGGGTGTTGCATTTTTTTTTCTACACAGTATTTGCGCAGCGATTTTTCAAACACATTTTTTGGGTTAAAAAATACCCTTTTTTAAATTTTAATGCACTAAAACACGCTATATTGCCCAAATGTTTGATGAAATAAAAATATGATCTTAGGCCGAGTACATAGATACCAAACACGACATGCTTTAAAATTTCGCACAAACGCGCATTGGCGACAAACTACATACATTTTTAAAAGCCTTTAAAAGCCTTTACAGGTTACCCCAGTAGATTTACAGAGGAGGTCTACTGCTAAAATGACTGCCCTCGATCTGACCTTCGCGGTGATACCTCACATGCATGGAACAATTGCTGTTTACATATGACGCCAGACCGACGCTTGCGTTCGCCATTGGGCAAGAGCAGGGCAGGACAGGGGTGCTTTTATTTTTTTATTTTTATTTTTTATTATTAATTTTGCTTTTTTTTTTTTTTTTAAATTGTTCCTTCCAAGTATTTTTTTTTTTTAATCATTTTTATTGTTATCTCAGGGAATGTAAATATCCCCTATGATAGCAATAGGTAGTGACAGGTACTCTTTTTTTGAAAAAACTGGGGTCTTCCAGACCCTAGATTTTTCCTCTGCCCTCAAAGCATCTGACCACACCAAGATCGGTGTGATAAAATGCTTTCCCAATTTCCCAATGGCGCTTTTTATATCCGGGGGGGGCATTCCCTCCCACTGCTTGTAAAAGCAGTCCAGAGGCTAATTAGCCACTAGGATTGCTTTTACATGAAAGCCGGCCGCAGGCTGAAAAGAATGATACCAAGATGATACCTAAACCCGCAGGCATCATTCTGGTATAAACATTCAAAGTCCAGCAACATACCAGTACGTTGCTGGTCCTTGTTGGACATGTATTGTAATCTTTTTTTTTCATGCAGCCAGTTGGCTGAACAAAAAAAGAGATTGATCGGTGGGTATGCCCACCATTAGAATACCGCCCTTCATCCACCCACTTCCAATGATGGGCATACACGCACCATTTATATATGCCGAAGCATGGGGGCATCCTCCCGCAAAAAAGTTATGCCGCACACACATGGTCGGACTTTTCCACGGGCAAGCCTCCGTCGGAATTTCGACTGTATGTACGCGGCATTAGGAGCAAAATCACTCCTCCGCCCCTGCTGCCCCAATGCTTCGGCATATATTCTTTTTTTATTTAACTGTGGTGGTGAAATCACCTCCTACAGCACTGGAGTCGCAGGGATCAGGCCTGTCTCTGCGAACGCTGCAGTTATGTGTGTTTTTGTTTTGTAAGTGACAGTGATCGATCGATACTGCACTTGGGTGGCCTGGGCTGGACGGAGGGGCAAAACGCAGGTGCCAGCAGGTATCTGGGCTGATCCCGCTAACACTGCGTTTTTGGGAACCCTAAACTGCTGGGGACGCTAGTATAGATCTGATCAGATCAGATATTGATCTGTTCAGATACTATACCACTAAGGGGGGTGTATGCTTCACGCGTGGGTGTTAGCCTTACTGGCACTAACCTGACGCTGCCTGGGGTGTGACACAGACCCTCTCTGACGCTAAAACCTAATTGATATCACCCGCCGGGCGATCAGGGGGTTAAACCTTTATTGGGTTATATACGGCGGGTGCCCTGACACTATAAAAAGCAAACTAACTAACCAGCGTCACCCGTAACACTTATATGGTGATCACTGGTGAAAGGGTTAACTAGGGGCAATCAGGGGGTTAAAACCTTTATTAGATAATATATGGGGGTACCTGACGCTATAAAAACCTGCGGCGAACCTAAAAAAAATTACTGGCTACCTATCTGCATCACCGACACTAAGACAGCGATCAGAAAAACGATCGCTTAGCGACAGTGGTGATAGGGGGTGAAAGGGTTACCTGGGGGGCGATCAAGGGGGTTAAACGTTTACTAGATAATATATTGGGGTACCTGACGCTATAAAAACCTGCGGCGAACCTAAAAAAAATTACTGGCTACTGATCTGCATCACCGACACTAAGACAGCGTTTAGAAAAACGATTGCTTAGCGACAGTGGTGATAGGGGGTGAAAGGGTTACCTGGGGGGCGATCAAGGGGGTTAAACCTTTATTAGATAATATATTGGGGTACCTGACACTATAAAAACCTGCCGCGAACCTAAAAAAAATTACCAGCTACCGATCTGCATCACCGACACTAAGACAGCGTTTAGAAAAACGATCGCTTAGCGACAGTGGTGATAGGGGATGAAAGGGTTACCTGGGGGCGATCAAGGGGGTTAAACCTTTATTAGATAGTATATTGGCGTACCTGACGCTATAAAAACATGTGGCGAACCTAAAAAAAATTACTGGCTACCGATCTGCATCACCGACACTAATACAGTGTTTAGAAAAACGATCGCTTAGCGACAGTGGTGATAGGGGGTGAAAGGGTTACCTGGGGGGCGATCAAGGGGGTTAAACCTTTATTAGATAATATATTGGGGTACCTGACGCTATAAAAACATGCGGCGAACCTAAAAAAAATTACTGGCTGCCGATCGGCATCACTGACGCTAAGACAGCGATCAGAAAAATGATCGCTTAGCGACAGTGGTGATAGGGGGTGAAAGGGTTATCTGGGGGTTAAACCTTTATTAGGGGGGGTTAGGGGGCTACACTGGACCTAAAACTGAATGTACTGACACTTTTACAGTCACAAATGTCACTGATTGCAGTGATCAGTAAATAAATGGTCACTGCAATCAGTGACACTGTGACTGGGGGCTGGGGGGGTGATCTGGGGGGGCCTGGGGGGGCGATTTATGTCCCTATGTGTCCTGGTGTCAGTGTAGTGTTGTGTGCACTGACCTGATGTCTTCTCTTGTACGGCGCTCGGTATATGTGAGCGCCGCACCAGAGATGACATAACTTCCTCCTGCTTCCTCTGCCTGACACAGACAGAGGGGGCATTTCCATTCGCCGGGAGCGATCGCGAGGGGGTGGCCGGAAACGAATGGCTGCCCCCTCATCCCGGAACGCTCCCGGACACTTAGCCACTGCTCACTGTATAGGAGGGGGGTCCGATTGGACCCCCCAACTATACAAAGGCAATCACGTACACTCTACGTGATTGTGCCTGTCGGTGCCATTCTGCCGACGTATATATACAGTGAGCGGTCGTTAAGTGGTTAATATAGTGTTCTGTGATAGGGCCTGGGGTGGAGTCTGGCTGGGAGGAGATTATAAAGGAAGCCAGGTTAAAGGGTTCTGGCCTCTAAGATGAACACATGGGAAGGAAGGTAAGCTGACAGACAAACACTACTGCAAATCCATGACAGGAGGCACTTTTGGAGAGCAGAATTGTCTGTCTGGGAAGAGGGTTGTATTACCTACACTGGCAGACTTATTAAGACTTATTAAGACTTGACTAACCAAATAAATAGACATATATTAATAAAAGCTGACCATTGTAGGCACGCCTGTCTGCGATAAATGATTTGTCTCAATGCTCTAACTGCCATTTTTGCTGGGCAGCATGGAAAATAACAATATTAAAAAATAAAAGTCAGCGCTAATAAAATATATAAAAAAAACAGTCAGTAGCTTGCAATGAAGGTTTATGTATAGATAACTTTATTGTGAACAGTAAACAATAATTAACAAAATAATCATAAAATTTATACTGTATATAAAGTCCTAATGAACCAATAACATTATATTTATAATACAGTATATATTTTATGATTATTTGAGCGTTGGAAAAATGACATACTTACTGGTTTGATCATCAGGTGAAAATGACGGAATAAAAACCTTCAGGCTGGGTTCACACTGGTCCGACAAATGCTCCAACATTGGGAGCGCATGTCACATGACGTGTGAAAATCAATGTTTCCCTATGAGAGCCGTCTTAACTGGTCCGACACAAGTCGGTCCGACTTTGAAAATGCTCCCTGTACTACTTTGGTCCAACTTTGGTCCTACTTCAGCCCATTGAATATCATTGAAGTCGGATCAAAGTAGGATCCTTGTCCTAACCATCCGACATTTGACATCCGACATGGTGATTACAGCAGCAGTAAAAGGAATTTATCTCACCCTGGGATTGTAGTCAGACTAGCACAAAGTCGGATCAAAGTAGTATCCTGTTCATGAAAGTCGGATGGATGTCGGACCGATGTAGGATCAATGTAGGACTCATGTCGCAGAGCAAAGTAGGATGAAAGTTGTATGACTGTCGTGTCGTACCAGTGTGAACCCAGCCTTAGGCCTGGTTCACACTGGTCCGACAAACGCTCCGACATTGGGAGCTCATGTCGCATGACGTGTGAAAATCAATGTTTCCCTATGGGAGCCGTCTTAACTGGTCCGACACATGTCGGTCCGACTTTGAGAATTCTCCCTGTACTACTTTGGTCCGACTTTGATCCGACTTCAGCCCATTGACTATCATTGAAGTCGGATCAAAGTCGGACCGCAGTCTTGCATGATCCGACTTTGGCATGCGACTTGTGCTCTGCTGCTCTTGAGGGGGAACTCCACACCAAATAAAAAAAAAAAACGGCATGGGTTCCCCCTCCAGGAGCATACCAGGCCCTTGGGTCTGGTCTGGATTTGAAGGGGAACCCCCTACGCCGAAAAAACGGCGTGGGGGTCCCCCCCAAAATCCAAACCAGACCCTTATCCGAGCACGCAACCTGGCAGGCCGCAGGGGAAGAGGGGGGGACGAGAGAGCGGCCCACCCTCCCTCCTGAACCGTACCAGGCCCATGCCCTCAACATGGGGGGTTTGGTGCTCTGGGGCAGGGGGGCGACCTGCGGCCCCCCACCCCAGAGCACCCTGCCCCCATGTTGATGAGGACAGGGCCTCTTCCCGACAACCCTGGCCGTTGGTTGTCGGGGTCTGCGGGCGGGGGGCTTATCGGAATCCGGGAGCCCCCCCTTGATAAGGGGGCCCCCAGATCCCAGCCCCCCCACCCTATGTGAATGAATATGGGGTACATCGTACCCCTACCCATTCACCTGGTGGAAAAAAAATGTCAAGAAAAAACACAACACAGCTTTTTAAATTAATTTATTGCACAGCTCCGGGGTCTTCTTCCGACTTCGGGGGTCTCCGCGCTCTCCGGTTCTTTCTTCTGCCAGGCCTCCGCTAACTTCTTTTAGCTCTTTTGCTAGCGGGGCCCGGTCTTCTCCGTCGCCTTCTTCTTCTCCCGCTCTCCGGTTCTTTCTTCTGCCGGGCCTCCGCTAACTCCTTTTAGCTCTTTTGCTAGCGGAGGCCCGGTCTTCTCCGTCGCCTTCTTCTTCTTCTCCTGCTATCCGGTTCTTCTCCTGCTTCTTTCTTCTGCCGGGCCTCCGCTAACTTCTTTAGCTCTTTTGCTAGCGGAGGCCCGGTCTTCTCCGTCGTCTCGTCCGGCTCTCCGTTGTCCTTCTGCCGGCTCCTCCACTAACTTCTTTAGCTCTTTTGCTAGTGGAGGGGCCGGTCTTCCCGTCGTCGCCGTCGGCGTCTTCTTCCCTCTTCTCCTCCTCGATGTTGACTCGTCGCTTCCTCTCGCAGTAATGCTAAATCTTCGGTCCGCAGAGATTAATATAGGCTTCTCATGACATCACAGTCACATGCTCCGGATGGCCCCGGAGCTTGTGACTGTGACGTCATGGGTACATGTGACTGTGGCGTCATGAGAAGCCTATATTAATCTCTGCGGACCGAAGATTTAGCATTACTGCGTGAGGAAGCGACTAGTAAACATCAAGGAGGAGAAGAGGGAAGAAGACGCCGACGGCGACGACGGGAAGACCGGCCCCTCCACTAGCAAAAGAGCTAAAGAAGTTAGTGGAGGGGCCGGCAGAAGGACAACGGAGAGCCGGACGAGACGACGGAGAAGACCGGGCCTCCGCTAGCAAAAGAGCTAAAAGAAGTTAGCGGAGGCCTGGCAGAAGAAAGAACCGGAGAGCGTGGAGACCCCCGAAGTCGGAAGAAGACCCCCGGAGCTGTGCAATAAATTAATTAAAAAAGATGTGTTGTGTTTTTTCTTGACATTTTTTTTCCACCAGGTGAATGGGTAGGGGTACGATGTACCCCATACTCATTCACATAGGGTGGGGGACCGGGATCTGGGGGCCCCCTTATCAAGGGGGGCGCTCCCGGATTCCGATAAGCCCCCCCGCCCGCAGACCCCAACAACCAACGGCCAGGGTTGTCGGGAAGAGGCCCTGTCCTCATCAACATGGGGGCAGGGTGCTCTGGGGTGGGGGGGCCGCAGGTCGCCCCCCTGCCCCAGAGCACCAAAGCCCCCATGTTGAGGGCATGCGGCCTGGTACGGTTCAGGAGGCAGGGGGGGCCGCTCTCTTGTCCCCCCCTCTTACCCTGCGGCCTGCCAGGTTGCGTGCTCGGATAAGGGTCTGGTTTGGATTTTGGGGGGGGGCCCACGCCGTTTTTTCGGCGTAGGGGGTTCCCCTTCAAATCCAGACCAGACCCAAGGGCCTGGTATGCTCTTGGAGGGGGAACCCATGCCGGTTTTTTATTTAAAATTTGGCCTGGAGTTCCCCCTCAAGATTCATACCAAACACAGTGCCTGCTATTGGCGGGGATCCAAGTCGGATCCCGTTCATTGAAAGTCGGACATATGTCGGCTTCATGTCGCAGGGCAAAGTCGGATCCAAAGTAGGACAGATGTCGTGTCGCACTAGTGTGAACCCAGCCTTAAAGCGGTTGTATACCCGCATTTTTTTTTTTAACACCTGTAAAGGAAAAGTCATAATGAGCTTGTATGCACAGCATACAAGCTCATTATGAAATACTTACCTTAGAACGAGGCGTCGGTGTCCCTCCCGGTCCACGTCGAGGCAGCTGACATTATGCCTCGGCGCGTCTTCCGGGTATCGCGGCTCCAGCGCTGTGAGTGGCTGGAGCCGCGATTCGTCACTCCCGCGCATGCGTGCAGGAGACTTCTTTCCGGAAAGGTACGGCGTCCGCCGGGCCTTCAGCTAATAATCCCCTGTGCGCATGCGCCGCTGTAGTCAGCGGCGCAGTGCAAGGGGAATATCTCCTAAACCGTAAAGGTTTCTTTCTTTCTTTTACCTACAGGTAAGCCTTATGCCGCGTACACACGACCGCTTTTCATGTCAAGAAAAAAAACGTCGATTTTCTCGACGTTATTTTTCTTGTTTCCTCTCAAGCCTGCCTTGCCTACACACGATCGTGCAAAAAACTGATCTAGCAAAGCGCGGTGACGTCCAACACGTACAACGGCACTATAAAGGGGAAGTTTCATTCTGTTCGCGCCACCCTTTTGGCTGCTTTTGCTGATTTCGTGTTTCCGCGTGTTAGTAAAAGTTTGGGAAGAGACGATTCGTGCTTTTCAGTCTTCGTGCTTGAAAGATCGTTTTCGGGAGTTCAGTTTGTGCTTGTGGGTTCGTATCTGGCTTTCAGTGCGTGTAGTGAGTTCGTATCTGTTTTTGCAGTGCGTTCTTGTCCGCGCGTTACTGTTTTTCAGCTCGTTCTTCATAGGCCTTGCTGTTCTTCAGTGCGTTCTTTTAGTTCGTTCTGATTAGACGACCGTTTTGAAGCCATGTTGCGCGTACGTTCTCGTCGCTGAGATCGTGCTGTGCTTGCTGCTGGGCTTGTTGCTATGTCCCAGATCCGGTCCATGAGGAGGGTGAGAAGGAGTTCATGGACCAAGAATTGGTTGCTCCAGAGGGACCAATTATGTCATATGCCTCTGCTGCGGGAGATCCGGGAGAATAACCCTGATGATTTCAGGAATTTTCTTAGGATGTCTGACCCCGTTTTTCAGCAGCTCTTGGCTTTGGTGTCCCCCTATATCACCAGGCAGGGCACCGTTATGCGGGAAGCCATTACTGCTGAGCAGAGGCTCATCGCCACGTTGCGATACCTTGCGACTGGGAGAAGCTTGCAGGACCTCAAGTTCTCGACAGGCATCTCCCCCCAGGCTCTGGGCGTCATTATCCCAGAAACCTGCTCTGCCATTATCCAGGTCCTTCAGGAGGACTATCTTAAGGTAAGTTTTCTCCTTTATAAACATCACAATCTATGTTTTTTTTATGCTTGCTAATGTATAGTATATTTTGAACTGTCTCTAATTACCATGATTTGAATATGCTGTGAATGTCCCCTTTGTCCCCCTGCATGTTGTAAGCTTTGAATGTTCTATGTTTTTGTGCTACATGCATATTTTTGGGTCAAGCAATCTCCAGCATTAGATCCTGGGCCCAAACACACCTAGCCTAGTCAATCCTCATTTTAGTTTTGTACGCTCCATTGTAGTGCTTAGATTGCCTGATTCCCCCCCCCCCCTAATTTTTTAAGTTTGTCTAATCTACCCAAATAAATTACATTGTACTATAGATTTTAATTATGATGTCCCCAACTCATCTCAACCCCTCCACCCTCTCCGAATTTCTCAGGTCCATCAGAGTGGGTGTTGTTTTTGTTGCTTATTTTTCTATCTTATTCAAGCGGACCTCCATCCTAAATTTTGTGGGTCCGCTCATTGTAACCCTCCCCCGGTGTCAAAATTTACAACTTTCATGGGGGAGGGGGGTGAAGATACCTGTTTAAACCAGGTATTTTCACCCACATCCGGGAGTCATCTCTGGGGCAAATCTGCCTGAGCCAAGTCACTTCCCGCAGAAGACCCGTAGTGTTCTTGGAAACACTTGTCTCACAGAACACAGGAGGACCAGTCTGAACTGCGCAGCGCTTCTCGTACATGTGCGTTTGGGAACCGGGCAGTGAAGCCGCAAGGCTTCTCTTCCTGGTTCCCTCACCAAGGATGGCAGAGGGGGCAGCAGAGTGACGAGCAATTGTTCGTCCTCTTGCTGCGGACGTTGCTGGACTCCAGGACAGGTAAGTGTACAATTAGCAAACCTCTGCAGCTGCTGTAGCTGGAGCTGCTGTGTTATTTTATAGTATTTTGGCTGCGTAGCTCCGCTCTAAAATCCTCCTTCCAAATTAATGCTATCCTCATGTTTTGCCCAGAGTGTTTTGTGCTAACATGCTTGCAATGTATAGGTACTAATTATTTTTTTTAATTTTTTTTTCCTTTGACTCCACAGTTACCATCGACGCCACAGGAATGGCAGAATGTGGCATCTGATTTTTCTCAGCGGTGGAACTTTCCCAACTGTGGAGGAGCCATTGATGGCAAGCACGTCCGCATCGTGCCACCAGCCCATTATGGGTCCTTTTTTTGGAATTACAAAGGCTTCCACAGTATTGTGCTCATGGCGGTGGTGTCTGCGAACTATGAGTTCCTATTTGTTGATGTTGGGAAAAATGGGCGGATGTCTGACGGTGGTGTTTTCGCCCAGACAGAGTTTGCAGACCGGCTTCTTTCAGAGGACCTGGCATTGCCACCTGCTGAAGATAATGAACATGGCCTCCCGTTTGTGTTCCTGGCAGATGAGGCTTTTGCGCTTGGACCACATTTGATGAGGCCTTTTCCCCAAAGGTCCCTCACCCCTGAGAGGAGGGTGTTTAATTATCGTCTGGCCAGAGGGCAAAGGGTGGTGGAAAACGCCTTTGGCATCATGGCCAGTCGCTTCCGGCTTTTTCTGACTGCAATAAACATGGCGGAGTATAAATGGAACCATTTGGTCATGTGTTGTTGTATACTGCACAATTTTTTAAGCAAACACTCCACAAATTATCTTGCTACAGTTGACCTTCAGGGCACACAGGGTTTGGATGGACCATTGCCAGCCCAGTTAGCTGGCCCTACAGGCTTGGCCCCCCAAAGCGGCCGTGATGTGCGGCAACGCTATGTCGAATATTTTATGGGTAGGGGGGCCATTGCAATGCCTGATCAGTTTTAAATCAATTTTGCTCATAATAAAAAATAATATACTGAAAACATCTTGTTTGCTTTTCTTTTGTTGTATTTGTTCTTTCTTCTAGGTCAGTGATGGTGAACCTTGCCACTCCAGATGTTTTTCAACTCCATTTTCCATGATGCTCAACTACACTGCAGAGTGCCTGAGTAACATTAGAAATGTAGTTCCAAAACATCTGTCCTCGGTTATACTAGTGCAGTTGTAGTCCCATGTTTTTTTCTAACAAGTAAATTACAAGCATTTATAGAGTCTAAACACACACATTTTGTTGGGGGGGGGGGGGGGCAACATTGATATAAGAAGCCACACATTGTTTAGTGATAAAAAAAAATTATGATTATAAAATTGGTAAGGTTTGTATCAAAATATAACCCAATTTTTTGGGGGAATTTATAAAATATTTGCTTTTTACAACTCAGTACAAAAATGTACAACACGAACAATATCCCTTTATAGAAATAAAACATTTCCCCCCCCCCCAAAAAATAAACTTTTTTTTTAGAATATATACAAGTTTTAAACACTCACAAGAATATGCTCAATTTTTTTAAGTTTTGTCTCCATCATTTTGTTTGTTTGGTACATCTGGACCAGGTTGTGTTTTATGGTTTGAACCTCTCGAGAGCAGACCCTCACTTCTTCAAGCAACATCTGGGCAGTGGCTCTGGTGAAGGTTGCTGTTGCCGCAGGCATTAAAGTCCCTTTAAGTTGTGAAAAGAAAATATCTTACTAAATATACAGGCCAACATCTATTACGTGAGGCTGTGGTGTATGACACTGACCTTGTGAGTTGCCATTTCCCTCTTCTGTCACATCCTGCAGTTGTGGGTCTTGAGTTGGTGGTGCGGGGTTTGCAGCCTCGTGTCTCTTAGCTCTTTGAATCCCTAGGAGATATAACCAAAAGGTAGACTTGTGTAACTAAATATATTTAGACGTGAAAGAGGAATCTTAATCATTCTTGGAAAGTGTGTTACAATTGTATTACTGTTAATTTTGGAGAAGATGAACACATGATTGTATCCATTTCCCAAGATGGTAGATTAATCTCTTTAGGTCATGTTTCACACATGGAAACACACCAGGTATCCACTGGATCACCTGTGTGTGACACCATCAAAAGGTTGTTCTTGTGGCCCACACTTGTGCTAATGAGTCCAGATGTGTAAGCAGCTGCTGAGCATACTCTTGTAAACGTACACTGAATCTAGTTACATTAGCCAAATATAATTACCAACAACTACACAAACATGTTTATAATTACTTCTCACATAAACATTTCATGATGTCCTGTTTCATGTTCTTGGGCACAAGAATCCAACGTTGAAATCCTCGTTCAATACCACCCAAACGATGTTTTGGTGGAATACATTGCTAAAAACATTTGAACCTGCCGATTATTTTGTGATTGATAAAATGTCGTACGAACAATGATGAATCGTGGCAAAAGCTTGTGATTGAGTGAACGTTTGAACGACCATTTATACGATCGATTCGTGTGGCCAAAAACATGAAACATGACATTTTTCACTGTAATACATACATTATTTTAAAAACACATGCAACACCACGTTATTAGGCAAAATCACATTTAATGTTAATCTACTTACTTTTTTTGATGACTTTTTTGATCTTTTTATATTGATCCGGCTCACGCAACTTAATGTCCGACCATCGTTTCCGGATCTGTTCCCGCGACCTGCGAACCCCAAATTTTTCAAAGAGCGTTTTGACCACTTTATCCATGATCTTGGCCTTCACTTGATTTGGCTTTTTGTAGGGCCCATGTTTGGCGTTGTAATCATCCCGGAGCAATATGGTGACCATCTCCACCATCTCCCCAAAGCTCATGTTAGTGGCTTTATACCTTCTGGGTCGGTGCCTGCTTTCTTCCCCACTTTCCACATCCTGTTGATTCGCCGCCATGTTTACACTCTCCGTCATTAAGGAGTAGCGAGAAGGGGCGGGGAAAGTAGTGTAACGAACGTCAGGGGCGGGAAAGCGTGCGGAGCGTCACGCATGCGCACTGTATATAACTCCAAAAAACATCGTTGAAAGCGACGTTCAGTGAGTGGAAGAAGGTCGGAGGAGACGAACGTGTAGATCGCGGGTACGTAACATTTTTCTTACTTGATATGGCTGTGTCCAGGAGCATTAAACCTAGAAACATTCATTCACTGTATGTTCGGGGCCGGAGTTGGGCAATATGCATGTAACTTGGCGCTTGCTTCCCGTGCTGTTAGTACTGGCCGTGCACAAAGTGTCATTTTTGAATTGGGACTATAAACTTTGAAAAGTCAATCGCGGCTCTAAATGAATTCTTGCCTCCCGGCAAATGGCTAGACTTTGAAAACTGATTTGTACCTGAAAAAAAAAAACGTGGGGTTCCCCCAAATTCGAGTTGCAGGCCCTTCAGGTCTGTCAAGGATTTTAAGGGGAACTCCACCCCCAAATCAAGAAAAAAAAGGGCGTGGAGTCCCCCCCAAAATCCACAACAGACCCTTTATCCGAGCACGCAACCTGGCCGGCCGCAGGGGAAGAGGGGGGGACGAGAGCGCCCCCCCCTCCCTCCTGAACCGTACCAGGCCACATGCCCTCAACATGGGGAGGATGTCCCCATGTTGATGGGGACAAGGGCCTCATCCCCACAACCCTTGCCCGGTGGTTGTGGGGGTCTGCGGGCGGGGGGCTTATCGGAATCTGGAAGACCCCTTTAACAAAGGGGACCCCCAGATCCCGGCCCCCCCTATGTGAATTGGTAAGGGGTACATTGTACCCCTACCATTTCACGAAGAAAGTGTACAAAATGGAAAAAATTACAGTAGTCAGTTTTTGACAATTCTTTTAATTTTTAGTTTGGCTTTCTCCCATCTTCTTCCTTCTTCTTCTTTTCTCGCTTCGTGTTTCTTCCTCCATCTTCCTCTTCATCTTCCTTCTTCCTTCGGTGTTCTCGTCCGCATCTTGCTCCGGGTTCTTCTTTCTCCGGCCGCTCCGTTTGAATTGGAGGTTCCGCTGTGGGACGCTCAGTTCATCAGTTCTCCTCTTGGTCCGGTGACCCCGCCTCCCTCTGACGCACAGAGATTTCACAGGTACTTTTCTCGTGCAGTCAGAGGGGGGCGGGTCCCCCGACTCGCAGCGGACCTAGAGGAGAACTGCCTAACTTTGCGTCACACAGCGGGAAACTCAAATTCAAACGGAGCAGCGGGAGAACAAAGAAGAAGCCGAAGCAAGATGCGGACGAGAAGCCCGAAGCAAGAAGGAAGATGAAGATGAAGAGGAAGATGGATGAAGAAACTCCAATGCAGAAAAGAAGAAGGAAGAAGATGGTTGAAAAACAAAACCAATAATAAAGGAATTGTCAAAACCCGTGTAGTGTCATTTTTCAGATAATGCCATTTTTTAAGGTGAAATGGTAGGGGTACAATGTCCCACATTACCATTTCACATAGGGGGGGGCGGGATCTGGGGGCCCCTTTGTTAAAGGGGTCTTCCAGATTCAGATAAGCCCCCCGCCCGCAGACCCCCACAACCACCGGGCAAGGGTTGTGGGGATGAGGCCCTTGTCCCCATCAACATGCGGACATGCTCCCCATGTTGAGGGCATGTGGCCTGGTACGGTTCAGAAGGGAGGGGGGGCTGCTCTCTCATCCCCCCCTCTTCCCCTGTGGCCGGCCAGGTTGCGTGCTCGGATAAGGGTCTGTTCTGGATTGGGGGGGGGGACTCCACGCCATTTTTTTAGGGAATTTGTCGGGGAGTTCCCCTTAAAATCCTTGACAGACCTGAAGGGCCTGGTATGGATATTTGGGGGAACCACAATGCTTTCCCAATGTTTGTATCAATGACTTTTCTAGGTATTGCAATTGACAGGAGACAACAATTAATTATACCCAAGAGTGAATTTAGGGATAATTTAAATGTAATAAAAAATGACACTTGGTGCAGGGACAGTTCGAGGTACTCCTTTATTTTTGGGGAGTCCTTTTATTCACCCTATTTACAGGGCTTAATCTACTTAAATGGGGTTTGGTTTCGGGTAAAGTCAGGTCACTAACTCTTGCTTTTTACAAAGTTAGCTAAAAAGAGTTCAACACAAACATCCAGGTGTCCACTCAACTCTATGATGACTGATCAATTGCTACGTTAGTGGCCTATATATGGTTAGAAAGATTTGGAGTAGTCCTGACTGACATTCCTTTTTTGGTTTTGGGTTTTGAATTGCACAGATAATGAAGGCATTTAAGGACCCCGATTTTATGCTGGAATTCCTCCAAAGATGGAAGAATCTTCCAATTTTATGGAAGACTAAAAATAAAAATAATAAAAATAAAGAAGCCAGGAAGAGAGCACTGGAGACCTTGCTGGAATTTGTGAAAACTCAGATCCCCACAGCAACACTACAGGATCTGAAGAACAAAATTGGGACCATTAGGGGCACATACCGGGCTCAAAGGAATAAAGTTCAAAAATCCCTGCGGTCAGGAGCAGGTGCAGAGGACCGATACATACCAAATCTGTGGTACTATCAGCACCTGAGTTTCCTTGATGAACATCTGGAATCCAGGGAATCACTTTCCAGCCTTCCACCCAGAACGACCTCCAGCCTTCCTTGCAGCCAACCCTCCAGCCAACCCTCCAGCCTTCCCTCCAGCATTCCATGCAGCCAAGCCTCCAGCCAACTTGAGGTCTCTTTGGAGGAACAACCTCAAGTCCTGGAGGAGCCGGATTTAAATATTTGGAGCCAGGTATAATATTTCACAAAATATTTAGAGTAATAAAAGTTGAATGTTGAAAAAGTTTAACAAAAAGTGTGAAAAATGTTAACAGTTTCAAAAAAGTGTCTGACATATCAATAGACAGCAGTGGCCACAAATTAAGGGCACCAAAAAGAAATATACTGGTGTCAGAATGATTGACTTTAATATTTATTAGCATTCAATTACCAAATGTCATGAGGAGACAAATGTGTGTGAAAGATGAAGGCAAAACTAACTCGATGTACCTTTTTTTTACAGGATGAGGAGACAGGCCCCAGTGGGAGACACGAGGAGGCAGGTGCCACTGGAAGCCAGGAGGAGGCAGGCCCCAGTGGGACCCAGGAAGAGGCAGGCCCCAGTGGGACCCAGGAAGAGGCAGGCCCAAGTGGGACCCAGGAAGAGGCAGGCCCCAGTGGGACCCAGCACAACACCAGGCCCCAGATCCCTCTGCTGCGGATTCCTGCAAAAAGATCTAGGAGGCTGGTTCAAATGGAGGAGGAGACACAGGCCCTAATTAGGGAGGCTACTGCTGCACTCTGAGAGCCCCCCACCGCTGCAGAGGGATTTGCTGCCCTTATTGGGGAGAAACTGCCACAAATGGGACTGGACCAGAGGCTGAAATGTGAAACCCTTATATTGAAGGTGGTCAATATGGGCCTGTTGAACAAACTAAAGGAGTTCACAGACGTTGTGGACCTTTCCTATTTTTTTGCACAAGTTCCTGCCCCACTCCATGCTCCTGCCCCACTCCATGCTCCTGTCCCAGGCCCTGCTCCCATCCCAGACCCTGCTCCTGCTCCAGTCCCTCCTCCATGGACACAGCCTCCAAGGAAGGCTGCAGGGAAGGTCAAACAAAAAAGACAAAAATGAACCCAGGATATGTGCCTCACATGGGGCCAGTTTTGGTCTTCACATGCTTTGGTGTTTGTTGTGGTGATCTGGGTGTGCACTAATTTCAGCAGGGTCTCCAGTGCTGTCTTCCTGGCTTCTTGATTTGTAGTTTACATATGGTTTTGTTTTGGCTTACCTTTTAATTTGTTATTAGGCCATAATAAATGTGAATTTTTTTGGAAGATACAAAATTAACATGTGTTTTTCTTCTAAATAGCCAGTTTGTAAGTGAGTAGGCAGGGACAGTGGATAAAAAATTGAGAAATTAACAAGGGACACTAACCTCATTGAGGCAAAATTAGAATAAAGAATAATGTTGTGGTAACTTGACACACTCCAAAATAGCAAATAATATGTAAAAACAGTCTAAAATCTAAGACCACAAATTTAAGCACCAAAAAAAATAAAAAAATAAAAATTAAAAAGTTTTAGGTATTTAGGGAGATCTGGCTCCCCAAAATAGAGATTAATCATGATAAAACAAAAAATCATAAAGACCAAAGATTGTCCTAACTCTGGGAGAATATCAGCAGCAAGAGAATTGGAATATTGCAGCATTTAGAACGAAGAAAAGAATGCGCTGCATTAAACGATGTAATATTTTCATGCATGACGAATGTGCCATCTCCATTCCGAACAGTAGTTTTACCAGAACGAGCGCTCCCTTCTCCTCACTTGCTTCTGATCATGCGCGCTTTTTTAACGTCGTTAAAGCCTACACACGATCATTTTTCATGATGAAAAAAACGACGACCTGAAAAACGGCGTGAAAATTTAGAACATGTTCTAATTTTTCTCGTCGTTTTTAATGCCGTTTTTCTCGTTGAAAAAAACGACATAAAGCCCACAGACGATCGGTTTTCTCGGCGAGAAAAAAAAATGACGTTATTCTCGTCGAGAAAAGCGGTCGTGTGTACGCGGCATTAGTATAGGCTTACCTGTAGGTAAAAGTAAAAAAAAAGACCATACAACCGCTTTAAGAAGAAAATGAATGCAGCAGTCACACATAAGAGTTGGTAAACTGCAATATGTTTTTTGTCCTTATGTTTATTGTTTGAAGTGTGAGGTGAAGAAGCAGTACAATGAGCCAATCAGTTCATGTGCTGAAAAAAAGAAAGCAAGAGATGAGCTAGAACTGTGCTGCTTCTCCTTTCACTGTCCAGTAATAGGCTGGGCTAAGGGGAAGTGGGTTGAATGATTCTGGCCATCAGACTGAGGACAATGGCAGAAAAGCTGAATATTGCAATATTTTGATTTTGCCTTTAGTACCACTTTAAAGCCGAACTCTTGTTTTGTGTTTTTATGTTTTATTTGTAAAATGATGTGTTATTATGCCCAGCATCTTTTGTGATTCATACCTCTCTGCCAGACAGCACAGTCAGGAGGGTGACACTATTTTATATGATAGATGAGAGAAATACAGTTGTGTAACCTTCACACCCACAGCTTGCTGATTGAAGGAAGAACAGCACACTGATAAGACATCAGATCACTCTGCTCCCTCTCCTCTTGTCAGCAAGTGTTCTGTCGGCATTAAAGCATTCAGATCACCTGATTGGATGCTAGTTCTGGCCCTCCCTCTCCCTGTCTAAGTGCTGCTGTACAAGGTATGACAGAGGCTGCTATCAAGACAGATTCATAGACTTATGCTAGGTCAGTCTTAAAGCGGAGGTCCACCCAATTTTTTTTTTAAAAGCCAGCAGCTACAAATACTGCAGCTGCTGACTTTTAATAAATGGACACTTACCTGTCCAGTGCGCCCGTGAAGTCGGCAGCCGAGGCCGAGCAATCGCTCGTCTCTCGGCTGCCCCCGCCGCCATCCTCAGTGAGGGAATCAGGGAATGAAGCGTTGCGGCTTCACTGCCCGGTTCCCTACTGCGCATGCGCGAGCCGAGCGGACCGCCCTCACTGGTCCCCGCTGTCTCCTGGGAACTGTGTGTTTCCCAGAAGACAGTATGGGGGGAAGTGGAGTGACTCCCGTGGGACTCATTCCCGGAAGTGGGTGCAAATACCTGTATTATACAGGTATCTACACCTCCTCCGCCCTGAAAGGTGCCAAGTGTGACACCGGAGGGGGGGAGGTTCCGAAAAGCGGAGGTTGACTTTTTGTGTGGACCTCCGCTTTAATCCAGCCCCCATCCTACTTTTTGACTACCTGTATGAAGTAAAAACCATAAAAACAAGCCCTATACATATTGTGAAGGACTAGCATCAAATGTAGAGCTTGAAGGACACCGCCACTCGCTGGTTCTTCTTTTTAAGGGCTTTGTTTGCCCATTTTTATTAAAAGAAGTCAAAACAAAATGAAAGGTTTCCCTCGCAGGGGTTTCAGTACTCCTTTTCAACAACAAAATGACATTCAGCCTCCTGGCTTATACATACAGCAGTGCTGCCCAGGCCTTCCACTTCAGGCTCTTGTCTGTCTCCTATAGACTATTCCATCTGCAACACCATCCATTTGGATAGCAGCCCCTTGCTGCTCTGACCCTCAGACCTGGGTCTCTGGCTTCCACTGTGCACACAAGCACTCTCTGACTTCTCCAGTGCACACTTGCACTCTATGGCTTCCCCAGTGCACACCTGCACTCGTCGGGAGGGTGGGGCCCAGAATGCTGGTCCTGATTCTACTATCAGGCCCACACACACCTGAACAATCAGTGTGCAGTTGAGTCTCAAAACCCGGATCCAGGACTGGGGATTTCATCCCACCCGGATCTCTAAGAAATCCCCAAGCTCCGGGTCCCAAAGTGGATTTTAGTAAATCATGAGGAAACTGAAAAGCCAGTTTCCTCCCAAACAAGCAAATACCCTGGAGCCCCTCAACCTGCCTGGTTGAGAATCCTGTATTCATACACTGGTGGGGTACCACACTACCACATACCCTCCCCCCTTGTTTCGATCCGGAGGGAGGAACACCAGCACCCATCATTATGGTTGGGACACCTCTGTGCTGGCTGTCAGCCACGTAGGCCCAACCTTTTTTCCGGGTGCGCTTCCAGGTATGTCCCACCCTGGATCTTAACAAGGTCCTATATTTCCCTATACTCAGCCTTCTCCCTCTTCTTTTGGGTTCCATAAGCACTGCCTCTCCTGAAATTTTAACAGGGCACCCCTGGTCTTTCTACCAACCCTTCTGCCTCCACGCTTCAGGTTCCCAGGTTTCCCAATACCTTTGGACACCACACTGTCATGTACCTTTAACAAACTATTTGGTTCATCATTGACAGACATATTCAAACCAACATTACACCTCTCAACGTTGCACAGATCACCAATGCCTTTTTTTTTCAGCATTTGCTAGGGCAGCGTCTGCAGAGGGCACACATAATGGAGGGCCGCCATTACCCACGGGAACCTCACAGGACGTCACCTCCCCTGGGTTCACCCACTCTGCAGGCAGCTGTCCTACCACTTGACCTGTTCTGATGCCATCTGTATTTTTATCCACCTGAACAGACAAGCTCTTGTCTGATCCACATACCATTTTTACCGCACTTCTTATCCGTTTCCCTGTCTCGGGGACCTTATTAGGTTTGTTGAATACTTTTGTTAGAAACCATACCCTTGGCTCCAGACCTGAGGAGGGACCACACATAGGCGAGAGATTAAATTCCGCAGGACTAAAGCCAAGTTCTACCTCACCTGTTGTCCAACACTCCATGGGTAACTGATCTAACAGATGACACTGATCTAGGCACAAACTACTTCTTTCTGATGTACACATTACATTGCTGCAGCATTCACCTATAGCACTTTTTCTCACAGTGTCTCCGGGTACTTTAAGTTGTACCTCTTTCTGAGTAATAGAAAGCATCTCTGCTATTGCTGCATCTATTCTGGGCCCTTCCTTCTCATGAGATTTAGCGGCTGAGACAGTATCTACGCCCTCTACTGACCACTGCTCAGCTGCACCTTGGAGCACACCAGCAGAGATGTTTCCAGTCACTACACCAGCCGGAGAGACCTTTGATGACTCCAACAGTTCTGAGCGCCTTCCAGGCCACTCAGTAACTGGGAGCACCCCCTTAGAGAACCTCAGAACTATTTGCCACACTGTTAACAAGCTTCCCAGCACAGCCTGTACCACCTGGCTCCACCTATTGGTACCACGCAGCACCACCTGGTCCGACTGCGGTGGAGACACCCAAGTGTACAGTGAGGGCACTTTTACCAACTCCAGCATTTCTAATAAAGTTTTTGTCAACTCTATGCAACCAATGTCTAAATGCGTGACCTTTTTGGGAACCTTTCCCCTGTCCGAGACTTGGAGGGGCTCATCCATTGCAGCTTGTGAGGTTGAGACCTTTGAAGAGACCACCATCTTCTTGAAGGTACCCCTCATCCCAGCCTGTTGCTCCCCTGGAGCGCTGTCAGACACATGTCTCCTCTTCACCTCTAACGCTACACCAATGAGCCTCTGCGAGTCAACATTAGTCACATTGTCAACTTGCCACTTGCCACTATTTAGTTGCTGGGCCGTGGACAACCCATCTGCCATGCCTGCGCCCAGAACCGTTCCTTCAGACTGGAGGGCATCAGCCTTTGCAGGGGCTGGCGTGCCCTTGAGCACTGGCCATTCTGCGATCCCTCCACTGGGCACCGCAGGTGTTCTGTCCACAACTCTGTCACACATCATTGCTTCGTAATTCCTTGTCACTTGGCCTAGTGCCGCAACTGCTTCCTTGCACCAATCATCCCAGTTTCCTGTGGTTCCATCACTGGTGCTCCACAGCACTGCATCACCTGCTCTAGAAGGCCCAACAGGAACCTGGGATTCACTAGCCAAAACAACACACTTGTCACTTCTATCTACCTCACATTGTGACAATATTTTTTTTCTCACATCACACTGGGAGATTGCATCCTCAATCAAGGCAAGGTGCAATACCTTATTTTGAACACCTTGCTTTGGTGGCGCTACAGACACATACAGCTCTTCATTTTCAGCTTTTGCAGGCTGATCTAACCCCTTGACAACTGGGTTACACTTAGAGTTGTGGGGCTGCGCCCACACACACTCACTATGTAATACAGTCTTTCCTTATTTCACCAGAGTAGCACCACAACCCTCCTGGAAAACCTCTGGCTCCAACACATGGAGGCCCCATGAGAGTTCCCTGGACAATCCTGCGCTTCTGGTTGTCATGGGAGATATCCTACTCCCATCATTGGTAGTAAACACATTTCCAACATTTTCAGACATGACACTAAAGGAAACACATTTTTCAATGTCATGATCACCAATACCATCACATTTGCCAACAGTAACAATTGTGTCAGCATAACCATTAGAATTTTCACTACGTGTAGACATAACTGCTACTTTTGTGGATTGTATATTACCCACCAAAGCCTCTGAGTGACTCCTCACAGCGCCCTCCATTTTTAAAGGGGCACCCTTTCCTACATGGGCAGCTCCAAAGTTGACCTGGGGAACGCTCGGCTCCGTCACTGCAGGCTTTTTGGAAGTCTCCCTGGGCAACCCTGCAGTACTTGTCACTAGGGAACATGGCACAAGCACTGTTTTGGTCACCCCTAACTCTATTTTCCCAGCCACCTGCTGGACTATAGCAGGCACATGCAGAGTCCCCATGTCCTTTCCAGTCTTTAGCCCTGCGGCTAGTTGGGCTTTATTTTGTGCCTCCCCACTGCTCTGGGTAGCACACTGCCGCAAGTCTATGTCCATTGGCACTGCGGATCTCCCCACTGGATCTACTCCCACTTCACTGGGTTCAGTACCATAAACTGGAACAGTCTTACCATTTTCAGTGGCTGGCCTCATAACCTTCACTTGAGTGCGCTGTCTCTCAGCTGTATCCATACCAGTTACTGTCTCTTTGGGGCCATATGGCGACACTGCAGCCTTTCCAGACTCTTCAGCGGTGTTCCAGAACCTTGGGCAAGTAAAGATCCCATGCCCCACTTGACCACATTCCAAGCACGGTACTGGACGCTGAAATTTAATTTCTTGGCATCTCCTCAATGCCTGGCTCTCTCCAACATGCTGTATTGGCTCCTCCGGAAGCCACTTGTCACGACCCATGGGAGGCACACCCCTTGGTCCACAGACAGCCCGACTGGCCTCCTCTGTGTTGCTATGGGCAACCACTCTCTGTCCTGGCCTTTGATCAGCCTCTCTTCTGGCATATAACACAGGCTTCTCAGACCTTTGTTTTGCTAGGTAGCTTTGCACTGGAGCCAAGGACAAAAGGCACTTGGAGACTGTATGCCCCCACTCACTGCACCGCAAACAGCGCACTTGGTTCCATGTCTTGTCAGGGTTTCCCACCCTGCATCTGCTGGACCCTGTCTCAAGCTGTGTCACTTTCACACTTTTCGCAACAGCTGCTGGTTTAACTGCAGCAGCGTTGCCTGGGGCAACAACACCCCTCTCCCAGGCATGGACATTCGGCAGCTCTCTTTTTGTATGGAAGGTTGGCTTGCCTTCCACTTTAGCTTGGTCCAATCCTGCCAGGTGTCGCTTGCACCAATCCACTGCAGATTCAAACGCTGGTGGACTCTCCACACTAGCAGTCATCTGTGCATTCATTGCACCAGGGTTGCTAGGGACAACAGCAGCCCTCTTTTCCCTTGGAAAACTCTGTTTAGCCCTGTATGGGGTTCGATCAGGCGGTAACAACCCCTCCAGCCACAGAGCTCTTTCTCTTGCTTCAGCAAGGATCGCCTCCTTTTTCTGCTTTGGCCGCCCCATCCTTGCGGTGTTGCACACAGCAACCAGTAACACAGTTCACAGCAGAGGGAAGAAAATGTGATTCTCCTTTCACAGGTACACAACCTGCATGCAACACAGTCCATCAAACTTCTGTGCAATGCAGTTTGCCTGGCTGTCACACACAGCTAGCAGCAGTTCACTGCAGAGAAAAAAAAATTGACTTTTTGTTCACAGGTACACCACCTGCAACAAATTGGAGCACTGTCTCTTTAAGGCTAGTTTACCTTTCGCTTGCAGGTTCTCTTCACCTGCACACACACAGATTATGCAGTCTCATGCACCAAAAACACAGTTCATATAACAGATGAACTTACTTGATTGTAGGGATCTCAGATTGTGCCAAAATTCTCCGCCACTTGTGAAGGACTAGCATCAAATGTAGAGCTTGAAGGACACCGCCACTCGCTGGTTCTTCTTTTTAAGGGCTTTGTTTGCCCATTTTTATTAAAAGAAGTCAAAACAAAATGAAAGGTTTCCCTCGCAGGGGTTTCAGTACTCCTTTTCAACAACAAAATGACATTCAGCCTCCTGGCTTATACATACAGCAGTGCTGCCCAGGCCTTCCACTTCAGGCTCTTGTCTGTCTCCTATAGACTATTCCATCTGCAACACCATCCATTTGGATAGCAGCCCCTTGCTGCTCTGACCCTCAGACCTGGGTCTCTGGCTTCCACTGTGCACACAAGCACTCTCTGACTTCTCCAGTGCACACTTGCACTCTATGGCTTCCCCAGTGCACACCTGCACTCGTCGGGAGGGTGGGGCCCAGAATGCTGGTCCTGATTCTACTATCAGGCCCACACACACCTGAACAATCAGTGTGCAGTTGAGTCTCAAAACCCAGATCCAGGACTGGGGATTTCATCCCACCCGGATCTCTAAGAAATCCCCAAGCTCCGGGTCCCAAAGTGGATTTTAGTAAATCATGAGGAAACTGAAAAGCCAGTTTCCTCCCAAACAAGCAAATACCCTGGAGCCCCTCAACCTGCCTGGTTGAGAATCCTGTATTCATACACTGGTGGGGTACCACACTACCACAATATATTATCTGCACCACTGTTTGTAGTAGAAAAGTAACATTACAAATCAAATGTTATACGTAAGTACACAACATGCCAATTGTTCCAATTGAATATCATCACACATTAATGTCCTTGCACCTTATACTCCCAAATATCATCGCCACCATTACCACCATTCCTCAATATGTCCAGTGTAAACCAGCTTGCAAGTGTACTCACAATGAGCCCTTTACTGGGCTGGAGTGGAATTAAAAAAAAAAAAACGATTCCAATATGATTCCAATATAAATGTAGACAGTTAATGCAAAACATTTCTCTATACTCCAAAAATGGCCTAAAGTGGAGCTCTCTCATTCAACATAAATTATTTTTCATCCTTTCATTTTTCATTTTTCATCTTTATGCTGCTAGCATTGGTAAATCGACAGGAAGTTACATTATATATATATATTTTTTTACATTTCTTCTGCTGCTTTTTGGTTTCTGGCCTAAGCTAAAATGATGTCATACATCCCAGAAGTCTACATGGTCATTTTTCTTCCTCTTACATCTGAAGGAAGGAAGGTGGGGCTTTCTCAGCTAAGCACACTCCCCTGCTTGCATGCCTGTTTTAAAGGCAGATGGATTCCAGGACGTAGATGCTGCAAAGTAATTTCTCCACAAAATAAAACACGGAGACATAGATGTATGGGTGAGTTTGCTCTGAATATTAAAAATTAATATTAAACAGTTTTTTCGTTTGTGGTGCTCAGATACAGTTTAGTTCCACTTTAAGTATATGTATAAATGACAACCATAACATAATAAATTGTATCATGCTTCTACAACTATACATACTATGTTTATAACTGAATGCTTATATATATTTATCAGCTACGGTCTATGGAAACAGCATATTATAGCTAGCTTAACCTTCTCCCTAAGGGGTTCTAACTGACTCCTGAGAAACAAACAATTGCAACAGTCATGGTTCTATTTCTCTAAAGTTACTGATATTTAAGGCATGTTTTGTTACCAGATTTCGTGGATATTTTACATTTAATAAGTCTTCAAACACATTTGTTATGAGGGTGATCTTAGTCATTAAGTGTTGTCATCTGGTTATAAGACAGATATCGAGGGATAAGTCCTGTACATATACACATTGTGGATACTTCAGGGCTTCAGTTATTATAGTGATAACTAAGGCCAGCCATACACCATTCGAATCTCAGCAGGAACCAACATAAATTCGAACCGTTAATGGGCAGGCTGAATGTACCAAGTTGATCAATCAATTTGGGTACAACCAGCCTGCCAGATTACCTTGCAATTATTGCTAGCAATATTTGATGGCCCACCAGGATAACCCCCCCCCCCTCCAATGGGACCAGTAATTGAGTTCAAATCATGCTGCTGCCAATATATCAGTCCAAGAGCTCTAGTACTTTCTTTATGCATTACCATCATTATGACATTAAGGGCCCCTCTATACTTTGCTGGTCTGTTTCAGTGCATTACTGTACTTCTGTTAAAGTGTGTGTTAACGTACGTTGCAATATGGCACTCTATACATTTTGACTAGGGTGCCAATACATGGCAGCAGACAAAAAAAGCTGGACCTGCAACTTTTCATGCAGCATGTATGTCGTGGTTTCTTGTAGTGCAGGTGTATTGGAGGCTACTGTAGTTGTGCAGTGGGGTACCATTCTAAATAAATGACACCACACATACTGTCATGCATTACCGCACATTGCATCAAAGTGTAATAAAACATGCATTCTACCACATGTTACTGCGGGACATTGGTATGGCGCCAGGCTATGGCTTGTTTACCCAGGGCAGTGAAGGCCAATATAAATGATCTTGGCTCTGGACCCATGTCTGTCTTAAAGTAGCCCTGAGGGGGGCACCAGTAAAATGCACATTTGAAGCTGCTCCTGACTTTTGATTTACTTGTCTCATTATCTAATTTCACTGAGGCTGTTACAAAAATAAATCCAATTAATAATTTTAAAAGACAACAATGAGACAAGCAGTAAACAGTTCATTTATCATACTGTAGCCTCTCTTGCTTAGACTGTGATCTCCCAGGGGGCAGTACTTTTGGTTGGGGAAAAGCTCCAAGTCCCAGGAGTCACAGACTCTTTATGAATTCATGGTTTTGATGATGAACACTTCAACAGCAAGAGCATGGAGAACTGATAGTAGGCAGCCCGGCACATGCCAAGTATATGCTAATGAGAGGAGATAGTCTCGGGAGTTCCAACAAATCACTCATTGTCTGATGCAATTAGTCTGTTTTTCTCACAATATCAAATCATTCTAATTTTGTACAGATTTCCCCAGCTCCTATCCACATCACTTATGATTTGCTTTATGTGCAGAGGCACTTCAAACAGATAGAATTGAGAGAAATCCAACTTTTTGCAGGTTTTCGCTGTACAAGCTAAAAGTCATTCTTTAACCTTTTAGTATCAGTGTTTTCATTTGCTGATCTATCCTACCTCTACTTTTTTCTTTTGATGTGTATGTCCCCTTGGTGGAGATTTTCTTTCATTTCCTGTCTTGAGACATAACAGAAAGTGAGAGGAGATCTCTTTAAAGGAAGAAAAATCACTGGAACAAGTGTCTCCATTGGAAAAGTTCCTATTTATTCTTGTTCCACTGACACCTTAAACTTTTAGATATTTTCATACTTTCAGTCCTGGTAACAATGGCCATTGGAACAAAAAGAGAAAAAGAAATCTTCATAGCAGACTGTGACAAAAACCTGGAAGAGGTTCAAACCCTTCCCTACTTTATTCAAACAAAATAAAGATAGAAAACTTTGGCTTCAGGTACGCTTTTTATTAAAATTGGACCCAGGGCAGGGTAAAAAGTAAAAAAGCAGCTCAGGCTGCAATACTTACCTACAATTCAGAGCTATCCCTGGAGTACTTTTTCTTTGCCTGAGAATGTCAGTCATCCAGGTTTAATAACACATGGCATTCAACTTAAAAGGCTTGAAGACATACAATAATTGCAGGGTGTCATTGACCAGTCTTCTAAGGGACTTCACCACAGTACCCTTCAGAGTTGCTGATTTCATTACATCAGCACCACTCTCTGCATCAGGAGAAGACCACCCTGGGTTGGAGAGGAGGTGAAGAAGAAGACATCTGAAAAGAGTAAGTATAAAAAGAAATAATAATGAAAGAAGGTTTACCGCTCTGAAGGTTCAAAATCCCTCTAATTGCTCCCGCCTTGCTTCACTCACAGGTGCTGGCTCTGCTCTGATCCATGGAGAAAGAAACATTTCCTGGACTGCCGCACTCTGTTCAAACGTTTATTGTGAAAAAGTAAAAATCCCAAAAATATTCAATGACCATCCAAAACAATCAAACATGAAGAAGTGGACATGCAGGGAACAAGGCTAGCGCGTTTCACATCAAGACATGATAATATTCATTCACTCTCCAGCTATGAGTAAGCATCATGTCTTGATGTGAAACGCGTTAGCCTTGTTCCCTGCATGTCCACTTCTTCATGTTTGATTGTTTTGGATGGTCATTGAATATTTTTGGGATTTTTACTTTTTTACAATAAACGTTTGAACAGAGTGCGGCAGTCCAGGAAATATTTATTTCTCTATAAAAAAAATAAATAGCAAAACTTACAGCATAGGGGGCCTCTAGGGAGAAGGAGGCAAGTAGGGGGTGGTGAACTGAGCCTGGAATTGGGTTTTAGGTATCCAAACCAGTGTAAGGACTTGACAGGAGTGCTTAGGATGACCTTAGTTTGAGTTTTGTCCTTATTGCTACTGAGCTGTGCTCCTGTAATCAACCTGGGCTGTTCATAGTGGTTGTTAATACATTTTAAAGAATCACTGCATCAGTAAAGCTCCATTGTAATATCTGTTGTCTCTGTGTTATCATTCAGTAGAAAAGGAAAGTTGGCGCAAAGATAGGGTTATGAGGCAAGTAAGCTAAAACAACATAATGCACATACAATATCATCAATTTAAAAATGATGAAAACAAGGTATAGCATTATCAGTAATAATGGTCATAATTGATCAGTATGAAGAGAAAGTCCCGGTATAGAAAAAAAAAATCCATATATTAACCACTTCAGCCCCAGAAGATTTGGCTGCTCAATGACCAGGCCATTTTTTGCGATACGACACTGCGTTGCTTTAACTGACAATCGCGCGGTCGTGCGACGTTGCACCCAAACAAAATACCTTTTTCACCCACAAATAGAGTTTTCTTTTGGTGGTATTTGATCACCTCTGCGGTTTTTATTTTTTGCGCTATTAACAAAAGAAGAGCGCCAATTTTGGAAAAAACACAATATCTTTTACTTTTTGCTATAATAAATATCCCATTTTTTTAATCCCTTGTCGACCAGCTGCTGTCATTATCCACCATTACCCGGCCAGCCGTCGTAGCTGTACATCGGCTCCTTTAAGCGAAATAGCGGGGTGCCGATGTTCGTGACCGGCGGTTGCAATGACCGCCGGCCCTGCGTGATCGTGGGCATGAGAGGCAGAACAGGGACATGTGTGTGTAAGCACACACATCCCAGTTCTGTGAGGAGAGGAGATGCAGATCGTGAGTTCCTAATAGCTAGGAACCACGATCTGTCATCTCCTATATTCAGTCCCCTCCCCCCACAGTTAGCACACATACTAGGGAACACAGCTAACCCCTTGATCGCCCCCTAGTGTTAACCCCTTCCCTGCCAGTGACATTTATACAGTAATCAGTGCATTTCTATAGCATTCATTGCTGTATAATTGTCAATTGTCCCAAAAATGTGTCAAAAGTGTCCAATGTGTCCGCCATAATGTCGCAGTTCCGATAAAATCGCAATTAGTAGTAAAATAAATAATAATAATAAAAATGCCATAAATCTATCCCCTATTTTGTAGATGCTATAACTTTTGCACAAACCAATCACTATACGCTTATTGAGACCATGGGTGGCACTAATTACTAAATATGTGCACATATACATACACACACACATCTATATATGCGTGCATGTATATGCACACATGCATATATATATATATATATATATATATATATATATATATACACATGGGCACGCGCATGCAAATGTGGGCACACACACACGCGCACACGTGCACACATGCACATATACACACATGAGGGACATGTAAACATCTCTTGATGACTGTATATTGTGTGTAACTATTTTGATACTTGGTTACTTACCACCCTGCAGAGGGAGGTGGTGTAATCCCCCAAGGAAAATTATGGTGATGATGAAGGAAATGATGGGAAAGGAATGGGAATGGAAAGGGAAAGGTAAAAAGGGGAAAGGGTGATGGACGGAAAAAGGGAGGTGGGAGCAGCGAAAAGAAAGGGGAAAAAAAGGGAAAAAGCAGAAAAGGAAGGGAAAAGAAGGGAAAAGAAAGTGAAAAAAGAAGAAGAAGAAAACTACGGGACTGGGAAATACCTCAGAGACCTGAAACTATGCAAAAGAACATATTTAAATGTATGACTGTAACAATACATATAGTAAACACTAAGATTTAGATAACTGTATGGACCTCAATTTCTTTGTTGAGACCATAGGGCGTTAAAGTATTAAGAGTGTAAATCCAGAAAGTTTCTTGTCTGCACAGGCGTTGGAATCCTTCAGCTGGTGTATATTTATCTGGTATACATTCAATAATCCATACTTGGAGAGCAGAGATGGCGTTTGGATGATGAGGGTTGAAATGGCGTGACACACTATATTGTGGATTGTCCTCCTTAACTGCTTGACGGTGTTCCCCGAACCTAGCCCGCAGGGCTCTAATGGTTCTACCAACATATAGCATTCCCTACAGGACAGGCAGTACACAACATGTGTCGTGGAGCAATTGTAAAATGAGTTAAGAGTGAATGTTTTGCCGTTGGCAACAAAACTTTTTTTGCCATGGGAAACCTGTGAGCAAGTAAGGCACAATGCCTTATTACAAAGTACCTATTAATGGGATTAGTGTGAGTTGTTTCAGGATAGTTGTCTTGGATTGAGATTTTATTTAACTGGGCGAAATTTTACTTTTACTTTTAACATTCGGGGCCTAAACTTGGGTTAGATGGGGATCCTGTGTTAAAATTTACAAATGTTTTTTTAAAACATTTTCCATTTTCTTATGGCTAGCATAATATTGTGTAATGAATATAGTTACAGATTCAGAAGTCTATTTCCGCGAAATGGGCATGTTCTCTGTGTGATATGCAGAACATGCTTCATCCACAAGATAGGGGGGGGGGGGGTAACCTTTGTCAGGGATTTTTTTCTTTAAGAGAAGGCTCTCTGTCTTGTAATTGTCCAATCTAGTGCAATTGTGTCCCTGACGGTGGAATTGGCTCTTCAGGATGTTTTGAACCCATCTGGGATGATGGCAGCTAGTATAATGTAAAAATGAATTTCCAGCTGTGGGTTCAGTGTAATTTTTAATGGTTATTAACTGATTAGTATTAAATAGCTCTAAGTCTAGAAAACATATTGATCTGGGGTCAACTAAGGTAAGGTGAAGGTAAGACCGAAATTATTGGCAACAAATTCTGTGACTGAACTAACAGGGCCATCCCAGATGATTAGGATATGATCGATATATCTTCTGTAGAAGACCAGGTGTGCAGCAAACTGGTTATTAGCCCAGATACACCTGGTCTCCCACAACCCCATGGTCAGGTTGACGCAACTTGGAGCAAAATTGGTCCCATAGTTGTGCCTTGTTTTTGAAGATAATAGTCCCCCTCAAACAAGAAATACTTGTATTTCAGAAAAAAACGTGTGGCTAGAAGAATGAAGTCTATTTGTTGTGCGTTGAGGAAGGATCCTTCCTCAAGAAAATGAGCCACCGTCTGGAGACCAACCGCATGGGGTATAGAGGTGTACAAGGAGCAGACGTCCAAGGAGATCCACTGGTAGGAGGACTCCCAAGTGTATGGACGTAATAATTCTATTAGGTGTGTACCATCTCTAATATAGGAGGGAAGGGCCTGTGCCAGTGGTTGGAGAAAATGATCTATATATAGGGAGTAACTGGTATAGGGAGTAACTGGAGGTTATACTATCCATGGAAGCAACTATAGGGCGTCCTGGTGGATTATCAGTACTAGATGGTAGAAATATGGAACCTGGAAAAATGGTTTATGGAAAAAGGCTGCCTTTGTTTTGGATAATGTGCCCTTTGTCTGAGTATTGGTCACTATCTGGTTGGACTCTACAGTGAATTTGGGCAGGGGATCAATTTTCAGTCTCTCGTAGGTTTTAGAGTCCGAGAGGAGACGAGCTGCTTCTCTAAGGTAATCCGGTTTGTCCTGTTTAACAATACCACCCCCTTTATCGGCACGTTTTATGATGATATTGTGGTTCTGACTCAAGGATTTTAATGCTATATGTTCTTGGGGGCTTAAATTGGTCGTGGAATAATGGGGCCTAGCAGATTCTAATTTGCATAGATCAGTGAGCTCTTTGAACACTACCTGGTAAAAGGTTTCCAGGTAAGGGCCCTTGGATTGTGTTGGATTAAAAATAGACTTGGGTCCAAAGCTGGTGTGTACAATGGGTGGAGATGAATGAGAGTGCTGGGACCAAGCAATTATGTCATCATCCTCATGAAAATTCCATAGTTCACAAAGGTCTTGTATGGCTTGTTGATCAGTGGAAGTATTAAGTATGGGATGATTATCGGCAGAAGGATCTGCCTCCACAGTGGAAACTTTATTAGCCTTCATGGTATAATGTCTCCTTAAGGTCAAATTACGAACAAATTTGTTAAAATCCTTGAACATTATAAAAGAGTTGGGCACGGTTATAGGGGCAAAGTTGAGGCCCCGGGTGAATTGTGATTTTTTCTTGTTCATTCAGGTTCTGGGTGGACAAATTGTAGATTTTAACAGTTTCTGCAATTTGTCTGGGTGTAGTGTGTCTGGACTTGTGTCTTCCCCCTCTCCTGCCTCTTCTTTGTGTTTCCTTTTTATTTTAGTTGGATCAGGGGGTCTGGACTAAAAAAAGTGAGGGTCGGTGATAGTGACCCTCCAAAGTTGACTGGTGTTATACTAGATTGGTGGTCAGCCTGCTGATAAGGTAAGGAAAAGACAACTTCTGAGGAACCGCAGACACTTAGGGCCCTTTCACACGGGCGGATCTCGTAATGATCCGCCCGTGAACATCCGCTTGTTCAGTGGGGATATCTCCGTTGATCCCAACTGAGCCGGCGGATGTGCAGGGACCGCCCTGTCAGATCTCCGCTCTCCTCTATGGGGGTATCGGATGAACACGGACCATCTGTCCGTGTTCATTCGATCCGCTCTGCAGAGGGATGGAAAAATAGGATTTTCCTCCGTCTGCAGATTTGGACCATAGCGGAGACGGATGATATCGGGTGTCAGCGGATGTTCATCCGCTGACACCCGCTATCCCATAGGGATACATGTATGTCCGTATTTCATCCAAAAACGGATGGATGAAATACGGACATACGATCCGCACGTGTGAAAGGGCCCTAACAGGATGGATCGGTTCACCCTCCGTAGTAGCGAATAAAATTGAATCTGAAATAATTGCAGATATAGACTGATTAGTGTAAGTGGGGGTATTGGGAGCAGATGGGGTAACCAAGGAGAGAGGATCAGGTGCTGTGGGTTAAGGAAAAAGAGGGGTTCCCCTGGGTGTACTTTTTAGGCACTAATTGTATTGATTTCAAATATACAGGGTATTGAAGTAGAATTTTTTTTATTCATAATTAAACATAATTAAAAAAAATTAACAAAAATGAAGTATTGAGTTTCAAATATACAATTCCAATGAATATCACCATGCAGAAGAGTACATGAAGAACCTTCTTAACACCCGACGCGTTTCGAAATATACTTCTTCAGGGGTGTGTAGAAGAAGGAAGATAATTCATCTAGGCATAAAAATACATATAATCAATTACACATATTTTAGCAATTATCAAAATATATACAAAGTAATATAATACATATGCCCTAAAATGTTGCAATTATTCACTTACGTATTATACAGGTAGCAGAAAGATTGTTAATATTTCATTGGATATGATTTAAAAGAATTGGAAATAGACAGCACGCTGGGTTTTGTCAATGGGGTTGCCAATCAGACAAGCAGGGGCATCAAGGTAGACCCATCAATGCAGGTTTATGTAGAGCATTTATATGGAATATCTGTTCATCCCTTAGGGAGGATTTTTCCAAGATCCAGAGAACAAGCGGACCAAAGAGAGGGGTATGCTGGGACTAAAGGTGGGGGTAACACAAGTAAAAAATGCGCATGAGTCCAAAGTCACTGATATCTCATAGGTATATGATCAGATGGCACATGTACAAAGGTGTACAGTCAGTGAGCATGGGGTCCAGGCTCCGGGAGTAAAAAAGGGGGAGAGAGGGGTAAAAACAGAGGCTGGAAGGATGATAATAGGGGAAGTCACATGTACAATCTCAGGGCTGCCATTCAAGTAGAAACAGAAACCGTGTTCCAGGGTACTGAAAAGAAAAGCAAGGGAGAGGCGCCTCTGAGTGCAGATGTTTTAAAACAATTTAATAAAGGATAGTGCTACAAGCAACTCACATTTTACATGGTAAAAAACGGGCATTGTACGAATTCCAGTTAGAAGAGGAAGATGTCATCAGATCTGTCACGGAGTACCTCCTCCTACTGGGGCGCTGTGCTGCTGGTTATCGATTCAGCGCTTGTAGATGGTATTATACGGCCGGCGGCGGTGAGGAAATGCAGTGCAAGGCCTTGATAATGGTAGCGAATGGCAGGCGAGGGCCGATGACGTCACTGGCGTGCGACGCGTTTCCCGAGCCGGCGTACTGCATGTAGTGTGGCAGTCGCGCTCCTTTGTCAAGCTAGTGAATGGGTTGGGGGAGCTAGTATTTGATAGACAGGGCAGTGGGCGGAGGGGGGCAGAGGTAGATGAGAGGCGGAGCTGGGGCGGGGGAAGTTGGAAGTGTCAGCAGAGAGAGCTCTAGATTATAAAACCAGATGAGAATGGTAGTATGGAGACAAATTGAGCATGATAGAACAAGGAAAAGAGATGAGAGGCGGAGCTGGGGCGGGGGAGGTTGGAAGTGTCAGCAGAGAGAGCTCTAGATTATAAAACCAGATGAGAATGGTAGTATGGGGACAAATTGAGCATAATAGAACAAGGAAAAGAGATGAAATATAAAAAATATATAAAAACAAAAACGGGGAGAGAGCTAATAACTAATTTGGAAGGGGGGGGGGTAGATGTACAAATGTGTAAATGAGGAAGTATTTCTACACAGGACAACAGGGACCGGCTAGGATAGATGGTAATAATGAGTGATAATGAAAAATAATAAAAAATATAATAAATACAGATGACAGATCTGATGACATCTTCCTCTTCTAACTGGAATTCGTACAATGCCCGTTTTTTACCATGTAAAATGTGAGTTGCTTGTAGCACTATCCTTTATTAAATAGTTTTAAAACATCTGCACTCAGAAGCACCTCTCCCTTGCTTTTCTAAAGGTGGGGGTCCCTATGAATACATAAAAATAAAATACAGATATATGTTGTACCATACTGTAACTTGCTAATATATATTAAATAAAATAAAGCATTTTTATGCTTAGATGAATTATGGGTGTGGCCTGCATTTCCAACGTCATCACGCCCTTCTCTACGGAGATAGCTACGGTGAGCAAACAAGCAAAGGAAGCCTCGTGGAGACGCCGCACTCGCTTTTTGATTTTACCATACCGTGCCAATTTTTGCTTCATATCTGTAAAGGCAATACCTTTTGGTTTACTAAACCTTTATATACAGTATTATACTATGGAGTTCTTTCTGTTTACATTTTCCTGAGATACAAAGATTGGATTGAGTCTCTGCCACCCGGTCACCAGCCTTGGTCTATTGGGAGACCCTAAACCCCTGTGTTTGGTGTGACGGCCGTAATAGTGGTCATACCCCTGTGGTAAGGAGACTACATTATCACTTTCGGGTGTCCTATTGGCGGATGAAAGTTTTCTCTTCTTACAAGTCTTCTCTTCTTTTTTTCTGCACCATTATGGAATCATTATTTTAAAGACAAACTGTTTTTAAGATTAACCACTTCAACAATTGGGACTGATTCATCTGCATGCAGTATTTATTATCAAGTTCATCAATTTTGGGACTTTTTCATCTCACATTTTCCTCTTCACAGTTGGCAACTGTTTCTTTATATAATCTTTTTGTGCACTTATATATGTGTCAGTCACATTTATATTTTTTAGAAGGCATTTTTGATATTGGTTCACTCTGGTATCTGTTGTCACATTAATTCCTTTTGATTTATTGATATATATATACAGTAAACCCCCATTATATCGCGGTTCAGTTTTCGAGGTCCCCGTATATTTCATTTTTTTCTGTAAGACCTATTAACATTATTTTATTAATTAAATCATTGTTAATTAAATATTTTTGTGTTTTCCATTGCTCTTGCTATGTCTCTCAGTATCTTTTATGTGTTTAAATGTGTTTCCATTGTTTTAAAAGTGTGTTTAAAGACCTTAAAATGCTTTTAAAAGTACAGTGAAAGTTATAAAAACATGCCTAGTGTGTATTTAAATAGGGTATTTCTATTTCGCGGATTTTCACTTATTGCGGGTGGGTCTGGAACGTAACCCCCGCGATGGAGGGGGGTTTACTGTATTCTGATTCACAGATATATTTATATTCATAACAAGTTTATTCATTTAGTTTATTGGTTCACTCTGATATCTAATGTTATATTAATTTATTTTGATTCACTGATATATATATTCTGGTTCACAGATCTATATTTACGGTAATTCATTTTGATTTCGTTTATTCAAAAATTTTTACACTGGATTTCATTAATTCATTATTCCCTAACATTGGAATTTTGATCACATTTTAGCGCTGTACCTCATTATTAGTATATATTTGCCATTCGCCCCCTCTTTCTCAATTATTGGTAGCAAATACCGCTCCCCGATTTGTCAGGGAAATTATGCTCTTTATCAAATAAATATTGGGATTATTGAAAGTCCCTTATATAATCACTCTCTTTTTAATTTAAGATTTTTGAACCTATCAAGGAAATATATACTATTGATCTAAGTATTAGATTTTGGAATATACAGTATGGATATTGAAGGTAATAACTTTACTGGCAGTGATTGGGAATCCCTTATGGAGGGGTACCTCACAAAGTTTAGTGATAACGAGCAGATAGATTCAGAGATTTCGTCCTTATTCTTTAGATCAAAAACTGTCAAAAACTCTTGAAAAGAAGTCACTTATGTTTTGGCATGTTAAGTCATTTAAGGATTGTAACGGCACCCCAAGTATGAAAGGGGTTAACACCGTTTAGGATATTCCCTCTCCTGAACACACATCCACTACCGACACTCCACAGTCAAGCGACCGCTTCCCATAGGAATAATTCTTCCAGAGATACGAGACAAACGCTCTGTATATTTCCAACTGGTCTGACAATCTTTAATGAGAGCAGGATCTTTTTATACACCAAAATAATACTGCATTAATCTAAATGAACAATGGTCCAACTCCACCCACAACATAACAAGGCCCAATACACATTATTTTGACATCTCTTAGCAGACAACAGGTGAGTTCATCAGCTAATCCCTTTTCAGTTTAAGTGACTATGCATGACCTTTATATTCTTCAGACTGTCTGTCTGCTACTTTACAATACACACAAGTACAGAGTTAATTATCACTATTCACAATGAAAGGATCTTCAGAAGCCATCCTAGATTAATTTACATCACAACAGGCAGGTGGCACATCAGCATCTCTCAATTAACTTGTTGAGTTCACGATCAACAAACAATAACTAGTTATTTACAGATATCCTGGGGAATATAGTGGATTAATATTACAGACCCATTTTAGGTAGTCCAAGATATATTCTTAATGTCCATTATTTTCTTGCTCACCCTGTGCCCAAAGTGACCCCTGTCACACATCTCCCCTTTCAGCAGGAGACTAACACAGGAGGAGACCCCAGACGGGTTGACTCCGAAGTTTGTCCAAAGTTCCAAAACCTGCGCAAAACCTGGGCGCAAATCCCATTTAACCTTTTGACACTGGATTTCACTTTAACCTTTTGACAATTTCAGCCTGTTTGTGCATTTCAATATTCAAGCCATGGGACATCTCATAATACATGACATAGTGTCGTTGCATCTTCAATTTCTCCCTGGCCAACTTGTCACATTCCAATTCTAGACTGTGATATTTTGCCTGATCTAAGGTACATGTCAGGGGAGGTAGTCTTACCCAGTTCTCAGCTGCCAGCGGGCCGGTTCCAGCAGCATGGGTCTGGGCACAGGTAGTCACTGGGTTGGCTTCAGCGGGGCCCATCAGGGTGTAAGCAGAAATGAGGGGGGCCAAATCATTCCCCAGTAGTACATCCGCTGGCAAATCCTTCATCACCCCCACATTCACGTGTCCCGAACCAACCCCCCAATCCAGGTGAACACGGGCAATGGGTAGCCGGAAGATGGTACTTCCCGCTACTCTTACGGCTACAGTGTCTCCAGTGTGTTGGCTCTCTGGGATGAGGTTCTTCTGTAGTAGGGTCATGGTGGCACCAGTATCACGTAGGCCATTGGCTACCTTTCCATTTACCCAGACAGTCTGCCTGTGTTGCTGCCTGTTGTCCCGGTTAGCTGCTTGTATTGGATCAGCCTCGTGCAGGACGCTCCACTGTTCTTCCTCCTCAACGCAGGGCTGCAGGCATGGATGTGTGGGGGTTCCCCCTTGCTGGCTGTCTCCACGACTGGGACTGCCTGGCTGGATTCAATGGACAGTCTGGCTTTTTGTGCCCTAGCTGTTTACACCCGAAACACCTGATGGGTTGTGAGTAGTCCTGGGAGTTGAACCTGGGCTGCTGAGGACAAGTGGCCGCTGGAGGTGGTGCTGAAGTTGGGTTAGAGGCTGGTAAACTGGGCAGATAGTGGATAGCGCTCGCTTTCGCCTGACCTTCGAGAGTCCAGATATTCATCGGCCAAAGTAGCCGCTTGCTGTACAGTCCGTGGTCGCTTATCTCGCACCCAGTCCCGTAATACCGGAGGGGTGTGGTTAAAGAACTGTTCTAAGAGTACTAGCTGGGTGATGTCCTCTATGGTATGAGCGTGGCTTCCCTGGAACCAGCCCTTAAAGTTTCGCTGCAGACAATGTGCCCACTCCACGTATGTTATGTTGGTTTGTTTCCGGGATTCTCGAAACTTAATCCGGCTGGCTTCGGGTGTAATGGCAAATCGGGCTAGCAGAGCTTCTTTTACCCGGTCATAGTCTTTAGCGTCCCCATCCTCCAGGGCCCGATACGCATCCGCTGCTCTGCCAGTTAAATTACTCGCCAGTAAGGCAACCCAATCTTGGGGCCGTACTTAATGTATCTCAAAATCCTGCAGGAACGCTTCAATTTCCTCCTCTCCTTCCTTAAATAGTTTGAACGCCCGAAAGGGCAACTTACGGAAAGGCACTGCATCTTTAAGTGTTGTCTCCGATTGCCGTATTTCCGCCATTCTCCGCTCATGTTGCCTCTCTAGTTCTCTCTCTTGTCGCTCATCCTGCAGCTGGATGTCTCTAATGGCATTCTGTATGGCGGTCTCTGATGGGTTAGCACCATATAATGCCAACCGCTCTCGAACTCTTTGCTAAAAAAAGTCTTCAACTGACCGGGGTCCTGCATCACCATCCCTCTGATCCATCTCGGCTAGCTCACTGATCAGGGTGGCCTTGTTCTTTGTCCCACCGGTCCCTCCACGGCTCTCAAGTAAGTCTTTCAGCGTGGCTTTCCTGCAGGCTGCATAGCTGGTCATTCACTGTGGTGGTTTGGAGTGTCCCAGTAACTGGAGAGAAAATTCCACCACTGCCAACCAATGTAACGGTACCCCAAGTATGAAAGGGGTTAACGCCGTTTAGGATATTCCCTCTCCTGAACACACATCCACTACCGGCACTCCACAGTCAAGCGACCGCTTCCCATAGGAATAATTCTTCCAGAGATATGAGACAAACGCTCTGTATATTTCCAACTGGTCTGACAATCTTTAATGAGAGCAGGCTCTTTTTATACACCAAAATAATACTGCATTAATCTAAATGAACAATGGTCCAACTCCACCCACAACATAACGAGGCCCAATACACATTATTTTGACATCTCTTAGCAGACAACAGGTGAGTTCATCAGCTAATCCCTTTTCATCTTAAATGACTATGCATGACCTTTATATTCTTCAGACTGTCTGTCTGCAACTTTACACACAAGTACAGAGTTAATTATCCCTATTCACAATGAAAGGATCTTCAGAAGCCATCCTAGATTCATTTACATCACAACAGGCAGGTGGCACATCAGCATCTCTCAATTTACTTGTTGAGTTCAGGATCAACAAATAGTGACTAGTTATTTAAAGATATCCTGGGGAATATGGTGGATTAATATTACAGACCCATTTTAGGTAGTCCAAGATATGTTCTTAATGTCCATTATTTTCTTGCTCACCCTGTGCCCAAAGTGACCCCTGTCACAAGGATTATAGGGATAATATCAACCCTCTGGGACTCCGGGTCCAGATCTTCGCTAATTTGGATGACCTGGACGCGGAGTTCAAACAAACATGGGAGCAGATACTCCAGACATGTTCACATAACTTGATGGAGACCTTAATACAAGAGTACACAAAAAGATCTCAGGCTCTTGACACAGAGATTAACCTCTGTACCAAATTACAGGACTTTAAAACACACAAGTTGGTTGCATCTAAAGAGAACAAATTAAAAATACACTTGGAAACATTTAATAAAGAAATTCTCATTAAAAAGGGTCATAAATATATGCGTGATAAAAATGCATTTGAGGCTGGAAAAGCCTACAAATGGACTCAAAATAAATATAATACCAAAGGTAACTTCAATCAGACAAATTATCATATCTCAACCCAATCAGGTTCTCATACTTCTTCTCAAACATCTCAAAAACAAAAACCCACATCGAGCACTAAACGCCAATGTTATGGCAATAGATCGAAAAGCCCAAAAACAAGTTTTGGAAAATACTTCTAGTTTCCCTCACCTGGCTACTTCAATGCCAGAAACACCAACCACGCAACCCACACCAAATTCACTGTCACAGGATAAAGCCCTCCCAACTATTAATGCACTGTCTAAGTCACTTGAACTGGGCTTCACTGACCCATCTTTTTTAGAACAGATTTTAGCAGGCGTCAAGCCAACACAACCCAACTTGAACACCTACACACAAGTAGCACTATCAACTCCACAGAAGAATCACAATTAAAGGTTAACTCTGATTTAAGCATAATTAATTTATCCTCGTCTATTTTATCAAGAGAAGATATCTCAATCCTACAAAAGGGATTAAACTTTTGTCCTAGTCAAAACCTGGACAAATTTGAGATTTATAAAGATCTACAATTACAATTTATTCGGAAATTAATTTTAAAGAAACTATTTCAGAAGCAACAAGGAAATATAGACTATACTCCTAAGGAAAATCAAGCTGTGGATCAATTGATCGCCCTCCTTGAAGAAAGTGACACAGCGGATCTCTTTGACTCTATTGACTTATCCCAAATTTTGCAGTCAGTAGAGGAAGAGACTTGCTACTCTAAAAGCAACCCCTCTAAATCATTGTTGAAGAAAAAATCTGATTTTTGTCCCCCTCCAAAGCATTAATCCTAACGCTGCTGCATTTCTAAAGTTGGTAAACAAAGATTTAGAAAAATTAAGAATAAACAAGGGCCCCACAAATCGAAACAGGAAAGAAATTGAGGCATTGAGACTACTTGCTTATAACAACCAAGTTACTATGAAACCATCGGATAAAGGTGGTAATGTCGTTCTTCTCGACAATGAAGACTTCATTAACATCTGCAAAAAAATTCTCGACAACCCCGATTGGTATTGTCGGATTCCAGCCTCTATTGTTGAGAAATATAATAAGGAATTTTATGCATTGATTGACCCTGCCCACCTGAACAATGTCATTAATAAAAAAACATGGAGCCTTTTTAGAAATAATTTCCCAAAAGTTCCCACGTATTATATACTCCCCAAAGTTCACAAAAACCCCCAAAAAACCCAGGTAGACCCATTATCAGCATTACCATATGTAGTCTCTTTACCATCCTATGTGAGAGACACTGTTCATCTACAGATTCTCGGCAAAATAGACATTCCGGAATCTGCACTTTTAGTCACTGTAGACGTGGAAACTTTGTATAATGCAATTCCACATGACAAAGGTCTAGCAGTGATTAACCAAATTTTGCAACAAGCCACGGCTGTGGACCCAGTTTACAATGAATTCATTCTCTTACTGCTGGAGCGTATCCTTGGACATAATGTTTTTACTTTTAATAGCTCCCACTACCTCCAGGTGCAGGGGGTTGCGATGGGGACTTGATGTCCCCCATTGTATGCCAGTCTGTACCTGGGGGAGTGGGAGTCCATGTTTTTGACAGATAAATATCTGGCCATATACACTGACTATATCCTCGGATGGTATCGCTATTTAGACGATATCTTAATCATCTGGGATGAATCTCCGGATATTCTCCAGCAGTGTCTCTTAAGGATGAACAAAAACTATTTTAATTTAAACTTTACTATGTCTTTTGATAAAGACTCTGTCACCTTCCTAGATGCGGAAATCTACAAGAGTAGAGAAGGTAAACTGTGTAGCAAACTATATAGGAAGCCCACAGCGGGTAACACAATACTCCATGCTACAAGCTTCCACCCGCAACCCTTAATTGACTTTATTCCTTACAGTCAATATTTAAGAATAAAGCGTAATTGCACTGATGACAAAACTTTTGTAATTGAAGCCGGAAAACTACGCAATAGACTTCTTCTTAGGGACTATTCACACGCGTCTATAAAAAGATCATTCAAGCAAGTAACAATGAAATCGAGAAATGATCTACTATACAACAAAAAGCCACAAAAAGATAATAATACTTTAAGAATTATCACGAGATATAATCAACAACAATATCAAGTGAAGAAAATTATTGAAAAATATTGGCATATGTTGACACTAGATCCAACACTGGGACACCTGGTTCCGGAAAAAACTCTCTTCACCTTTAGAAGAGCTACTTCTATTAGCGATAGAATTGTTAGCAGTGAGTTCAAAAATTAACCCATGCCTTGTAAATACAAAGGCACTTTGATGTGTGGAAAGTGCAATTACTGCAGATATGTGCTTGTACAAAAGAACTCTATCCTTCCGAATGGGAAAACATTCTACCCTAAACATTTCGCGAATTGTAGAACTTTGGGAGTCATTTATTTGCTGCAATGCAGCTGTGGGTGCTTTTATATTGGAAAAAGACTAAACTGGAATTCTGGAGGAGGGCCTACAGACATATCCGTAGCATGCGGGTGTGTGATCCGGTCCTCCCCCTGGGACAGACGCCATGTTACCTTGGTTCATAGTGGAGTGTTCCCCAGTGTCAAATTTTTGATCCTGGACAGGATACACCCCAATCCCAGGGGGGGGGGATTGGAACAAGACCCTCCTCCAGATGGAATTAAGATGGATCTTCCAGTTAAACGCCACATCGCCTCCAAGCCTCAATGAGGACATCTGTTTTAAACCATTTCTGGAGGGTTTTTCTTCAAGTGGTATGGAAAAATGATATATAAAGATGCAGTTTCAACTTAATACTTGACCAATAATGCTTGCAAATTCCTTGTTTGATCTCCATTTAAAAAAAAGTTTTTTTGACTGGATGCATTTGCATATGTGGGTGCCTCATGCACCATATATGCATTACACACAGTAAGACTTGCTATTACAATTGATTGGTTTATATCAAATAGATGATGTTACCCTTTATGTATATAATCTGTAATGGTCCATGCCTGCTTTGCTGTCCCTGAATTTTATATACATATCAGCAAACTTTGTATAATTTATCATAGTCTCTGCCTATGTAATCTTTTAAAGCTTTAAATTCTGCTTCTAACTAACATCTGTGGGGCTTGCCAACCAATCCCATATAGGTGCATCATTAATAACTGAAAAGTATTTGTTCAACATTATATGGTGGCATTATTGATTTATTTATTTAACTATATGCTTTTTCCAAGTAACTTTTCATCTTCCTGGGACCATATGCGGTGACCACCTGAGGGGAATGCCCGGCACTAGGGATGAGCTTCGTGTTCGAATCGAACATACGTTCGACTCGAACATCGGCTGTTCGATCGTTCGACGAAGATCGAACGATTTGGGCCGTTCGCGCCAAATTCGAGTGACGCGAACGGCCCACAATGCACTACGCCATCGCAGTGTCATCCAGGCGCTGTGATTGGCCAAGCATGCACTGTGACCCCGCATGCTTGGCCAATCACAGCGCCGGCAGCGAGGAGAGCAATGATTGGCCACAGGCAGGATGCCTGTGGCCAATTATTGCTGAGGGTGTTTAGTACACGCCCCACACTATAAAAGGCCGCCAGCACGGCGGCCTAGTGTAGTGTGTTCCGGAGCAGGGATAGAGCAGCATAGGCAGGGACAGTGACTTTTATTTCTTTCTTGCTTAACCTGGATTCCTTTAGTTTAGGGAAAGAGAAGGATAGGTAGGGAGAGTGTCAGTGTGTTTTGTGCTTGTGCTATAGTGTGCTTAAAAAAAACATTTTTTCTAGGGACAGAAAACTGTAGGTAGGGAGAGTGTCAGTTTCTTTCAATGTGTAAGTCCTTGTTTCTAGGGACCTGGAAGGACAGTGAGTGAATTCTCCTTGTGCTATATTGTGCTTAAAAAAAACATTTTTTCTAGGGACAGAAAACTGTAGGTAGGGAGAGTGTCAGTTTCTTTCACTGTGTAAGTCCTTGTTTCTAGGGACCTGGAAGGACAGTGAGTGAATTCTCCTTGTGCTATATTGTGCTTAAAAAAAACATTTTTTCTAGGGACAGAAAACTGTAGGTAGGGAGAGTGTCAGTTTCTTTCACTGTGCAAGTCCTTGTTTCTAGGGACCTGGAAGGACAGTGAGTGAATTCTCCTTGTGCTATATTGTGCTTAAAACAAACATTTTTTCTAGGGACAGAAAACTGTAGGTAGGGAGAGTGTCAGTTTCTTTCACTGTGCAAGTCCTTGTTTCTAGGGACCTGGAAGGACAGTGAGTGAATTCTCCTTGTGCTATATTGTGCTTAAAAAAAACATTTTTTCTAGGGACAGAAAACTGTAGGTAGGGAGAGTGTCAGTTTCTTTCACTGTGCAAGTCCTTGTTTCTAGGGACCTGGAAGGACAGTGAGTGAATTCTCCTTGTGCTATATTGTGCTTAAAAAAAACATTTTTTCTAGGGACAGAAAACTGTAGGTAGGGAGAGTGTCAGTTTCTTTCACTGTGCAAGTCCTTGTTTCTAGGGACCTGGAAGGACAGTGAGTGAATTCTCCTTGTGCTATATTGTGCTTAAAAAAAACATTTTTTCTAGGGACAGAAAACTGTAGGTAGGGAGAGTGTCAGTTTCTTTCACTGTGTAAGTCCTTGTTTCTAGGGACCTGGAAGGACAGTGAGTGAATTCTCCTTGTGCTTTATTGTGCTTAAAAAAAACATTTTTTCTAGGGACAGAAAACTGTAGGTAGGGAGAGTGTCAGTTTCTTTCACTGTGCAAGTCCTTGTTTCCAGGGACCTGGAAGGACAGTGAGTGAATTCTCCTTGTGCTATATTGTGCTTAAAAAAAACATTTTTTCTAGGGACAGAAAACTGTAGGTAGGGAGAGTGTCAGTTTCTTTCACTGTGTAAGTCCTTGTTTCTAGGGACCTGGAAGGACAGTGAGTGAATTCTCCTTGTGCTATATTGTGCTTAAAAAAAACATTTTTTCTAGGGACAGAAAACTGTAGGTAGGGAGAGTGTCAGTTTCTTTCACTGTGCAAGTCCTTGTTTCCAGGGACCTGGAAGGACAGTGAGTGAATTCTCCTTGTGCTATATTGTGCTTAAAAAAAACATTTTTTCTAGGGACAGAAAACTGTAGGTAGGGAGAGTGTCAGTTTCTTTCACTGTGCAAGTCCTTGTTTCTAGGGACTGGGAAGGACAGTGAGTGAATTCTCCTTGTGCTATAGTGTGCTTAAAAAAAACATTTTTTCTAGGGACAGAAAACTGTAGGTAGGGAGAGTGTCAGTTTCTTTCACTGTGCAAGTCCTTGTTTCTAGGGACCTGGAAGGACAGTGAGTGAATTCTCCTTGTGCTATATTGTGCTTAAAAAAAACATTTTTTCTAGGGACAGAAAACTGTAGGTAGGGAGAGTGTCAGTTTCTTTCACTGTGCAAGTCCTTGTTTCTAGGGACCTGGAAGGACAGTGAGTGAATTCTCCTTGTGCTATATTGTGCTTAAAAAAAACATTTTTTCTAGGGACAGAAAACTGTAGGTAGGGAGAGTGTCAGTTTCTTTCACTGTGCAAGTCCTTGTTTCCAGGGACCTGGAAGGACAGTGAGTGAATTCTCCTTGTGCTATATTGTGCTTAAAAAAAACATTTTTTCTAGGGACAGAAAACTGTAGGTAGGGAGAGTGTCAGTTTCTTTCACTGTGTAAGTCCTTGTTTCTAGGGACCTGGAAGGACAGTGAGTGAATTCTCCTTGTGCTATATTGTGCTTAAAAAAAACATTTTTTCTAGGGACAGAAAACTGTAGGTAGGGAGAGTGTCAGTTTCTTTCACTGTGCAAGTCCTTGTTTCCAGGGACCTGGAAGGACAGTGAGTGAATTCTCCTTGTGCTATATTGTGCTTAAAAAAAACATTTTTTCTAGGGACAGAAAACTGTAGGTAGGGAGAGTGTCAGTTTCTTTCACTGTGCAAGTCCTTGTTTCTAGGGACCTGGAAGGACAGTGAGTGAATTCTCCTTGTGCTATATTGTGCTTAAAAAAAACATTTTTTCTAGGGACAGAAAACTGTAGGTAGGGAGAGTGTCAGTTTCTTTCACTGTGCAAGTCCTTGTTTCTAGGGACCTGGAAGGACAGTGAGTGAATTCTCCTTGTGCTATATTGTGCTTAAAAAAAACATTTTTTCTAGGGACAGAAAACTGTAGGTAGGGAGAGTGTCAGTTTCTTTCACTGTGCAAGTCCTTGTTTCTAGGGACCTGGAAGGACAGTGAGTGAATTCTCCTTGTGCTATATTGTGCTTAAAAAAAACATTTTTTCTAGGGACAGAAAACTGTAGGTAGGGAGAGTGTCAGTTTCTTTCACTGTGCAAGTCCTTGTTTCAAGGGACAGAGAAGGACACCTGAAGGTAGCCCTTATTGCTTTTTTCCCATCTCCCTGCAGGCCATCTATTAGAATGTCTGGAAGGCAAACAAGGAGAGGCAGACAGTCAGGAGGCAATAAAAGAGGGCAAGCAGGCTCTGTGTCTGGGGGCAACAGTGCTGGTCGTGGACGCGGTGCATTGTCATCAGCACATGGCCATGGGACACGCTTGTCCTTCTTTTCCGCAGCTGGACATGTTGAGCCACATCATGCCGAAGACTTGGTAGAGTGGATGACCAAGCCCTCCTCCTCCTCCTCATCCTCTCTCACCCAGGCTCAGGGTACTGGCAAAGCAGCTGCCAAAGCGTCCTCTTCCCTGGTATCAATGTCAGACTCATCATCAGTCACTCCTTCCCTAGACCCACCATGTCCTCCTCCTGAGGAGTCCCCCGAACTGTTTGAGCACAGTGTTGGGTACATGCTCCAGGAGGATGCCCAGCGTTTCGAAGGGTCTGATGATGAAACTCAGCTACAGGAAGGCAGTAGGGTGAGAGCAGACAGAGGGGATGCTCAAGAAGGACACCAATCTGGCAGTCATGTTCCAGCAGCTGCAGCATACTGCCAGATTGGCTCCAGTGATGAGGAGGGAGGGGATGATGAGGTCACTGACTCCACGTGGGTGCCTAATAGGAGAGAGGAGGAGGAGGATGAGGAGGAGGCACATCTCCAACGAGACAGGATGCCCTTTGGTGGCCAGCGTAAGGGCAGTACACCGACGGAATCACACCGCAGAGCTCCGCCTGTGCAGGGCGCTGCCTCTGCCCGTCATTCAAAAAGTTCCTTGGTGTGGGCCTTTTTTGAGGCTAGTGCATCAGATCGCACAGCTGCTGTTTGCAACATATGTCTCAAGCGTATATCGCGTGGCCAAAACATCAGCCGCTTGGGTACCACATGCCTGACCAGACATATGTTGACCTGCCATGCAGCTCGTTGGCAAGCCTACCTCAAAGACCCACACCAAAGAACAAAGCGGACCTCTCCTTGCACCGCATCAGCTGGGATTTCCAACCCCACTATAACTTCAGTCCTCTCTGAAACATGCACTGAGAGGAATGAAGGTGTAGAATTAGGTGTGTCACAGCCAAGTACTTGCGGCCACTCTGCTAGCAGTACACCGACGTCCGATTCTAGCAGGCAAATTTCCCTGCCCTAGCTGCTGGACCGTCGAAAGAAGTTCACTCCCAGCCATCCACATGCCCAGCGGTTGAATGCTAGCTTGGCTAAATTGCTAGTGCTTCAACTGCTGCCTTTTCAGTTGGTAGACTCGGCCCCCTTCCGTGAGTTTGTGCAATGTGCGGTTCCTCAGTGGCAGGTTCCCAAACGCCACTTTTTCTCACGGAAGGCTATTCCGGCTCTCTACCGGCATGTGGAAGGCAATGTCTTGGCCTCGCTGGACAGGGCGGTCAGCGGTAAGGTGCATATTACCGCTGACTCATGGTCCAGCAGGCATGGACAGGGACGTTACCTTTCTTTCACGGCCCATTGGGTCACTCTTTTGGCAGCTGGGAAGGATGCAGGACAAGGTGCAGTAGTGTTGGAGGTTGTCCCACCGCCACGCCTCCAAAATGCTACTACTGGTTGTGACACACCTCTCTCCTCCACCCCCTCCTCTTCTTCTTCCTCCATGGCCTCTTCCTGTGGTTTGTCCTATGAACCAGCGGTGCTCCGTAGCCGTTCACGGGGCTACGCAAGTACGCAGGCAAAAAGATGCCATGCCGTGCTTGCGCTGGTGTGTTTGGGGGACAGAAGCCACACTGGGGCAGAGGTCCTGTCTGCTCTGCAGGGCCAGGCCGAGAGGTGGTTGACGCCACGCCTGCTTAAGCCAGGAATGGTGGTTTGCGACAATGGCACCAACCTCCTCTCCGCCCTCCGACAGGGACAACTGACCCATGTGCCCTGTGTGGCTCACGTCCTTAACCTGGTGGTGCAGCGGTTCTTGGGCAGGTACCCGGGCTTACAGGATGTCCTGAGGCAGGCCAGGAAAGTCTGTGTGCATTTCCGCAGATCTTATAATGCCAGTGCTCGCCTGGCTGAGCTGCAAAAGGAGTTGAACCTGCCCAAGAACCGCCTTATATGTGACATGCCCACCAGGTGGAACTCAACGTTGGCCATGCTGCAGCGGCTGCACACGCAGCAGAGGGCCATCAATGAGTACCTGTGCGACTACGGCACCAGGACAGGGTCAGGGGAGCTTGGTTTTTTTTCTCCACGCCAGTGGGGCATGATCAGGGATGCATGCACTGTCCTGGCACCATTTGAGGAGGCCACGAGGATGGTGAGCAGTGACAGTGCATGCATCAGTGACACTGTACCTCTTGTCCACCTGTTGGAGCACACGCTGCGTGGAATAATGGACAGGGCACTTGAGGCAGAACAGAGGCAGGAAGAGGAGGACTTCCTTGCCTCTCAAGGCCCCCTTTACCCAGACAGTGTTCCTTCTGTCCCACCCATCGCACAGGAAGAGGAAGAGGAGGAGGAGGAGGAGGAGGATTGTGTCAGCATGGAGGTGGAGGCTGGCACTCAGCATCATCAGCAGCAGTCTTTTAGGGATGATTTACAGTCCCAAGAAACCAGTGGACTTGTACGTGGCTGGGAGGAGGTGACTGCGGATCATGTCGTCCTTAGTGACCCAGAGGACTCCGGAGCGAATGCCTCAGCAAACCTACGCTGCATGGCCTCCCTGATCCTGCAAAGTCTGCGGAAGGATCCTCGTATTCTTCGGATCAAGGAGAGGGACCATTACTGGCTGGCCACTCTCCTTGATCCACGGTACAAGGGTAAGGTTGCGGACCTTATGTTACCGTCGCAGAGGGAGCAGAGGATGAGACAACTCCGGGAGGCCTTGCAGAAAGGTCTGTGCAACGCGTTCCCAGAGACTGGGAGGTTACAAACTCCTGGTACAGGACAATGAGTTGCTGAGGCTTCGGCCAGTCAAAGAAGGAGCGGTGGGGAAGGTGGCCGTCTGACCGATGCGTTCAGACAATTCTTTAGTCCGCAGCCCCAAAGTATGATTGGTTCCAGCAACCATCGCCAGCGTCTGATAAACATGGTGCAGGAATATCTAGGGGCAAGGTCAGACTTGGACACCTTCCCCACCGAAAATCCTCTGGCTTACTGGGTCTTGAGGATGGATCACTGGCCAGAGCTTGCACAGTATGCAATTGAGCTACTGGCCTGTCCTGCATCCAGCGTTCTTTCGGAACGCACATTCAGTGCTGCTGGAGGATTTGTCACGGATCACAGGGTGCGCCTGTCCACCGACTCGGTTGATCGACTGACTTTCATCAAGATGAACCAGTCTTGGATCACCACCAGCTACCACACACCTGATGCTGATATAACAGACTAATTGATTTTAACATGTCACATCCCTTCAAGACTGATGCTGATGCTGAGTGTCTGTGCTGTTATGTTGACTGGCTATCCTCCTCCTCCGAGTCCTCAATGATACGATTGATGATGATAGCTTGGAAGATCATTTTTGTTTATGGGTGCCGCCACCAGTGGCTAAGGCCCAATTTTTCAGCCCCTGTTTTACAGGGGCGTGTAATTACAATTTTTTTAGCAATAATTTGCCATAGGGCTCATTGCTGTGCTCCAAGTACAGTATCTGTGAGGGGTTGGAGTGTTGTGGCACCAGTGCCTAAGGCCCAATTTTTCAGCCCCTGTTTAACAGGGGCGTGTCATTACAATTTTTGAAGCAATACTTTGCAACAGGGCTCATTGCTGTGCTCCAAGTACAGTATCTGTGAGGGGTTGTAGTGTTGTGCCACCAGTGCCTAAGGCCCAATTTTTCAGCCCCTGTTCAACAGGGGCATGTAATTACAATTCTTGATCTAATAATTCACAGCAGGGCCCATTCCTGCACCCACCAAGAGTAACTCTGAGGGCTTACAGTGTTGTGTCAACACCACCACCACCACCAAAGGCCCAATTTTTCAGCCCCTGTTCAACAGGGGCATGCAATTACAATTCTTGATCTAATAATTCACAGCAGGGCCCATTGCTGCACCCACCAAGAGTAACTGTCAGGGCTTACAGTGTTGTGGCACCAGCACCACCATCAAAGGCCCAATTTTTACTACCACTGTTCAACAATTATATGTAATTACAATTCCTGATATAATAGTTGACAGCAGGGCGTTCCAGCACCAACCAAGAGTAACTGTGAGTGCTTACAGTGTTGTGCCAACACCAACAACTAAGGGGCCTATTTCTGCAGAGTATCTACGGCAGGTCCCTACTTTCAAACATCCAACTTACAAACGACTCCTACTTGCAAACGCAAGAAGACAACAGGAAGTGAGAGGAAATCTACCCCTAGGAAGGAAAATTCTCTCCTGTAAGAATTAATATGGGAGAAAGGTGTCTCCTCTGTACTGATGCTTTATCAGCAATCCTTGTTTCAAGAAAAACACCACATTTCAAAAACAGTTGTCATTGGGACGGAAAGTGAGGTGAAATGTTCTGAACAGGGGCACAGACAGCAAAACAAATGTTACAGGGGTGATAACCCTTACCTATGTTTTCCAAAAAGTTTAAAAATAGATTTTTGGGCTGGAGCTACACTTAAACAATGTACCTGTTCAAAATTACAAACAGATTCTACATAAGAACAAACCTACAGTCCCTGTCTTGTATGCACCGCCTGTATACGGCTGTTCAGAGTATATAGGGCCTTTTTTATTTTATGTGCGGGGTTCCCCTTAATATCCATACAAGACCCAAAGGGGCTGGTAATGGGCTGGGGTAGGGGGGGGGGTCATGGGGTAGCTATGCCATTTTTCTTAAAGATTTTCATCCATATTACCGGGACCAGACATTACATTAAAGCCGCAAGCAGTTTTAAATGGCTTTTTTTTCCTTTAGAAGTGTCATTTTGTGCAGGGACAGTTCTAAACACGGGAAACACGTGGCACTTCACAGGCATACTTTAGACACCCCCCAGGTACGATATTTAAAGGAATATTTGACTTTTTTTTTTCACTTTATGCATCATTAAAATGACTGCTCCCGAAAAACGACCGTTTTTAAAACTTCTTTTTGCATTGATACATGTCCCCTGGTGCAGAACCCGGGTTCCCAAACCCTTTTTAGGACAATAACATGCATAATAGTTGTTATAATTAGCACTTTAGAATTCGAACGTTCGCATCCATTGTATTTAATAGGGTTCTAATGTTCGTACGAACTTTCGGTCCGTTCGCGGGTTCTGGTGCGAACCGAACCCGGGGGTGTTCGGCTCATCACTACCCGGCACACAAAGCCGCCGGTTCTATAAACCTGGGCGGCGCTTGAGAGTCTGTGGGTTGACGCTCCATCTCCGCCCACACTCCCCATCTTGCCACTACGAGCAGACATGCGCAGTCCGCCGTTGAGGCTTAGCGTGTCGTGGACGGGGTGTGCGTGATGTCGCCCCAATGCGATGACGTTCGCGCATGCACGTGGGGGTTGTGCCACGCACACCCCGTCCAGGGGACTGCTTAGGAGGATTCCCTGTGTGTCTCTCTCTGTCAGCTGCTTGCAATAATTGTGGCAGCTGATAGGAGGGATTTCATATAAATATAGAGCCTGCACACCTTCACACCAGCATTCCTTTGCTGGATGTCATGGTGTGCGGTTGGCTCTTTCAAGTAAGTTGATTTAAGATATACACATAAAACTGGTTTAATGCTATTTGGTAGCCTTACTCTTTAGTGGATTACCAGCCAATATTGACAGGATAATCCACTATATGCTAATTATTTATTATTTCTTATGCCTTAATTTACCTTAACCTGATTAATAAACCTATAATATTTACACCTATATGAATTAAGATAATATAACCTATCTTGTCAATATATATAAAAATTATAAATACATTTATTTATTTAATTATCCACTAGTTTATACTATACTGATGAAATATGAAATTTATGAAAATGATTTAACTGACTTGCTATGAGTATGCATACTCATTAAGGGATATATTTGATTCTTATAACCATAAAAATTAAATAGAATAAGATAATAAATAAAATGATGGATAGGATAATAAATATACATATTACATTTTAGTTTCCACTCACACAATATAACCTCATTTACCTATATATTTTTTTAAATGAAAAATGAAAAATTAAATTAATTCTCATAGTGATGATTTGTCTTTTCTACTTTTGTAGTTATTGCAGTGTACCCCTTAACAACAGTGGACATTACTGGGTCCCCTACGGATCCAATATATTCAGGTATTTTATTATTTTTCTAAATATATAGCTGCACATTGGATCAGTTTTTTATTTTATATAATATATATTAGCAAGTTACAGTATGGTACAATATATATCTGTATTTATTTTTATGTATTCATAGGGACCCCCACCTTTAGTCCCAGCATTCCCCTCTCGTTGGTCCGCTTGTTCTCTGGATCTTGGAATAATCCTCCCTAAGGGATGAACAGATATTCCATATAAATGCTCTACATAAACCTGCATTGATGGGTCTACCTTGATGCCCCTGCTTGTCTGATTGGCAACCCCATTGATAAAATCCAGCGTGCTGTCTATTTCCAATTCTTTTAACTCATATCCAATGAAATATTGACAATCTTTCTGCTACCTGTATAATACGTAAGTGAATAATTGCAACATTTTATATGCATATGTATTATATTACTTTGTATATATTTTGATAATTGCTTAAATATGTGTAATTGATTATATGTATTTTTATGCTTAGATGAATTATCTGCCTTTTTCTACACACCCCTGAAGAAGTATATTTCGAAACGCGTCTGGTGTTAAGAAAGTTCTTCATGTACTCTTCTGCGTGGTGATATTGATTGGAATTGTATATTTTAAACTCAATATTTAATTTTTGTTAATTTTTGTTAATTATGTTTAATTATGAATAAAAACAAAAATCTACTTCAATACCCTGTATATTTGAAATCAATACGATTAGTGCCTAAAAAGTCCACCCAGGGGAACCCCTCTTTTTCCTTATTACAAATATTGGATGTGGCACAGCATATATTTGCCATTTGCCCCCTCTTTCTCATGTGCTGTGGGTTCTGCATTATGAGGTGGCATGTAAATGGGATGTGGATCAATGGGCAGGGGTAGTAGTGGTGTATTCCGCTTAGGGATGGTAGGGGGGTGAATAGGCTTGCGGGGATAGCTAGTGGGCGGGGGGGGGGGGTCGGAAATCGAATGGTGATTGTTTAACTTTGAATTGGTCTTATTGGTGGAATTCGGACCTGGTGGCATTAAAGTTAGGGGAGGAAATGAGGGTGTCTTTCTTTTCCAATTGAATGTTTTTTTGAAATTGTAGTCTTTGAGATCTCTTTTAAACTTTCCTAGTTTTAATGGAGTCCTCACTTTTTTTAGTGTTTAGTTTTAATGTTTTAAACCACTCTAAAGGTAAGTGGGGATGAGTGGAACATAATTTATCAATGTTGCTCTCAATTTTCTGATGAAGAATCTGAAATCTTCTATCTCTATGGGTGGTTCAAATTTGGATCAATTTCTGGGTGCAGAACTCTACAACTCCCTCCCACTTTGAGCGGAGACCTGCATCCAAAAATGAACATCCCTTAAGTATACAGAGTTCTCGTGGTGAAATTTTGGACTGAAAATATTGTTTTAAAAAGAAGCCATCCCACCCCTGTTGAATGGCTGAGATAAAAAGGTCTTCTATGCGTCTCATTCTTTTACATGTGTCTCCATATTTGGCATCCGGCCAGTGACAGGAGTGTAAGGTCAGAGAAAAATAATTTGGAGGAAAAATGGTATATAATTGTACTGTAGTACTAATGTAGTACATGCTTCATCCACAAGATGGGGGGGAGAACCTTTGTCAAGGATTTTTTTCTGTGTTATCATTCTAATGGGTTATATTGAATCATGTTTCTGAAATTGTAGGTAGTAAGGATGAGTTTCCCGATCTGATGATGATTTTGGATCGAATTTTGTTTGTTCGAAGGTTTGGCAAATCTCCAGCTCCAGTGCTAAATTTGACTGGCTTTGGTTGTCTTTTTTAGAAAGCCACTGGCTGGCAACACCCAGCAATCAGTCATTCACCCCCAACTGGCCCATTCAGCTGTCAGCTGGGTATTCCTGACTGACAGGCGAATGTAAGCAACAGGATAGTGATAAACCCACATATTGACATGATCATATTTGGTCAGTGACATCACAGGGGATGGCTGTGGGAGGGGGGGCAGTATCTAGGACCCCCTTATTTTAAAAAGGTGCTTCCAGATTACCATAAACTGCCCTCCCACAGACTCCCACAACCACCAGTCCAGGGTTGTGGGGAGAGACTTTGTCTCCTTCAACATGGGGACAAGGTGCTTTTCAGGGCAATCCCTTTGGGAAGTTACCTTCGGTATGTCGAAATATAATAGGTCAATATTTCTTAATTAAAGTCAAGAATTGTAGCATGTACTAAAGATATCTTTACTTTTTCTACATTGTTATAATTATGTTCTGTGTGATCAGCTTTTTAACACTTAGAAATATAAATAGCACTTTCATAAAGGTATGATGGGTGAGATAAGAAAGGACACCACACCCAACAATATGCCTAAAATGAAAAAATTAAGAGTGAATGGAAGGTACCTAAAGATAACAGGTATGTTATTTCACCTAAAAACATCAATATTTGTTATTACCAATTAACACATAAAAAGATCAGAGTTAGTGGTTGTAATTATCTAAAAGGGGGAATATTTTCTCCTCCACATGGATGGGTCCCCATTAAACAGGAATGTATACAATCTATGATCCAATGGGGCTATCAAGCCTGAATTTACATAATTTGTGGTGTCAGAGTGAAAGCTGTTATAATCTATACAGACTTATGTTAGACAGATAGACCAAATAAACAACCATATAGTGGCATGCATGTTATAGATTTGTACAGTTAGAAAGTAGCTATACCCAAAAGTCAATATAACATAAAAACACAGCTGCAATTGTCCAAAAGAAATAGGTTCACATTGTGGTATCTCCCCAGGGCAAACGTGGGGGGCACAAGGAAGGAAGTTATGCTACAATAATTATATCTTATGCCACGTACACACGATCGTTTTTCATGCCGTTAAAACTGCCATTTTAAAAAATGGCCCTGAAAAATGATCGTGTGTATGCTCCAGAGCATTTTTAACGACGTGAAAAACGGCCATTAAAAATTCCAGACATGCTCTCTTTTTTCACGTCGTTTTTTTTAACGACGTGAAAAACGATAGTGTGTATGCTTTAACGACGTGAAAAAAAACGCGCATGCTCAGAATCAAGTATGAGACGGGAACGCTCGTTCTGGTAAAACTAGCGTTCGTAATGGAGATAGCACATTCATTACACAGTAACGGACTGAAAAGCGCGAATCGTCGCCCAAAAAACTTTACTAACATGAAGGGTGGCGCCATTCGAACGGAACTTCCCCTTTATAGTGCCGTCGTACGTGTTGAACGTCACTGCGCTTTGCTTGATCGTTTTTTTAAATGATGGTGTGCACGCAAGGCAGGCTTGAGAGGAAACATGAAAAAAAACGAGGAGAAAAACGTCGGTTTAAAAAATGACATTAAAAACGATCGTGTGTACGGGGCATTAGAATTAAATCCACCTGTATAATACTGGAAACTTATATGGGCTCTCAGGCCAAAAGTTCTAAGGTGCCTTCCAAAAATTGTGGCCATGCCGCAGAGATGTTGAAATTGCAAAGATATTATTAATGGAATGTATTCTGCAAAAACTAGAAGGTAAAGGGGAGTAAGAAAGCTATATACTGGGTTGTCTAAAAAATAGCACTTTCATAATGTTGTTCTTTACAGCCCTAATCATTATCATACACTAATGCCTTGTACACACGATCGGAATTTCCGATGAAAAAAGTCAGACAGAATTTTTCAATTGGATATTCCGACCGTGTATGGGCCCCATCTGACTTTTTTTCGTCGGAGTTTAGAAAAAGAACATGTTTTATTTTTTTCCGAAGAAAAAAAAATCCTATCGGAAATTCTGATCGTCTGTGTGGAACTCCGACAGGGAAAAAACACGCATGCTCAAAATCAAGTCGACGCATGCTCGGAAGCATTGAACTTAATTTTTCTCGGCTCGTCGTAGTGTGTTACATCACCGCGTTTTGGACGGTTGGAATTTGGTCTGACAGTGTGTATGCAAGACTGCTTTAATGGAATTCTGACGGAAAATTCCATCGGATTTTATCCCATCGTGTACAGGGCATTACTCATCATGTCACACCTCTGGTGAAAAGTCTGCAGCCCTTGTTCCAGAGGTAAGAGGTAATCTTCATTGGAGGCACCTGTTTCGATGTCAATGATGTAAGAGATTTCCTCTCATGTTGGCGAGATTTCTTCTCACTACCTGTTGTGTCTGTGAGCAGGAAATTAAGGGAAAACTCTTCAGGACACAGTCAGCAAAAAGAAACAAAAAATTGACACGAAAATTAACCATTCCATACTATATTCCTTAAAAAACGCTTTTGGCTGGAGATACTGTATTCAGGAAATAAGATTAATGATGAAACTCCTTAAAATGATACTTCTCCTAATCCGATATGGATGATTGTGGAAAAATTGACTTTATAGGCACGTAGGTATAAAAAATATAACAAATTTTAATGTTTCACATGTATATGTTTGATCAAAAATAGTATCTATAAATAGACTACAGAAAATACATATAATAAAAGGTCATCACAGATAACGTGGTACATTCCAAGGAGAATTTGCAGCTCGGTTCCGTTTGGCTGAGTTTTACCAGACAACAAGGTACATATAGACCACAATATTGTGTGGGATTCTGTTTAGACCTAATATAGCCAGCTTTTTGGACATACATTTATCGTTATCATTATTATTTTTTCTATTCTCCAACAGACAGCTATTGGTCTTGGTATATGCAATATTGCACTCCTGTACTTTATACAAGGGCTTCAACAGTCCTATACCATTGCGGAAGTTCTCAGTCTAGATCCCCACATAATTTGTGTCATTATACTATTTCTAAAGTATAGTATATACTCGAGTATAAGCCGACCCGAGTATAAGCAGAGGTACCTAATATTACCCCAATAAACTGGGAAAACGTATTGACTTGAGTATAAGCCTAGGGGGGGAAATGTGCTCATTGCCACCTCACTGTGCCAATTGCCCAACCTTACTGTGCCCATTGCCATCTCACTGTGCCCATTGCCAGCTTACTGTGCCCAACCTTACTGTGTCCATTGCCACCTCACTGTGCCACCTTACTGTGCCCATTGCCAGCTTACTGTGCCCAACCTCACTGTGTCCATTGCAGCCTCCCTGTGCCCGAGTGTACCTGAAAAACTTCTTATACTGCGGCCGGCGTCCATTGTTTAAATATCGTGCCTTTCTCCTAGTCCCTTCCGTGATAGGCGTTTCCAGCAAACACTGTGTTGAGTGTTCCGCCTATCATGGAGATCCTCTCATTCTCGGACTCCGTTTCCCAGCAGGCACTGTGTTCAGTGTTCCGCCAATCATGGACGTCTTTTCATCCTCAGACAAGAGAACGTCCATGATAGGCGGAACACAGAACACAGTGTCTGCTGGGAAACGGAGTCCGAAAATGAGAGTACCTCCATGATAGGCGGAACACTCAACACAGTGTTTGCCGGAAATGCCTCTCACGGAAGGGACCAGGAGAAAGCCGCGATATTTAAACAATAGACGCCGGCCGCAGTATAAGAAGATTTTCAGGTACTGACTCGAGTATAAGCCGAGGGGTGAACTTATAGCCCTAAAAAAGGGCTGAAAAACTCGGCTTATACTCGAGTATATACGGTATGTTACATTGAGTTTTATTAAACATGCCCCAAGTTTTTCCTTTATGGTGGGCTATGGAGACTCATTATTAAATTCAAAAAAGATAAAATCTTTTCTTATGTTTCTTTTTGCAGCTTTAATTTTCCATCTAAGATTCATATACCACATCCAGCCTAGGGTCAAGTCGCCCGTCTAATATATACATTGTTGTGCTGCTACAATATATTTTTTATGTAAGTTACACTCTATATGTCGTTTTCTGAGTTGACTTACTATATAGTAGAGAAAATATGCATTTCTGCATGCTATTATTTTTATTATTATTATTATATATATATTTTACCATAGTTATCTTATGCATCCCCATACTTCTTCACGTGATGTCGCTGCATGTGCATGAAGGTCCAGGGTATTGGACCCACTATTCATCTGGGCCTTTCTATCATGTCAATGCCGCAGAGCTAGGGTGGGCTGACTTTTTAGATACTCCCCAATTTGCATCACATTGTGGTGAGTGTTTCACAATAAACTTTATTGGTTTTGTTTTGTTTTGAAAATGTTTATGACATTGTATTTTGATTATGTAATCAATATGTTCTCTTTAAAATCTAGAAGCTCCTGAGGAAGCGATTTAATTGATATCGGGAAACATGTAGAGCTTTATTTTAATCTCATCAGGATCTTGTGGATCTTACACCAAGGGGCACCCTCATACAGTGTGGTGACATCACTACAGCAAGTTACTACATTGCAATATTCTCCTTGGAATGTACCACGTTATCTGTGATGACCTTTTATTATATGTATTTTCTGTAGTCTATTTATAGATACTATTTTTGATCAAACATCTACATGTGAAACATTAAAATTTGTTATTTTTTTTATACCTACGTGCCTATAAAGTCCATTTTTCCACAATCATCCATATCCAATTACTATTAGGACGTGGCACATTTTCTATTAGAGGTGAGGATTACCACCTAAGGGCACCTGTAATCAAACCAATCTACTTCTCCCAATCCTTCACCTGTTTGTAAAAGATACCCCCCCAAGCCAGATACTTTTTAGAAGCACAAAGGATGGTGCTGCCGATTTTGCATGTACCATGATAGCTGTTACCAAAATGCTATATTGTAAAGAGAAATACATGATGAAACCATGCCTGATTGTCAGAAACCATGAATCAGACCGAGACAGAAGTACAGTTAAATCACACTAGTTTAATAATAAATAATAAAAAGGTAAACAGAGTAAGCGTAGTCAAAACATAGCCAGAGTTCAGTAACCGGATCGGGTAGTCGGCCAAGCCAAAGTCCAAGAGCCAGCGATAAAGGTAATAGAACAGCAAGCAGGATCCGTAGCCAGAGGGGACAACAGTCAAGCAGATCTTCAACTGGAATGCAGGAGAAAGTCTCTTTTGATGTTAACACAGGCGAAGGCGAAGACCAAATGAACTGGAAGTCCTTAAGTAGGCAGAGCTGACGAGCGGATCATCAACAGGTGGATCACTGTGGAGAGATAGAAGCTGGCAATTAGCTGACAGCTGAGCTGCCAGCACAGAGAAGGAAGGGCTGAACCCAGCCCTGACACTGATGAAGGAAACTAAGCAACCTATTTACCAATGTTTTTACCCAAGATTCACACATTTTCTAAATGAATCCTTTGTAAAGAAGTGTTTTTAAATGCTTGCACCTGAAAATGTATTCAATTAGCAACACAAAATATTCCCTACATTTTTATCTACCCACTGATAAAAATACACAAAAATTCTTATTGACACACAAATCCAACATACTTCCTACTAAAGTTAAAATGTTTTTTTAGTTAACCACCCTGGTGGGTGGTAGGCCTGTAATTCATAGGAATAACTCACTTAAATCTGTCCAAACAAAAGTCTAGTAGACATCCCAGGTATGATAAAATTGGAAACACAAAATCATAAATTATAATATAATAAATAACTATAAATAATTATAACACATACTAATATAATAATAATAATAAAATGTATTTAATAATGTAATCAAATCAAAAACACTGAAATTTGCTCAGTTGCAGAATTGTCACTGGCGTCACTTTCAGTGTCTGACGACGAATTTCCCCACGATTCACTTTCCCTCAATTCTGCAAGTGTTCTAAATTACTATCACTGTTTTCTAGCTGGTCTAAAACCACTTTTGACGAAAAGGGACACTTTTTGGTTGCCATGGACAATCTCAAGTTTCCAGGCAGAAAGAACAGCAAATATAATATAAAAGTGCATGCAGGGCACTGGACAAAGCACTAGGGACAAAAAGGAGGTGAAATAATTTTATACAGTAATGTAATATGTAAGATTACAGTGTACTGTATGTGTTTTGTTTTTTTGCATTTTTTGAATTTGCCGCCAGGCTCCGTCCCTGTGCGTTGCGACGCTCACAGGGAACGGAGCCCAGCACAGTGATGAATCAGTGTTCATATATTTTACTTCAGAGGCTTTCAAGATACAGTGATGAATCGGGCGGAGGACACAGCAGGAGGACATTTCAGGATCCTGGAGACAAGGTAAGAAACTTTCCCAGGATACTGCGATGCAATCCTGAGTGTGTCTCGGGGTTACCGGTTTTGGTAATGTAAATTTACCCCGAGCCACACTTGAGATTACTCCCAGGGAGGTTAAAGGAGATGTATGGGGTATAAAAAAACAAACATACATACTCACCTCCATGCTTCAGCATCTGTGTAATGCCGCAGCTGTCCCACATCGGCTCTAAGCCCAAGAAATGAGCTATCACATGATCACTCATTTCTCAGCCCTCCCTGTCAGTTACCACGCTTCCCCTCTGGTGCTCACTGGAGCGCTATGCTGGAGAGGGGGTGTGCAAAGCTGGCTTTGGTTCTCAGCTGTGCGTTGAGAGCTGAAGCCAGTTGTCAATCAGACATCTTGGAGAGGGCTTTTCTTGTTTCATTGAGGCATCTGGGTGAGTCGTGACAATATGGTTGGCATCCTTCCAGAGCCTGGAGTGGCTCTGTGATGTCAGCTGACAACGGGCTTTAGCCCTCTGCAGGCTGGTTCTGGGTCACAGGAGAGCAAAAATAAGTGCACTCCTGTGACCCAGAAGAGAAGTTTGGCCAAAAAAAGCTTTGGTCATACTTCTCTTTTAACAAATAGTTAAACAGTGAAAATGTAAGACATACAACACTAACTCATCTATTTATCATTATATTAAAAGGACAACTCTTAAAACTAAAGTTGAACTTTTAATGTGTGGAGGATGCCTTATACGTTATATGGTCAAATGTATTGGGACACCTGCCTTTACACGCACATGAACTTTAATGGCATCCCAGTGGCATCCCAGTCTCTTGTCTGTAGGGTTCAATATTGAGTTGGCCCACCCTTTGCAGCTATAATAGCTTCAACTCTTCTAGGAAAGATGTCCACAAGGTTTAGGAGTGTGTTTATGGGAATGTTTGACTATTCTTCCTGAAGTGTAATTGTGAGGTCAAGCACTGATGTTGGATGAGAAGGCCTGGCTGGCAGTCTCCACTCTAATTCATCCCAAATGTGTTCTATCGGGTGGAGGTCAGGACACTGTGCAGGCCAGTTAAGTTCCTCCACCCCAAGCTCACTCATCCATGATTTTATGGACCTTGATTTGTGCACTGGTGCGCAGTCATGTTGGAAAAGGAAGGGGGCATCCCCAAACTGTTCCCACAAAGTTGGAGCATGAAATTGTCCAAAATGTTTTGCTATGCTGACTCCTTAAGAGTTACCTTCACTGGAACTAAGGGTCCAAGCCCAACCCCTGAAAAACAATCCCACACCATAATCCCCCCTCCACCAAATGATTTGGAGGGGTGGCCCAATACTTTTGGAAATATAGTGTGGATGAGCGAGTTTGGGGTGGGAGAACTTGACTGGCCTGCACAGAGTTATGACCCCAACCCGATAGAACACCTTTAAGATGAATTAGATAGGAGACTGTGAGACAGGCCTTTTTGCCCAAAATCAGTGCCTGACCTCACAAATGTGCTTCTGGAAGAATGGTCAAACATTCCCGTAGACACACTCTTCAACCTTGTGGACAGCCTTTCAGAGGAGTTGAAGCTGTTATAGCTGCAAAGTGTGGGCCAACTCATTATTGAACCTTATGGACCAAGACTGGGATGCCATTAAAGTTCATGTGCATGTAAAAGCAGGTGTCCCAATACTTTTGACAATATAGTTTATGTTTAGCGGTATAGGGACTTGTTTATATCCAAGTGTTCTAATTGTATATATGTGTTTGAGTGTACTTTTTTAAATTAATCTTTTACATTTTACTTATTTTTTGTTTTTACTTTTTTAATCAACTCTTATGCCCTTGGATGATTTTTCAGACGGAATTCCGCTCAAGCTTGGCTTGCATACACACGGTCACACAAAAGTTCTCTGAACTTTCGACCGTCAAGAACGCGGTGACGTACAACACTACGACGAGCCGAGAAAATGAAGTTCAATGCTTCCGAGCATGCGTCAAATTGTTTCCGAGCATGCGTCTGAATTGCTACAGACGATCGGAATTTCCGATCGTAATTTTTCCCGTCTGAAAAATTGAGAACCTGCTCTCAATCTTTTGCTGGCGGAAATTCGGACAGCAAAAGTCCGATGGAGCATACACTCGGTCGGAATTTCCGACCAAAAGCTCACATCGGACTTTTGCTGGTGGAATTTCCGACCGTGTGTATGCAGCATTACCATTGTCAGAAAGGGAGCTGAAAAGCACAGGGTACACAAATAGTGACAGGTCCACTTGATGAAGTAAATAGATTTCTCCCCTATTTGCCATGGATGGGCAATTTCTATGGACATTCTACTGAGTGTTACTTTCATAGTAATTGTTGTTGTCACCCCACAAATGGTTCTGTAGACAAACACATTCTTTGCACAATTTTGGTTAATAGGTTCTTATTTTTTAAATCTGTTCTGAATCACGGACTCCTTCAAGAATCTGATAAACTATGGACCACCATCCCTAGAAATTTTCACATAAATACAACTTTGCATGCAATGAATATATATATCTTATTCTATTGAAATGTGATTGCCTCAGAGCCCATTCACACAGGGACGACTTTGGATCCGTCTTCAAGTCGCCCCAGGTCGCCCCTAGTCGCCTCAAGTCGCGCTGCATGAGAAAATCAATGTAAGTGAATAGAGCCGTCTTAATGCACACTACTGCAGTCGCTCCGACTTCAGAAAAGGTTCCTGTACTACTTCAATCCGACTTGTAGGCAACTTGTACCCATTGATTTCAATGGAAGTCGCCTCAGAAGTCGGATCAGTGTCCTAACAGAAGCAACAATACAGGAAGAGAACATACATTTCTCAGGCAAACCCCTCCCTCCCCCCTCCCTCCCACAGAGCTGATTCTTGTTTGATTGACCACTGGAAAGACTCCTGTCCTGGAGTCAACTTGAAGTTGCCTTGTAAGTTGCCTCATGTCGCGCTGTGATTCATACTCAAGTTGTGTCCAAGTTGCCTCCCAAAGTCGCGCTGGAAGTCGTGTTGCCCCTGTGTAAATGGAGTCTTATACTTACACAAAGTTTGAATAACGTAAACAATTTTCATGCAAAAACGAATGGCCACTCATGACAAAAATAAAAGTGTCTGTGCTATAGAAAAACATGACGATTTATCACAGTGCCTCACGTTACTGCTCGGCTGTTCTCTCCTCCCGGCTGATGTAAGTGGTAGTTCTTGGCCCCACCCACTGTAGCTGTCAGACTGGGGGAGGAGAGAGCCGAGCAGTCATGTGAGCACGGGGAAACGCTCTGATATAACGTAGAAATCATCATATTTTTTATTTAGCACAGACACTGGGGCACATATCGTTATTAAACAGAGGTGATTGTATGTTGCTAAACAAGTGGCTTTACAACCACTTTAAGAGTCCATGAACCCCAGGTTAACCACTTCAATACAGGGCTTTTTGTACCTATTCAATACCGGGCCTATTTTGGCACTTCTCTCCTACATGTACAAATCATCATTCTTTTGCTAGAAAATTACTCAGAACCCCCAAACATTATATATGTTTTTTTAGCAGACACCCTAGGGAATAAAATGACGGTCATTGCAACATTTTTTCTTGCACAATATTTGCGCAATAATTTTTCAAACGCCTTTTTTTAAAAAAAAAAATGGTTTCATGAATTAAAAAATAACAAAACAGTAAAGTTAGCCCAATTTTTTGGGAACATATGAAAGATAATGTTACGCCGAGTAAATAGATACCTAACATGTCACGCTTTAAAATTGCGCACACTCATGGAATGGCGCCAAACTTCTGTACTTAAAAATCTCCATAGGCGACGCTTTAATTTTTTTTACAGGTTACCAGGTTAGAATTACAGAGGAGGTCTAGTGCTAGAATTGTTGCACGCACTCTAACGCACGCGGCGATACCTCACATGCGTGGTTTGAACGGCGTTTACATATGTGGGCGACTTAGGTGTGCATTCGCTTCTGATCGCGAGCTACCGGGGACAGGGGCGTTTTAATTTTTTTTTTTATTATTTATTTATTTATTTTACTTATTTATTTATTTTTTTACAATGATTTTATTTTTTATTTTTTTTTATCACTTTTATTCCTATTACAAGGAATGTAAACATCCCTTGTAATAGGAATGTGTGTAACAGGTTCTCTTTATTGAGAGATGCGGGGTCAATAAGACTCCACATCTCTCCTCCAGGCTGGAAAGCATGAGATCAGTGAAATTTTTTTCACTGATTTCATACTTACAGCCGCAACGGCGGCTTTGTTTACATTTTTGAGACCCGGGCGTGACGTCATCACATTGCGCCCGGGCCTCCGACGATCATAGAGATGACTGGTGACCATCTGGTCACCAGTCATCTCTATGCTCATCACGTGACTCCACCAACGATGCCGGAAGATTCGCTCCGGGTCCCCGATCGCACGGGGGAGCCCGGAGAAGCACCGGATGGCGGCGGGAGGGGGGGGTGTCCCCTCCCGCCGCCTATAAGAACGATCAAGCGGCGGAACCGCCGCTATGATCGTTCTTATGGTGCACAGAATCGCTGGCACTTCAAAAGGATATCTGAATGATGCCTCTAGCTGCAGGCATCATTCAGATATCCCCCTACAAAGCCGAGGACGTCATATGACGTCCACCCAGGATGGGAGATCCCATCTGTGGACGTCATTTGTCTATGGCTGGGTAGGGAAGTGGTTAAGAACCTCTGCTGTAGATGAACAATAAACCTTCAAACTGCAGCGTTCATCTGTGATGCCATCTGTTATTGGTGTAACTGTCAAAACCTGTTTCACTATTAAAATAATAATACATAAATGAAAAACGTAACTAAAAGAAAGAATGTTTGCACATTTGACAGCTTATAATTAAAAAAAAAATATTTTTTTTAAATGAAAAAGTATACCTAATTAAAGCCATATACTGTATGTTCTTATATACTAATGTGCAAAATTTTTGGGCAGGTGTAAAAAAATGCTGTAAATTAAGAATGATTTCAGAAAGTTTTAATAGTTTATTTTTACCAACAAAAGTAAAAGTAAATGAACGGAAGACAAATCCAAATCAATATTTGGTGTGACTGCTCTTTGCCTTTAAAACAGCATTAATTCTTCTAGGTACACTTGCACACAGGTTTTGAAGGAACTCAGCAGGTAGGTTGTTCCAAATATATTGAAGGACTAACTACAGATCTTTTGTGGATGTAGGCTGCCTCAAATCCTTCCGTCTCTTCATGTAATCCCAGACAGACTCAATGATGTTGAGATCAGGGCTTTGTGAATGCCAAGCCATCACTTCAAGGACTCCTTGTTTTTCTTTATGCTGAAGATAGTTCTGCTGCAGAATAAATTTGGGGCCAATCACAGGCCTCTCTGATGGTATGGCTTGATGGATAATTATTTGCCTGTATTTCTCAGCATTGAGGACATCATCGATCCTGATTCCTGACCAGATCTCCAACTCCATTTCAGAAATGCAGCCCCAAAAATTGCAAGGAACCTCAGCTATGCTTCACTGTTGCCTGCAGACGCATCAGGCTTACTTTCCTTTGACATTGGAAGATGTTCAGCAGTGCCGTCAGAACAGAACTTGCAGAAACCAGTGGGACCCAGGTACACCCATCTACTGTCTGGAAAAGGGGGGTGCAGAAAAATGGCAGGAAGTGCTTTGGACTGATGAGGCAAAATTTGGATTATTTGGCTGTAGCAGGAGGCAGTTTGTTTGCTGAAGGACTGGAGGGAGATACGATTATCGTATCTCCCTCCAGTCCTTCAGCAAACAAACTGCCTCCTGCTACAGCCAAATAATCCAAATTTTGCCTCATCAGTCCAAAGCACTTCCTGCCATTTTTCTGCACCCCCCTTTTCCAGACAGTAGATGGGTGTACCTGGGTCCCACTGGTTTCTGCAAGTTCTGTTCTGACGGCACTGCTGAACATCTTCCAATGTCAAAGGAAAGTAAGCCTGATGCGTCTTTCATCTGCTGAATTAAGTTTCCTTGGCCCAGCACTGCATCTACGTTCCTCAACATTTCCCGCTTTTTTGTGCTTCTTCAAAAGAGCTTGAACAGCACATCTTGAAACCCCAGTCTGCTTTGAAATCTTTGTGCTGTTGCTGTTCTCAGTCTTCCCATGCTGTATTTGCTTATTTGCTAATTATGTTCGGGTGCTTTAAATAGCCTTGTAGGATTTTAGTGTTTAAGCAGCTAGCGTGGTGCTTTTAATCCCCGCTAGGTCAAAGAAGGGGTTAAAAGTGCCCTTGTTGTGGCGCTTCCAAATCGCTTTTCAGGCACTTTGGAAGCACTGGTCATTCATTTCAATGGGCAGGTTGTTTTGGAAGCGCTGTATACACCGCTCCCAAACCCCCTCAAAGATGCTGCTTGCAGCACTTTTCCTAAAGTCCCACAAGCGCCCTGCCCCAGTGTGAAAAGTCACACTGAAATGAATGGGAGGCGGGTTTTGGGTGCTTTACAGGCGCTATTTCTAGCGCTAAAATGCCTGAAAACTGCCTCAGTGTGAAAGGGGTCTTAGATTGTTAAAATAAACAATTAAAATATATATTTTTGAAAGCATACTTACTTTGCAGAATTTATTCAAACCTGCCTAAAACTTTTGCACAGTACTGTACATATAAAAATGATTTAGGTATGTATACAGTGGGTACGGAAAGTATTCAGACCCCCTTAAATTTTTCACTCTTTGTTATATTGCAGCCATTTGCTAAAATCATTTAAGTTCATTTTTTTCCTCATTAATGTACACACAGCACCCCATATTGACAGAAAAATACAGAATTGTTGACATTTTTGCAGATTTATTAAAAAAAGAAAAACTGAAATATCACATGGTCCTAAGTATTCAGACCCTTTGCTGTGACACTCATATATTTAACTCAGGTGCTGTCCATTTCTTCTGATCATCCTTGAGATGGTTCTACACCTTCATTTGAGTCCAGCTGTATTTGATTATACTGATTGGACTTGATTAGGAAAGCCAGACACCTGTCTATATAAGACCTTACAGCTCACAGTGCATGTCAGAGCAAATGAGAATCACGAGGTCAAAGGAACTGCCTGAAGAGCTCAGAGACAGAATTGTGGCAAGGCACAGAAGTGGCCAAGGTTACAAAAAAATTCTGCTGCACTTAAGGTTCCTAAGAGCACAGTGGCCTCCATAATCCTAAGATGGCAGACGTTTGGGACGACCGACCAGACCACTTCCTAGAGCTGGCCGTTGGGCCAAACTGAGCTATCGGGGGAGAAGAGCCTTGGTGAGAGAGGTAAAGAAGAACCCAAAGATCACTGTGGCTGAGCTCCAGAGATGCAGTCGGGAGATGGGAGAAAGTTGAAGAAAGTCAACCATCATTGCAGCCCTCCACCAGTCGGGGCTTTATGGCAGAGTGGCCCGACGGAAGCCTCTCCTCAGTGCAAGACACATGAAAGCCTGCATGGAGTTTGCTAAAAAACACCTGAAGGACTCCAAGATGGTGAGAAATAAGATTCTCTGGTCTGATGAGACCGAGATAGAACTTTTTGGCCTTACTTTTAAGCGGTATGTGTGGAGAAAACCAGGCACTGCTCATCATCTGTCCAATACAGTCCCAACAGTGAAGCATGGTGGTGGCAGCATCATGCTGTGGGGGGTGTTTTTAAGCTGTAGGGACAGGACGACTGGTTACAATCGAGGGAAAGATGAATGCGGCCAAGTACAGGGATATCCTTGACGAAAACCTTCTCCAGAGTGCTCAGGACCTCAGACTGGGCCGAAGGTTTACCTTCTAACAAGACAATGACCCTAAGCACACAGCTAAAATAATGAAGGAGTGGCTTCACAACAACTCCGTGACTGTTCTTGAATGGCCCAGCCAGAGCCCTGACTTAAACCCAATTGAGCATCTCTGGAGAGACCTAAAAATGGCTGTCCACCAACGTTTACCATCCAACCTGACAGAACTGGAGAAGATCTGCAAAGAGGAATGGCAGAGGATCCCCAAATCCAGGTGTGAAAAACTTGTTGCATCTTTCCCAAAAAGACTCATGGCTGTATTAGATCAAAAGGGTGCAAATACTAAATACTGAGCAAAGGGTCTGAATACTTAGGACCATGCAGGGGCGGATCCAGAGTCTTTTCTCGGTAGGGGCACTGACAAAAAATGTTTTTTTTTGTGGGAAATTTATCGGGGAAATGGCTGGTGTCGGCGCTTCAATCATCCCGGCACCAAGGTTGTTATGGTGTCAGGATGATTGAAGCGCATTATTTCTATTATTACATTGTAATATAAAATTAAATAGTTCAATCAATGCATAATCAGTGGGAGTCCCCAGTGTGTCACTTGCCACCATCGCCTGCAATTAGTGGGAGCCCTGAGCGTGTAACTTGCCACGTGACCTGCCACATCTTGTGGATTGTCACTTGCCACACCTTGTGGATTGTCACTTGCCACATCACCTGCCACACCTTGCGGATTGTCACTAGCCACACCTTGCGGATTGTCACTTGCCACGTCACCTGCCACACCTTGCTGATTGTCACTTGCCTGCCACCAGATGCAGATTGTCATTTGCCACGTCACCTGCCACAATTTGCGGATTGTCACTTGCCACGTCGCCTGCCACACCTTGCGGATTGTCACTAACTTGCCTGCTAAGGTGTAGTTTTGGTTGTCTCTTGCTGTGTCCCAGACTCCCAGAGTCAGGCAGCAGAAAGATAATGTAGTCTCTCTGCTGCCTGCACAGTGAGGGCGGAAGTCACTGCAGGAATGCAGGGCAGGCACGGGCGGTGAGAGATGATCTCATCTCTCCGCTCCCCCGCTCCCGGCTAGCTGATTGGCCAGCTGCCACACTGAGCCTGCTCTCTCACTCTCACCTGCGCTGCCAAAACACTGAGCAGCACGGTCTGCCCACGAAGCGCGCCGCCCGCCCACAAACCGCGCCGCAAGCGGAGCCGCCCGCTTTCTTACCCGTCTGTGGAGCCGCACGCTATCGCACCTGCCCGCAGAGCGGCCTGATGTGACTCACTGACGTCACTCATTGCTAGACGCCAAGCGGCCCAGGCGTTAGCAACAAGTGCAGGGAAGAGGCTCCACCCACCTCCTCCTCCGCTCCTGGTATCGTGTCAGTGTGCCGCGTAACTACATTAGACGAGACTCTCTCTCGGCGCCGCTGATCGGCTGATGTGAGAAACTGAGAGAGAGACTCAGAGAGGCAGCGGCAGCCGCATAACAAGTACCGTATATACTCGAGTATAAGCCGACCCGAATATAAGCCGAGGCACCTAATTTTACCCCAAAAAACTGGGAAAACGTATTGACTCGAGTATAAGCCTAGGGTGTCCATATGCATGCCTCACAGTGCCTCACTTTGCCTCACTGTGCCCATGCCTCACTGTGCCCATGCCTCACTGTGCCCATGCTTCACTGTGCCCATGACTAGACTGATGTTTAACATGGGAGTCTATGGAAGGAGTGCCCGGCTTTGAAAAATCGGTTCTCCCCAGAAACTGTGCACACTTGTAGAGGAGACATGGGGCTACATGTGTGCCAAGTTTGGTGTCCAGGGGACCTACGACCGGCCGGTACCGGGTCCGCAAAGTCACCGGAGAAATGACCGTTTAACATTGGAGTCTATGGAAGGGGTGCCCGGCTTTAAAAAATCAGTGCTCCCCGGCCGTAGGTCCCCCAGACACCAAACTTTGCACCCTTGTAGAGGAGACATGGGGCTACGTGTGTGCCACGTTTGGGGTCCAGGGGACCTACGGACGGCCGGTACCGGGTCCCCAAATTTCAGGAGATCAGGCGCAAAAAAAAAACAGAGAAAGCAAGTGAGTGTGACAGATGGTCTCGGGGGGGGGGGGGCAATTGCCCTGTTGCCCCCCCCCCTGGATCCGCCCCTGGGACCATGTGATATTTCAGTTTTTCCTTTTTTAATGAATCTGCAAAAATGTCAACAATTCTGAGTTTTTCTGTCAATATGGGGTGCTGTGTGTACATTAATGAGGAAAAAAAATGAACTTAAATGATTTTAGCAAATGGCTGCAATATAACAAAGAGTGAAAAATTTAAGGGGGTCTGAATACTTTCAGTACCCACTGTATAGTGATAGTTATTGCTAAGTTAACTGACTATGCTTTTTTCTGCAAAATGTGACCTGGGCATCTTGAGATCATTGACCGCTTGTCATAAAACAGTCAAGATGCATTTTGTTTTTACTTTCACCTTTTGCCCTGGATTGCTTGTAACTCTAGTTCAGTCACAGGTGTCCGTTTATTAAGCAGTGAAATATATTCACTGCTTCATTCTCTGGCATTCACAGAGGAGATCTCTCTCTCATCTGGATGCCTATTTATGAAGCTGTGTATAGACATAAATATGACAGGGGGACATGGTTACAGTCTTGGGGGGGTCTGAACGAGGTAGAAGGAAGTTAAAAATCTTCCTCCTTTCTCCTCAGATCCCCCCAGATTCCCTCTTCACTTCCCAATTCTCCACCTCTTAGCTGGTGAATTTGGGAGGTGAATTCTGACTGAGCGCTCAGACCGCATCTTCATAAACTGGCCATTTCTGTGTCAGTCAATGAGGATTCTCATTGTGCAGAGATCATCGGCGGGAGAACATGTTCAAACACTTCTCCCCCGATTATCTCTGTTTCATAAACTGTTTATGGACTGTGATCAGTGGCGATCCTTGGGATCACCGCTGTTCACAGTTTCATAAACGGACACCTAAGTGGCCAAGGGTGAACGGGGTCTATTAGGAACTTAGCAATGCCCCTGTTTCAGATACATAAAGACTTTCATTGAACTTGCACAATGCACAAATTTAGAATGAAAAAAGAGAGGCAAATATTGTATCTGTCTATTGGTACAGCTAATAGCTCAATAGCATACACATTTCAGAACCTTAGTCCCCTAATTTTATGGACAAAGTGGAAGTAACAAGCTGACTTCCTATGTAACTACAAGTATTACAAAATTCAAACAACAAACATATACTAAACGCTTTCACTATGTAATTAATTGCAATAACAATTAGCCCTCATTAAAGCCCCAATCTTTTTATATTGGAGGGAGAGCTGTGAGCTGTATGAGGTTCCAGATCTAGTAGCCAGCTACTTTAAACCAGACATCTAGTAATATCTGAAAACTTAAGTGTCTATGTCATCCTGAAATTAAATGATCATTTAAATGTATGCTATTTTTAGGAGTCAGTGACTATTTTTCAAAAAATTAAAACGGCTAACCAGTGCACTAGAAGATACAAACAAGAGTACCATATTTTCTTGAAAATAATGATGTAAAAAGAGACTTGCCAATTTGGCACAAACTGCAACTGTACTAAACCTGTCATAGTTAGAAAGAGGGAGACGGAGACACCACTGTCATAGTGCTGTACTAAACGAGAATAAAATAGTCCATTAAAGCCTCTACATTAACGTGACGTATTTTAATAGGATATGGAAAAGTCTGTCTGGAAATGGGTACCAAATGGTGAAGTGGAAAATGGGCAATTCTCCTTGGTGAATGAAACCATGCATAAAAATGCTAGTTTAAAAAAGCTAAAAAAAGCTGTAAAAGATTTAAAGTTAGCCACCAAAGTGGCCTATGCAGCTATTTGACCTCTCATAAACAGTACTACCAGATATTCATTCATTTGAATAAGACAGAGTTTTTATTTACCATCAGTCTTAGGCCCCTTTCACACGGACGGCTGTTCTGCCGCAGTTAAAAGCATGTTTCTTTCTTTTGAAATTCAAGACCCCAGGCACAGCGATCAGCTGCATTTGTACACTGCTTTTAGCTGCGTTTCATGCGGCTGCGTTTAGCTGCGTTTGGCCATTATTGTCATCCTCATAGCAACCATTTTTATTTTGATGTGCTTCCTGTTGTTTTTTTCTTTTGTTCACGCTGCTATCCGCAGCTGACACAGTGCACTGCGATTACCTGCAGTTATGTGCAGATAGCTGCGCTACATCACACCTGGACGCATTCAATTCTATTTTTTCTATTCGCACCGAACCGCATGTAACTAAATCACAGCTAAACGCTGTGTGTGAATGGGGCCATAGGAAAGCATTGTGTGCTTTTAGCTGCGGTAGAAAACTAGAAAATCCGCAGCTAAAAGTACCATTCTATCCGTCCGTGTGAAAGGGGCCTTAAAAGAAGCGTTGGTGGAGCTGGTCCTAATGGAAAGTATAGTCAGGTGTGATCTTTAGTTGTAGAAGGCAGCTCTCTGTTGTACTAGGTGTCCCTATGAGTCACGGGAGCAGTCCATAATAAATGTAAAGGATAAAGGCACCACAAGTTTGTAATAAGTCAGGTAGAAATGTATTAATCTTGATAAAAGATCAGAAATTAAAAGGCAACGCCTTTGCTTTTCCTGAAAAAAAGGCATTGGATTTTTACCTTCTGATCTTTTATCAAGACTAATAAATCTACACTGTGCTTATTACATATTTGTCATGCTGTCATCATTTACTATTATTTTACCATCACTCTGTCACAGTCTGACTTTAGTCCTCTCCAAGGTAGAGTCAAGTATGCCATAATACTGGTTAGGCAAACCCAGAGGGCTTAAAAAATATTATCATTTTTTTTATTGGACAAAAGCTTAAATATATTAGTTTGTGTACCTTGGGACACAATTTACTGTATTCTTTACTGTCTGGCTCAGTAAATTAAACATTCTGCAGAACTACCCCATCACCAATTGTGAAGGTGGCAGCAGTATCCTTCTTTTGAGAATATTCTACAGTTCTGCTGACTGCTGAGTGAGGTCTTTACAGACTATATAAATAATCTATTGGTTAACAGTGCATATGCATACATCAGTGATGACTGGGATAATTATAAATATGTTAATCTAAGAATTCTGTAAGCTTTAATTGCATACCATGGTTCTACTTTAGTCAGCCACATTCTCACAATGTCATCTATCATGGCTGACAGCCAAGAGGTCTGCCAAGGGAGCAAGCAGCCGATCTCCTCTCTGGTGCATCCTACAGTTTACCACATCTTTTTGCATTATGTCCTTTACTCCCTGTTTGTCTAAAATTAAAACCCCTTTGTCATCAATAAAGCACAGATCTTTGTGATATAATGAATAGCTGTTCACTTTTTTTGAAAAAAAACAAAAAAACAGAGGTAAAGCCCTAGCAGAAAACTGCTTCGTTAAATGAAATTAAAGTTAATAAATAAAGTGTCATTGATTTACTAAAGGAATAGAGGCTGTTCACTTAGCAAATGTTAACTGTGTAAAGTGAGTTTTAAATATATTTTTAAATAGAATGAAGCTTTGTTAAGTTTGGACCCTCGGTACTTTATTTTTTTATTTTTATACATCACTGAGTATTCAAAGTGAAGTTTTTTTCACCAACGTTCACTTTGCTAAGAATTTTACAAAAGGGAGAAGGGGAGCTACTGTCCTTATCTGAATAAAGCAATAGGACCACCAAGAGATATCCAGGCAATAGAACCTGGATTAGGGGAGGCAGTAAACATTCCTTGTAAAATAAAAAAGGAAGACAGGTCCTCTTTATGGAGACCCCAAATCTCTTCTTTACCTTTAAAAGCAAAAGCTAAAAAAAATACATTTAAAATTTCTGTTGCTTTTAAAAAAAAAAAATCATCTCCAGCCTTGACCGGAAGTGGCGTCATGACATTGCTCCGGTCTCCCAAGGCTGTAGAGGTCATCAAAGAGTATCTACTCTTTGTTCACCTATGGGAGCAGCTGGCAGCACTGTCGGATCGTTTCTCAGGTGAACCAGCAGAAACGGTAAGCCCGAGAAACACCGGTGAGCGGCGGGAGGGGACGTCCCCCCCTCTTTGGCATTCCAGAGGCTTATGAGAAAGCCAGCTGCTGCTGCAAAAAATGATACCGGGGTTATGGCTTTCCTTTGGAATTAGAAAAGTATTCTGAATGGCTGATATCATCAGTCATAATTCCAGCAAACCCCTTCCAAACCGCAACGTATGTATACGTATTGCGGTCTGCAAGTGGTTAAAGGAGCTTCTAGATTCCAATAAGTAATTCCCTCCTAAAGACTTCCACATATACCAGATCAGGGATGTAGGGAAGAGGCCCTTGTTCTCATCAACATGGGGACACAATGCTTTGCTACTGAGGCCCCTTGGCAAGATGCCCACCCCATGTCGAGGACTTGTGGCTGGGTATGGTCCAGAAGGGTGGATTGCATGCTTGCTGCCCCCCCCCCAGCCCCATTCCTGGATAAGGGTCCTGGGGAATTTTGGGGACCCATCCCTTTTTATTCTGATTTTATTTGAATTTCCATAACTGACCCTCATCAGGAATCAGGGTCTGGTATGTATTGTTAGGTAGAACTCCAAGTGTAGGCAGTGCACTGAATTGTTTTACATATATTCCAGGGCTGAACAAAAAAGACGTATTGTCAATAATGCTAAATTAGGTATAATGATAGTTATGTCACATATCTGTTTATTTTGCATATATATCATTTTATATAATTCTATTTTTGTTAAAAATAAGCACAATTGAGAAAATGTAACCTTTGGCATAAACATTTTAATTTGTCTATAAATGCTTTCGTCACAAAATAATTACTGAAGTAAAATTATCTTTTTTTATCACTACTTTTTAATAATATTTTTATATAACTTTAATTTATCTTATTTAGTCCAAGTGTTTAGTTTGAGCAGGGCTTAATGATAGCTGCTTTATATATCGGAGATGATGACACAGTAACATTCCCCCAATCCTGCTATTTTTGTGTATAATTTTTCAAAAAATGAAAAAGGTAGGCTTCTGCTTGAGAAATTCTGTGCATTCTTTTGAATAAGTTAGACAAAACTTATGTTCCAGTAACAGAAATGTGCCCAGAGCTTCTGATCAGTTGAGATGGGAATTTGATAACCTACCCATAGAGCTATCAGCTGTAACAACCAACCAGAGTATATAAGTTACTGCTACTTTTTTTTTTAACAGCAAAAGCGTCTTATGAACTTGTAAAACACCACAATTAAACCAATCATTTGGTTGCTGGTTTGAATATGCATGCTGTGACACCCTGGTATTTTTCTCCTATAACACACCACTTGTAAATTTCCATTATTTGTTCAGAGAGACCATTCACAATTATAGAATGTAAGCTTGCCTTTAGCATGCAAGGTAGAGGACAATGTAAATGCGTGATGGGCAAATTGGAACAGCAGCACTTACAAGTATAAATTAACTGGGTCTCTATTAACAGTTTTTTGCTCTCCATTTTGAGAGGCAGGAGGCTGGTGACTTCAAAGACGGGATTATGGAAGAAGATTAAAAAAAAAAAAACTTGATCTAATGTTCATGTTTGAAGTCATGCAAGTCTGCCCTGTCAATAGGCAAGAGTGCAGGTGCTTTGAGCTCTAGGGATGTTTAGAGGAGAGGTGGTCTTTAGGTTTATATACTGTATATAGTGCTATAATCTTTCCAAATGTATTTAAAGTTTGTTTTTAGGCTTTGGGCCTTTGTTCCTTAAATTAAAATGTTAATGTTCTTTCTACACCACAAAGCATTTGCATGTGTATACATAACTAACATTTGTGAACTGCTGTCATGCAAAATGGGTTTTCTCAAGCCAATCTATCAAGCTACAGCTAAGCTGCTCCTAAAGAGTGTTAGAACAAATAATTGACACTGTAATCTCAGAAAAATGAAGTAATCAAGGCATTAGGAAATGCATATATTCAACTGATTTCAGTTCACAGAAAAAGACTTGGCTGCGTGAAGGAGAATTGAACGATTAATTGCTGTTCCAACAGTTTTCAATAAAACACCATGCAAATATAATAAATGTCTAACACTGTGACATTGGAAAGATGGGAGTTGTAATTGCAAAGGGATTACCAAAGCATAATGTATGGATTACCAGATGATCCCTCAGCCTTGTCTATTCAGTGCCATGCATGGTGTGGATAGGTAGGCAGATGAATATCATTTAAGCACAAAGATCAAATGATAATAGTGTACTTTTAGACCTGCACATAAGTGTAATAATAAGTAAATGAACCCTTTTTATTCCCCAAGCATGTAAACATAGTCTACTTTCATTATCTGCTCCAGCAACTGTTTCAAAAGCACTCCTCCTTTCAGCAAACGTGAATTCTAAGCAGACTAAGGAAAACTGTTAATAATATGCAAAGTCAACAGCTAAGCTCTCATCTCCATGCCTAACTACTCTCCCTGCCATGTGACATATTCAGAGTGCGATGACACATGATTGTCACAGGAATGTCCAAGGCATCCATCATGTGAGGCTTCCTGATGATGCTGATGACAGCAAAACATGCAGAGGTGGGGTTACGCATCACCTCCGGTGACATCGTTTCCGGGGCAGTGCAACACTGCTCCGCCATATTGAAACAGTGGTGGTTGGCGGTTTTTAAAGAGATTACACTGCTGGAATCTGCTGGGTGCTGGTTGTTGCATGTGAATGGAACTTTTTATCATTGTTAAAGTTTGATTATAATAAATGGGTTGCACGATGATCTTGTGTTTGGTTTTCCATCCCTGAGTTACAAAGACAGAGAAGGGGACCATAAGGGAGCTGGGTATACAGATATCCTGATCCAGGAAATAACCAAAGTGCATTTAGACCCGCCTAAATCCTGGGTCTAAGGATCTGGTGAGTCTCAATGTATAAGCGGGATGGAGTAAAATCACTGAAGAGCACCATTTGGAGAGCACTTTTTTTCTGCATGAACTGTGTGGAGTATGTTTAATAGAATTTAAGCACATTATTAAGGGCACTTTTGAATGAGTTATTTCCTTTTATAGACACTTATGGACATTTATAGTTTTTTTTATGAACACTAGAATCATGCCGCGTACACACAATCAGAATTTCCGACAACAAATGTTCGATGTGAGCTTTTGGTCGGATATTCCGACCGTGTGTAGGCTCCATCGGACATTTGCTATCGGAATTTCCGACAACAAATGTTTAGAGCAGTTTCTCAATTTTTCCGACAACAAAAGTTCTTGTCGGAAATTCCGATCGTGTGTAGCCATTTCCGACGCACAAAAGTGCTGCGCATGCTCAGAATCAAATCAACGCATGCTCGGAATCATTGTACTTCATTTTTTTCGGCTCATCGTAGTGTTGTACGTCTCCGCGTTCTTGACCATCGGAATTTCCGAGCAACATTTGTGGGACCATGTGTAGGCAAGACAAGTTTGAGCTAACATCCGTCGGAAAAAAAAACACGGTTTTGTTGTCGGAAATTCCGTTCGTGTCTTCACGGCATTAGTGTATTTTATTGGTATTGTAACACATTTTGTTGGTTTTTGGTGTTCTTTTTGGTTAATTTTTAAGTTTGATTATTTCAGAAGTGTAATGTGTAGGGGCATGTATTGATACCTAGCGTTCATCCATTGTGGTCATTTTGAAACTTAAACATCTAAGTGCATTTAGCACAAGATAGTGGGAAGAGCTGCAGGGGTAGTCAAAAAGTGTTAATGGGGTTGTAATGGTTCATTTTTTTTTTAAATAACAAACATTTCATTCTTACCTCCTCTGTGCAAGGGTTTTGCACAGAGCGGCCCTGATCCTCCTCTTCTGGGGCCCCCCTAGCGGAGCTCCTGGCTCCTCCTCTTCTTTAGTGCCCCCACGGAGAGACGCTTTCCATGGGGGCACTCGTGCGGGCGCGCTCATGTGTCCCTCTGCTGCGTCCATTGACACAGACAGCAGGACTCGGCCCCGCCCCCGGCTCCCGTGTCACTGGATCTGATTGACAGCAGTGGGAGCCAATGGCTCCTACTGCTATCAATATATCCAATGATGACCGAGACAGCGGCTGTAGTTGCTGTGCTCGACCCAGTCAATGGAACGATCGGGTTAAGGTAAGTAAAAGGGGGGGGGGCTCTGGGAGGCTGCTGCACTACAGAAGGTTTTTCACCTTAATGCATAGAATGCATTAAGGTGAAACACCTTGAGGGTTTACAACCCCTTTAAGTGAGAATCTATGGTGCAATTGGCTAATTGGCTATTGGCTGGCTTCTGTCAGACGAGCTTGCTGGAAAACCAGCAGCTGACCGATCAGCGATTTCAGCCAATGGCTGAGATCTCTGACTGGAGTGTTGCTGCGAGGCGACCGTCCCCCTGTCAAAACACAACAGCTCAGAGTTTGCTTAGTCATCAGATTATTAGTACAGGAGCTCCGACCAGAGCTGTCGTTTTTTTTTGTTCAACACGCTGGAATGGAAAAAAACGATCAAGCCCCGTACACACGACCGATTTTCCTGCCAGGAAAACTGCCTAAAGAGCTTTTGGCTGGGAAAACCGGACGTGTGTATGCTTCCTCGCAGTTTTCCTATCAGGAAAACAGCCGGGAATCCCAGTGGGAAAATAGAGAACCTGCTCTCAATTTTCCCGTCGGGATTCCCTGCGGTTTTTTTTCCCGCCAGATTTACTAATACCCTCCTATGGGAAACACTGCGAGGCAGTACCGATGGAGCATACACACGGCCGGGGATTCCCGGCCAAAGCTCCATGGCAGTTTTCCTGCCAGGTTCTCGGCTTTTCCCTCGGTTTTCTCGGCGGACTTTTTACTGCCGAGAAAAACGAGCGTGTGTACAGGGCTTTAGTGTGTACGAGGCTTTAGTCTGAACTGGGGATACAGTAGGGATGTCTCCCCTAGATTTATTAAAATACACTCATGAAGTGCATGCTTCTATCTGCATGACAGATGTTTATTTCTATGGTCACCAAACCAGTTTTAATCACACAGATTTTCATCTCTCACGACCACATAATTAGGGTTTTTTAAACAAAAAATTATAAAAAAAAATTAAATAGAATAATTTAAAGCCAAACTCTGGATTTTACGTTTCCTCCTACACTATCCACCTTTCCCTCTTTGCTGTATTTTATGCTATTTCTTTTTCAAAGTCTTCAGGTCAGTCATATGAAGCTGCAGAGGCCTCTTTCTCTTTGCCTCTCTTCTCATCTGGTTAGTGCTAGATGATGCAGAGAGTAGTACTGACATAATGCCATCATCGCCACTCTCTGCTCCAGTACTCTGTGAATAAGGGGCACCGTGGTGACGGCCCCTTAGAAAGTGAGTCCATGATGCCCTGCACTCACAACAGTCCTCAGTCTTCTAGGGTGAGTGAAGCTAGGTGACATTTAACACATAAGACTGAGGACATTGTGTGACCTAGATAAGATGCTGAGAGGTGCAGCTCCAGACTAAAGGTAAGTGTTGCTGCCAGATCTGCTTTTAAATTTTGAAAACTACTCGGGGGATTATATTATTAAATATAAATGTGGATATTCTAAGTAAGAAATATGTTCTTAACCACTTCAGCCTTAGAAGAATTGGCTGCTCAATGACAGGGCCATTTTTTGCGTTTCGACACTACGTCGCTGGGTCGCTTTAACTGACAATTGCGCGGTCGTGCAATGCTGTACCCAAACAAATTGACATCCTTTTTTTCCCACCAATAGAGCTTTCTTTTGGTGGTATTTGATCATCTCTGCGATTTTTTTTTGCGCTATAAACAAAAAAAGAGCACCAATTTGGAAAAAAACACAATATTTTGTACTTTTTGCTATAATAAATATCCCCATTTTTTTTTAAAAAGCAATTTTTTTCTTAGTTTAGGCCGATATGTATTCTTCTACATATTTTTGGTAATAAAAATCACAATAAGCGTATATTGATTGGTTTGTGCAAAAGTTATAGCATCTACAAAATAGGGGATAGATTTATAGCTTTTTATTACAATTTTTTTTTTTACTAGTAATGGCGGCGATCTGCGATTTTTATCGGGACTGCGACATTATGGCAGACACATCGAACACTTTTGACACATTTTTGGGACCATTGGCATTTATACAGCGATCAGCAGTGGCGGTGCCTCCATAGAGGGCGCCGGAGCGCCGCCCCCTCTCGCTCCCGCACCGCCACTGAAAGCCAATACACAGATTCATGCATTGCATGAATCTATGTATTGTCACCGCTGCCGCGCTGCCCACTATTCATATGGCCGGCCTCCTGGTGAGCACCGGCCATATGAATTAGAGCGGTGGCCGGCGGTGGGTGTGTTCTGGAAGTGTCTATCAGAGCCAGCGGCTCTGATAGGCTTTCCGAATACAGCTCTCACGCTGTAATTGGCTTCCAAAAACTCCTCCTAGGTACGCACGGGGGTGCGTTCCTTGGAGAAGACTGTGGGGGTTTCAGCCAATCAGGTTCACCGGATCTGGTTACCGGTAACCTGATTGCTGAAGCGACATCGAGGGCGGGAGAAGACATTGAGGACGGCGCGGACCGAGGAAGGTAAGTGCAGGGCTGGGGGGGGGGGGGGGCAGGCTGTATATGGGGACACACTGGCTGTATATGGGGACACACTGGCTGCATTTGGGGGACACACTGGCTATATATGGGGACACACTGGCTGTATATGGGGGACACACTGGCTGTATATGGAGGACACACTGGATGTATATGGGGGACACACTGGCTGTATATGGGGGACACACTGGCTGTATATGGGGACACACTGGCTGTATATGGGGACACACTGGCTGTATATGGGGGACACACTGGCTGTATATGAGGACACACTGGCTGTATATGGGGGACACACTGGCTGTATATTGGGGAACATACTGGCTATATATGGGGACACACTGGCTGTATATGAGGACACACTGGCTGTATATGGGGGACACACTGGCTGTATATGGGGGACACACTGGCTGTATATGGGGACACACTGGTTGTATATGGGGGATACACTGGCTATATATGGGGACACACTGGCTGTATATGGGGGACACACTGGCTGTATATGGGGGACACACTGGCTGTATATGAGGACACACTGGCTGTATACGGGGACACACTGGCTGTATACGGGGACACACTGGCTGTATACGGGAACAAACTGCCTGTATACGGGAACAAACTGCCTGTATATGGGAACAAACTGGCTGTATATGGGGACAAACTGGCTGTATATGGGGACAAACTGGCTGCATATGGGGACAAACTGGCTGCATTTGGGGACAAACTGGCTGCATTTGAGGGGACAAACTGGTGGCGTTTGGGCACAGTGGCTGCGTTTAATGGACACATGGGTGGCGGCAATTGATGTTTTTTTTTTCAGGTTGTTTGCGCCCCCCCAAAAATTTTGAGCACCAGCCGCCACTGGCAATCAGTGCTATAAAAATGCACTGATTACTGTAAAAATGTCACTGGCAGGGAAGGGGTTAACACTAGGGAGCGATCAAGGGGTTAATTGTGTTCCCTAATGTGTGTTCTAACTGAAGGGGGATAGGACTGACCTAGAGGAAATCACAGATCGTGGTTCCTAGCTATTAGGAACTCACGATCTGCCTTTCCTCACTGAACAGAACAGGGATGTGTTTGTGTTTACACACACACGTCCCTGTTCTGCCTCTCATGCCCGCGATCGCTCACGGCCGGCGGCACGCGCCCACCTGCTAGCCCACTTAAAGCGACCAACGTACAGCTACAACGGTTCGCGCAGTAGAGCCAACCTGCCGCAGTAGAACTGCAGCGGCTGGTCCATAAGCGGTTAGTAGTTTATGCAAATATTGATTTTCTTTTTTTTAGCTTTAGATAGAGTCGAGAGAGATTAGAACACTCATCAGTTTTTATTGTTGCTTGTGCCCCCATTAGGGAGATTTACCCTCTCTATTTGTCCTATTTACCATTATCATTAAAAGTGAAAGAAAATACAACATTTTGTGTTGTCCCTAGAACAGTAATAGATGGGAAATCTTCCAATAGGGACTCTAGTTCTGGTGACACTGGTGACATCCCGAGATACCCTCACTCACGGGAGGGATTTCCTCTCACTTCCTGTTTTGGCTATGGGACATGGATTGAAGGGAAATCTGCCCAATAGGACAAAAATGGCAAAAAAACTGATAGGGTTATAACCCTTTATTACTCTATCCAAAATGGAAAGAAAATAAGTTTTGCCTTTAGTTCTAATTTAATATTTAAATCTCTGTTTAACTTCTTTCTAGTTATAAAAGGAGATCACTTAACACTCTATTTACTTTTGTACTATTCTCGTTATAATGTTATTTATAATAATATTTTCTATTTATAATAATTTTTCATCAGTTTATGAATTTGCCATACAGTACTTCTGAGTGTACATATCAAAAAACTGACATCACTTGTATACCACTGTAGCGCTACCCCTAGTTAAGAGAGCCGCTGGTTTTGTTTTGGGCCCTGTAGTGCACCGCTGTCAACCCCTGGCAATCGGCTCTAACCTCCCGTGGCACAGCTAGTAAGGGGAGATAGGACCGCGTGACCGCAACTCTAGGTGACGCAGTCCTATGGCAAACACACACACAGTGATATACTTTAAAACTTCTATTAAAGTAAGTGAAACTGACACCAATGTACTTGACCCAGATATTTTACTGAGGCTAATGGGCAAGTAATAAATAACAGTATAACAAGTTGCAGATCCCTGCAATAAACAGTAATAAAGATAAACAGTGTAATCAGAATAATAAAGTATTGCTATGCAACTCTAGCGCTGCCCTTTTACAGCTAGTTCCCCTCATGGGTAGACTAACACCCAGCAATGTCTACCTATGCAGTCAGGCCTGACTGATCTAAATGGAAGTTCAGTGAAACAATATTCGCTAGCAATCTTTCGGTGGTGCACTTGAAGAACAACTTTGTAATCCCAACGAATAGTAAAGATAAAGTATCTGTCTTTAAACAGCTCTCACCATCCGGACAAGTCCAAGTCCGTTTCCTCCGCCGATTCGTCTGGGAACCGGAATCCACCGACATCCAAGTCTTCAATCCTTCTGGTGTACTGCAGCAAGGAGAAGAAGATGTCTCTAAGGCTCTGCTAGGCTGGCAGAGGGGCTCTTTGGAAAAGAGCACAAGGCCCAGGCTTCAGGCCTTGTGCATACAGCAGTTCAGCACAGAGATCCTCTTGCTAGGAGAGGGGGTGTCCAAAAGAGGCAGAACAAACTCCACCTCCCCTTTATAAAGTCTGCCCCAGCAGTCTCTGTTCCGGAGCAATGCACCCTGGGTGCTGCAAGATGTACTGGGAGATGTAGTCTCTCTGAATTAAAGCGGAATACCCCGCTACACACTCCCCCCACTTTGATTCTTGGGTCCCCAAAGACATCTAACATTTTTAGATCTGCAAAACATTTTAGCTTCAATGCGGTTGTATAGGATTGACAGAGGAGCCTCCCACCAATCATCATATGATGGGGAGCTGTCCTGTCCACAGGTCGCTTCAGTGGGGGTGACCTGTCTAACTGTGCCAGGAAGTGAGCTGGGGTTGCCCTTCACCAAATCTGTGGTGAGAAGGTCAGTCTCTCTTGGCAACCCTTGAGGGGTGAAGATAACTTCTTCGGTGCTCTCACCCATCACTTCACAAGTCGGTCTCTTGAGAGGATTTTTAACTCTTCGCTTTCTCTGTTCCACTGGCTCAGACATGGTATGCTCACTAGCCTCTTTGAGTACTTCTGCCTCCTGCAGATTGGTTTCTTCCACTACTGCTATGGATCCTTCTTCTGGCAGCGAGGGTAAGGGATCACATCTGGGGACAGCAGGGGCTAAAAGCCATTTCACCAGATCGGTATTGGTCCCAAGGATGAGAGAACTTCTTGAGGGCCCTGGCAGCCAGGGACAGACAATGGCCAGTGACTCAAAGTTCTGGGGCTCCCCAGCCCTCAATGGATCACACGACAACTTGATCCGCAGACATCCATCACAAGAGTACTCTTCTGCTTGAAAACCCTGAATCTTGGTGTCTCCCAACTTTTCCAGGGGCAGGTATAACAGGTACTTCTTGTAAAAGTCTCTGGTCATCAGGGTAACCTGAACACCTGTATCAAGGATGGCTCTGGTGTAGATCCCTTTGATCAGAACAGGCACAACAGGCAGAGGACCTACCAATTGGGTAGCAGTCGTTTTGGAAACACCTGTAACAGCAGACTGGCATACTTGAACTTGTGCTCCCTTCAGCTTCCGGTGCTGGGAATGCCGTTTCTGGCGTTGTTTGGAAGGCTGATAAACGTTGTTCACTGAGACGGCATAAACTGCAGGTGTCCTCCACCGCTCCCTCGCAGATTCAGGGAAAGTTATTTTTGAAGGCCCGGATCTTCTCTCCATTCTTGGGTCACTTCTCTGAGGCCTCCCCCAGCCTTCTGTCTCCATTTGTGGACTTGGACACACTTGCTGGTAGTGACCTACACCTCCACAATTTTGACAGATGTCTTGCTTCGTGGGCTTTTGGGCGAACAATCCAGTACTTTCTGCCATCAATTTGTTCATCATCTCCCCCAGCTGGGACACTTGCACCTTCAGTGTGTCTATCTCAGACCTGACATCCAGTGACCCGGTCACCATCTCCATTATTTTGGACATCTGAGTCTTCAGGATCTCCACTTCTGAGTCCCGTTCCGCAGCCGTAACTGATCTGACTCCCACCGCGGGGAGGGTAGTGGTCTTCTCAGCCCCTTGCTGTTCATTTAAGAGGGCTTCTTCATCTCTTATGATTCGTACAAGATCTGGGTAACTCAAAGTCATCACTCCTTCAGAGGTCTTCAAGTAGAGCCAAACTGGATCTGAACGCAGGGCTCCCCTCAGGATCTGCTTCATTCGGGTTGCGTCTATGACCTGCGGTAGTATTCCCTTCTTTAGGACAATTTGGCACAGCTTCCGGTTTAGCCTCCGCACATATTCGGATAACTTCTCTCCCGGCTGTTGGAGGGTATGTTCGAACTGGTATATCAGTTCAGTCGCCTTCTCCAGCTGGCCAAATTCCTCCTCCAGCATCGCCAGATAATCGTTTGCGGTACAGGTAGCGTTGCTAAGCCGGAGGTTCTTTACAGCTTCAGCAGCAGCGCCCTTTAGACTTTCGCTGATGCGCTGCTTCTTCTGCGCCTCTGGTACCTCCCATCCTTCTACCGCTTGCATGGCCTGTTCAATCCAGGTGTCAAATTCTTCTTCTCCGGCAGGCACTGGTTGCTTCCCTGAGAAGGTGCTAAGCTTCCGGTAACCGGCTTCCACATGCACCGTACTGCTTTTTCTGGCACTTAATTACAAGGTCTCCTAGAGCATTCAACAATTCAGGCCCTATAGCGGCCAGCGGTGATCCCGGGCTTAATAGTTCCTTAGGCTTTTCTGCTTTAGGGGATAGTGGTGGAGATAATCGCGGGGGTGATGGCTTTGGTGTCTGAAACCATTCTTCCTTCACTGGCAGCGTATGTATCAAGTGATAGGTCTGATTATCTATGGCTTGTATACTCTGACTTTTAAAATGCTCTGGGATTTCGTTTTTCCATTCTACCAGTGCGTATGTAAACGAGATCACTGGATCTGGCCTAAAATCCATCACCCATGCTTTGTGGCTCAGAGACAGTAACAATACGAGCTGTTTTATCTCCTCTTCCTTCCATCTTTCCCCCGGGAGTACAATGACTACCGCCGCAGTTGGATCGGCGCCAATCGCTGCGCACCACTGTGACATTGCTAGCGGGTCCATGCTGGTACTTCTGACCGGCTTGATTGCAGCGTGCAACGTACAAGGATCCCGGACTCGAGCCCCCACGTGTAGCGCTACCCCCAGTTAAGAGAGCCACTGGTTTTGTTTTGGGCCCTGTAGTGCACCGCTGTCAACCCCTGGCAATCGGCTCTACCCTTCCATGGCACAGCTAGTAAGGGGAGGTAGGACCGCGTGACCGCAACTCTAGGTGACGCAGTCCTATGGCAAACACACACAGTGATATACTTTAAAACTTCTATTAAAGTAAGTGAAACTGACACCAATGTACTTGACCCAGATATTTTACTGAGGCTAATGGGCAAGTAATAAATAACAGTATAACAAGTTGCAGATCCCTGCAATAAACAGTAATAAAGATAAACAGTGTAATCAGAATAATAAAGTATTGCTATGCAACTCTAGCGCTGCCCTTTTACAGCTACTTCCCCTCATGGGTAGACTAACACCCAGCAATGTCTACCTATGCAGTCAGGCCTGACTGATCTAAATGGAAGTTCAGTGAAACAATATTCGCTAGCAATCTTTCGGTGGTGCACTTGAAGAACAACTTTGTAATCCCAACGAATAGTAAAGATAAAGTATCTGTCTTTAAACAGCTCTCACCATCCGGACAAGTCCAAGTCCGTTTCCTCCGCCGATTCGTCTGGGAACCGGAATCCACCGACATCCAAGTCTTCAATCCTTCTGGTGTACTGCAGCAAGGAGGAGAAGATGTCTCTAAGGCTCTGCTAGGCTGGCAGAGGGGCTCTTTGGAAAAGAGCACAAGGCCCAGGCTTCAGGCCTTGTGCATACAGCAGTTCAGCACAGAGATCCTCTTGCTAGGAGAGGGGGTGTCCAAAAGAGGCAGAACAAACTCCACCTCCCCTTTATAAAGTCTGCCCCAGCAGTCTCTGTTCCGGAGCAATGCACCCTGGGTGCTGCAAGATGTACTGGGAGATGTAGTCTCTCTGTATTAAAGGGGAATACCCTGCTACACCACTTAAAAACTACAAGTGCAGCCAGGGAGCAATATTTTTAAATGATAATTTATTAACATTAAAAACATACTGTATATTAACCACTTGCCGAATGCACTATAGTCGAATGACGGCTACATTGTGGCCGGCTAGTTCTGGGACGCTATCATATGACAGCGTGCAATGATTGCACCCGCCGCGCCTGCTGCAGAGCGCGGGCGGCACGCTCTGTAATTGAAGTGTCAGGAGAACACTGCTGATCACAGTTTGAGGTAAAGAGCCAATCAGCGGCTCTTTAACACATGATCAGCTGTGTCCAATCACAGATGATCACGGATCTAAACAGAAGCCAGTTATCGGCACTCCTTTCCTCAAGCTGACAGCAGGAGGAGAAGAGAGCCAATAACCAGCTTCTCTAAAAGGGACATCTACACTGATAATCAGGGCACTGATTATCAGTGTCCTGATTATCAGTGCAGTCCCAATAGTGCCCGCCAGTGCTGTGATTCTGTGCCCACCAGTGCTGCCAATCAGTGCCCATCAGTGCTGCCAAACAGTGCCCATAAGTGCCTCCTCATTAGTGTCACCTATCAGTGCCACCTACCATTGCCCATCAGTGCCGCCTATCAGTGCCTATCAGTGCCACCCATCAGTGTCGCCTATCAGTGCCGTCCATCAGTGCTGCCTATCAGTACCCTTCAGTACCACCTATAAGTGCCAAATTTGTGCAGCCTATCAGTGCAGCCTCATCATTGCCTCTTCATCAGTCCCCACCAGTGCCGCCTTATCAGTGCCCATCAGTGCAGCCTATCAGTTCCCATTAGTGCCGCCTATCAGTGCCCATCAGTGCAGCCTCATCAGCGTACATCAGTGAAGGAGAAAAATTACCTGTTTGCTAAATTTTATAACAAACTGTAAAAATTTTTTTACAGTGGCTGCATGTCACGGGCACAGTGGCTGCATTTGATGGGCTCAGTGGCTGCAATTGATGGCACTGTGGCTGCATTTGACAGGCACAGTGGCTGCATTTGACAGGCACAGTGGCTAGATTTGACGGGCACAGTGGCTTGCATTTGATGAGCACAGTGGCTGCATTTGATGGGCACTGTGGTTGCAACTGATGGCACAGTGGCTGCATTTGATGGGCACAGTGGCTACATTTGATGGGCACAGTGGCTTGTATTTGATGGGCACAGTGGCTTGTATTTGATGGGCACAGTGGCTGCATTTGATGGCACAGTGGCTGCAATTGATGGCACAGTGGCTGCATTTGATGGGCATAGTGGCTGCATTTGACGGGCTTAGTGGCTGCATTTGATGGGCACAGTGACTGCATTTGATGGGCACAGTGGCTGCGATTGATGGCACAGTGGCTGCATTTGATGGGCACAGTGACTGCATTTGATGGGCACAGTGGCTGCAATTGATGGCACAGTGGCTGCATTTGATGGGCACAATGGCTGAAATTGATGGCACAGTGGCTGCATTTGATGGACACAGTGGCTGCATTTGATGGGCATAGTGAGGCTGCAATTGATTTTTTTTTATTTTTTATTCAGTTTGTTTGCTCCCCCAAAAATGTGGAGCTCCAGCCGCCACTGCCAGGGAGGAATGTTTTTTTCAAAACAAAATTGGAGTTACATTTTAAAATGAACATTAAACTGAATAGTCATTTAGTACCTCTGCCTGCACACATGTTCCACCTCATGCCACAGCCCTGTTCCAGAAAAAAATTAGCCAATGTAGTTTTTGGACTACTTTTTGACAAGGAGCAGCAGATTAGAGAATGGGGCAGTTAAAGCCTAAATCCAGAACTTATTATAGCCCAGCTTACCAATTTGTGGCTGTATTAGTTTCTCTTTTATGTTTTTTTTTTTCTATTTCCATCTGGTGATCCAGCCAGTAGGGATGAGCTTCGAGTCAAACTCATGTTCGACTCGAACATTGCCTGTTTGCCCGTTCGCCGAACAGCGAACAATTTGGGGTGTTTGCGGCAAATTTGAAAAGCCGCGGAACACCCTGTAAAAGTCTATGGGAGAAATCTAAAGTGCTCATTTTAAAGGCTTATATACAAGTTATTGTCATAAAAAGTGTTTGGGGACCCGAGTCCTGCCCCAGGGGACATGTATTCTCTTCTCTTCTGTACGATTTCATTGCGGCTTGTGACTTCATACAACAGAAGTCTATGCAAGTCGCAATGAAATTGGTTAAAAGTAGTGCAGGAGTGTTTTTCAAAGTCGCTGCGACATGGGTCATGGCCGTTTGAACAGTTCCATTGCCAACAACGGGGTTCAACTTGTCATGCGATTTGGAAATGGCATTGCTATTTCCTCTGTCAAATCGCATGACAAATCACACTGGTTTGAATAGAGGCTTAAGGCATTGTGCCCTTTCCAACCAATGTTTTTGTTGTTTTAACTGGGTATTAGTGCAGTTATATTCCCTGTGTTGTTGGTTTGCCTTACCTTCTAATGATGAGTTCACATGTTGTGGCTGCAGTTTGTAGTTTGATGGCCCTATGTCCGGGTAATGCAGTGTCCAATCCATGCATTGCCATTTCCTCTGTGTTTCATCACAAATGTGGAAGTGCTAATGTAATGAAAATACGTCTCTTCCAGTATGGTGATCTGTCATATGATTGCTCTGCCTGTTTGTGACTGTGTCAGATCTAATTAGTATTTAGTTCTTACCTGCACCAGTGTTAAACAGAGAGACCCAGGGATTGTGGGATATATAGTTTCTTCACAAAAATTGTCAGTGCTTAGACTACAGACAGGGCATAGAGGTCATGCATTAACCTGTGGAGTGCCATGCTGCATGCCTCATGTTTGATCACAAGCAGAAATTTCTGATACTGGAAGGTGAAGATTTACTCTACTATGTGCTGTGCGTACATAGTAACAAATGACACCATAAAACTACATAATCAAAGCACATTTTATACATGTAAAAAACACAAGGTGTAGGTAGGAAGATTTATAATGCCCAATACATTTACAATATTCCAGGATACATATCTATATTGGAACCAGTGAATATACTCCCAGTTATAATTAATTATGTATAAACTTTATCGCAGACCACAATTTCCCAAGTAGAGAGCACATGTCAAAAATATGTTAATGAGAGAAAAATTTAAAAATGTAAATAACTCAGATGTCAGCGGTCTTTACATTCTGCTTTTGTGAAATGACAGTCCCTTATTTATAAATGTTTCCTTTGGCCACCATTTATAAACCCTCTTTTTTGACAAATGATTAAATAATATTTCCCATGACATACATGACATTGTGTGACACTGTGGTAATGATCATTCTAACCTGACTACAAATAATAGTGAGTTTGCCACATATGTGTTAAGATCAAGATGTTATAGTCTGCCTGATGGTGGGGATTTACTAAAACTGGTGAACTTAGAAACTGGTGCAGCTCTGCATGGTAGCCACTTCAGCTTTTAACTTCAGCTTGTTCACTAGCTTTGATAAAAAAAATGGAAGCTAATTGTTTTCTATGCACAGCTGCACCAGATTTGCACTCTTTAGTTTTAGTAAATCCCAGGTACAGTTCTTTAAATTAAATTCTTTTGAATTAATGAATTAGTTGCAGCAAATTTAGCAGCTGAAAGTCAGGTTTTTTTCCCCTTATGTTTACAGATTTCACAGTTTTGTATAAGTAAAAGTTGTCTACAATCTCAAAATGTATTTGTTTCCCAGATATATATATGCTCGCAAATAAATTACATTTTTTTTTAGGAGTTTTTAGCAGTTTTTAAAAATCAAACCTTCATGCAGGTTGAAATTAAATTACAAAAAGGACTTGTTTTAGAGGATTTTTCCTTTGAATATTACATGTACTGCCTGTTCTAGTAATAAAGGTAATTATATAAATGTAGCATTACAATTTCTTCTAGTATGGCATTGAGATTGCAACTGTACATATGCAATGGGTTTTGACCTAATTGTACTCTGATCATGTTTTTTTTTTATATTTAATCATAATTCCTGATGTCATATGAAGGATCTATATATGCACAAAGTATACTATATTTATACAGGACAAGCAGGTTTACAGTTACTGTTTGCAATGCTATAAGTCAAGAAAAAGGAATCCAGAGACCCCCCAGGTTCAACATGTGCTGCTATACATAATTACCGGAGTTCTTTCTACCAGTCTTTCTCAGTCAGCACCTCTCAGTAGGTTATGTGCTCCAACACAAGACATAAATCCAATGAACATACCTGCCTTTCTGGCAGCTGTTTCCTTTCTACATTATAGGTAATTTCATAGTCATTGTCCAGTATTGTGCCTCCCAGGTAGCCTGTGTGTGGCATCAGCCCCATCTACTCTGTCCTGTCCATTATTATACACTGTCCCTCAGTGGGAGGATGCCCATATTTCATCTATCTGCTCCAGGGCAGGCTACAGGATTTACAAATACCGATGTCTCAGTCTGGTGCATAAAATATAACACTATAATATACATGTTAATGTAGCTTACTACATTTATTTAGTATCACCAATTTCATATCGGTGTCCTTAGATACCAAAAGAGTTTCTAAAACATCAAGTGAACGGGTGTTGGCTACAAACCAATATATTGCACATACTGTATATAAGAACAGTATAATTATTTCTTAAAGTAGTCGTTTTATACTAAAGAAAGTGGATCTGTAAAGAAGAGAAGAGGGATCATTTACTAAAAGAGTAGTTAACTTGTGCTCAATTGGAAATTGCAGCCAAAAGAATGTAAATTCCAAAGGAATGTAAAATTGATAATGTCTAATATTATTTGTTATTGATTTATATGGTTTATAATTTATTTAAATAATTATTATTGGATGATTTCTTCTTTATTATTTATTTGGGTGATTATTATTAGGTTATGGTCCATATTGCTTTTATTATTATTGTTGCTCTTGTTATTATTGTTATAATTGTATTATTACTATTAGATGGTTTTAGGGAATATAGTTTTAAGTGATAATGCACTCCTTTATTTAATGATACGTCAAAGTAACAGTGGAACAAGGGGACTTGAGTTTTTTTTTTTCTTGTGTCTTGTTTTTTAAGTTAGTTACTTCACACATGTACTATTCATACGAGAGGATTCACTGAGCTTCCGAAAAGGGAATAATATTCTAAACCTAATGTTATAGATAGATAGATAGATAGATAGATAGATAGATGGATGGATAGATAGACATATCTATCTATATATAGATATATATAGATATATTTATATATAACACAATAAAAATTATTTTGTGTATATATATATATATATATATATATATATATATATATATATAGCTATTATTATTATTATTATTATTATTATTATTTAGGTACTTATAGGTACTAATATATATATAGCTATAGATCTAGATCTATATCTATATAGATATAGCTCTATATAGATATAGATCTATATATAGATCTATATCTATATAGATATAAATAAAAAAATACAACATTACCATCTGAATAAAAAAAGTTTATGGGTCCATTGATCAATAAGACTAGTCTAGTACATCGATAAGTATATAGCCAAGTTACCTGTGATACGATAGAGATCGGCAGATGATTAATGCAGGTAGCATCTCACATTTCGCTGAGTTGTCTCTGTTATTGCAAACCGTTTTCACTGACAGTACATATATATGTATATATATATATATATATATATATATATATATATATATATATATATATATATATATATAGCAAAATGTTTTAGAGTGTACTGTACTAAAATCTTAAAATGCACAATAAAAATATAGTTTAGAATAAATAGAAAAATAGGTGGATTTCCTTCAGGACATCTAGCAAACAAATATCATATTCACTTATCCACC
>CM055116.1:759045292-759105292 GCA_029206835.1 Rana muscosa | reverse complement strand
AAATATGCAAGTAAAGTAGATCAGTGTTTCTCAACTCCAGTCCTCAAGGCGCCCCAGCAGGTCATGTTTTCAGGTTTTCCATTATTTTGCACAGGTGATTTGATCGGTTTCACTGCTTTGGTAATTACCACAGCCGTTTCATCTGAGGGAAATCCTGAAAACATGACCTGTTGGGGCGCCTTGAGGACTGGAGTTGAGAAACACTGAAGTAGATGTGTGGCACTCTATTAAAGCAGTATTAAACCCAAAAGCAAACATTTATTACATAACAGCTTACCAAATCTTAGATGTCATGGCTGTATTCGTTTTCTTATGCCGCGTACACACGACCATTTTTAATGATGAGAAAAATGCAATTTTTTAAAATGGTCATTAAAAATGATCGTGTGTGGGCTTCAGAGCATTTTTCATGACGTGAAAAATGGCCATGAAAAAATTGGAACATGCTCTAATTTTTCTCGTTGTTTTTCACCTCGTCGTTTTTCTCGTCATGAAAAACGGTTGTGTGTACGCGGCATTAGGCTTTCTTTCCTTTTGCTCGTCTGGTGATCTGGTCAGTAATTTTGTTGTTTTTAACCACTTCGATACCGGGCACTTTCCCCCCTTCCTGCCCAAACCAATTTTCAGCTTTCAGCACTGTGCTGTTTAAATGAATATTGCGCGGTCATGCTACACAGTACCCAAACTAAATTTTTGCCATTTGTTCCCACAAATAGAGCTTTCTTTTGGTGGTATTTGATCACCTCTGGGGTTTTGTTAAGCAAATAAAAAAAGACAGAAAATGTTCTTCATTTCTGTTATAAAATTTTGTAAATAAGTACGTTTTATCCTTCACTGATGGGCACTGATGAGGCTGCACTGATGGGCACTGATAAAGTGGCACCAATGAGGTGGCACTGATGGGCACTGATGATGAGCACTGATATGCAACACTGATGGGCACTTATAGGCGGAACTGATGGGCTAGTAGGTGGCACTGATATGCAGCACTGATGGGCACTCATAGGCAGCACAGATGGGCACTCATAGGTGGCACTGATGGGCACTGACAGGCGACACTGATGGCCACTGAGAGGCTGCACTGATGGGTACTTATGGGTGGCACTGATGGGCACTAATAGGCAGCACTGATATGCAGCACTGATGGGCACACATAGGCAGCACAGATGGGCACTCATAGGTGGCACTGATGGGCACTGACAGGCGACACTGATGGCCTCTGAGAGGCTGCACTGATGGGTATTTATGGGTGGCACTGATGGGCACTAATAGGCGGCACTGATGGGCACTGATAGGTGGCACTAATGAACACTGACTGGTGGCACTAATGGACACTGATAGATGGCACTGATGGGCATCACTGCTATGGAGGCACTGACAGGCATTGCTGATGAGCACTGTTAGCATCATATGTGGGCACACATTGGCATCCCTGGTGTCCATGGGTGGCATACCCGTTGGTCATCAGTGGTGGCCATCCCTGGTGGTCCTGGTGGCATCCCTGGTGGTCCTGGGTGGGCATCCTTGGGGGGGCTGCATTGATAATCAATCAGCGCAGACCCCCCCCTCAGGAGAGCAGCCGATCAGCTCTCCTCTACTCGCGTCTCGCGTCCATATATGGCTTTTCCTGTTTACACCACCATCAACTGTGATTGGACACAGCTGATCACATGGTAAATAGCCTCTGTCAGAGGCTCTTTACCCAGATCGGAGATGCAGTGTGTCAGAGTGACACGCTGCACCACCAATCGACGCAGGCGCGCGCCAGCTTGTTATCCTGATCACGTCATATGACGTCCGGTCAAAAACTGTTTGCTGTAAGTGATTATAAAGTATATGATGGAGTTTGGTTTTAATTTGTTAGTGTATAGTACACTAACACCCCCCCCCCCCCACTGACATTGTTGCCGTTTAAAGTTGCCCCCATGCGCCTTCATCCAGAGTGGGGGGACTGTAATGCCCTGTAAACACGATCGTTTTTTCCAATTAAAAAAGTCAGATGGACTTTTTTCATAGGAAAAACCGATTGTGTGTGGGCTCCATTGGACTTTTTTCCATCGGAGTAAAAAAATAGAACATGTTTTACATTTTTCCGATGGAAAAAAAACGATAGGAAATTCCAATCGTCTGTGTGTAACTCCATCGGAAAAAAATCCACGCATGCTCAGACTAAATTAGCAGATGGGAGCGCTCGTTCTGGTAAAACTAGCGTTCGTAATGGAGATAGCACATTCGTCATGCTGTAACGGACTGAAAAGCACAGAGACTGAAAAGCGTGAATCGGCTAACACCAAACTTTTACTAACACACGGTAACACGAAATCAGCAAAAGCAGCCCAAAGGGTGGCACCATTGGATTTGAACTTCCCATTTATAGTGCCGTCATACGTGTTGTACATCACGGCGTTTTGGACGGTCTGAATTTAGTCTGATGTTGTGTAGGCAAGACTGATGGAAGTCAGCTTCATCGGAATTTCGACGGAAAAATCCATCAGATTTTATTCCATCGGAAATTCCGATCGTGTGTACAGGGCATTAGTGCCATGGGCTTTGTTTTATTGGATTACTATATTAAATTTGTGATTTATCCACCCTCTTAGGATATAGGAACAAACATAACACAATTAGAATATTTTTGTTTAACCACCTTAGCTCCGGGAGGTTTTACCCCCTTCTTGACCAGGCTGATTTCTGCTATTTATCACTGCGCTAGTTTAAGTGGAAATTGAGCGGTCATGCAACACTGTACACATATGAAATTTATATAATTTTTTTCACACAAATTTGATCACCACTGGGTTTTTTATTTTTACTATATACAGTACTATATCCAATATAGACAGGTGTGTGGCTTTCCTAATCAAGTCCAATCAGTATAATCAAACACAGCTGGACTCAAATGAAGGTGTAGAACCATCTTAAAGCGGAGGTCCACTCAGAAAAAAAAATACATTAAAAATCCTAAAAGAAAGAGAAAAAAATTAATAGAAAAAAATAAATAAAATTATACTCACCCGAAATGCCTGTTGCTATGCGGAAGTCCCCTAATCTGCCTTCTGCTGTGTCTCTTCCTTGTCCTCGGATTGAGAACTTCCGCTTCCTCTTCTTGTGAATGGGAAGCGCTGCCTTCTGGAAACTGTGTGTATCCCAGGAGGCAAGCCGCCCATTCACAAAGCGCCGTGCGAGTGGCGCATGCGCAGTAGGAAACGGGCAGTGAAGCCGTAAACAGCCTGTTTCCCTTAGTCAGGATGGAGGAGCCGGGAGCCTGGCAGCAGCGATCGATCGCCGTGGCAGGACCGACATCGCGGGCGAGTAGGACAGGTAAGTGTCCTTATTAAAAGTCAGCAGCTACACTGTTAGTAGCTGCTGACTTTAAAAAAAAAAAAATCCTACTGAATTGCAACTTAATTTATAGCATTTTTTTAATGTGTTTTTTCTAAGTTTTTGGTTGATATTCTGTCTCTGTCATTTAAAATACACCTATGGTAAAAAATGATAGACACTTCATTTCTTTGTAAGTGGGCAAACTTACAAAATCTGCATGGTGGCAAATAATTATTATCCCCACCGTAGCGTCCACAAACTACTGTAATTATTATTGCTTTTTTTTTTAAACTACTAATGTCTGTGATCAGCAACTTATAACGTGACTGCGATAATGTGGCAAGAAATCTGACACTAACTGACGCTGGGGGGGTGAACTGACTAACTGCCATTGACATCACCAGTGACACTAATACAGTGATCAGTGATAATACTATACACTGTCACTGTACTAATGACACTGGCTGGGAAGGGGTTAACACCTAGGGTGATACAGGGGTTAAATGTGTGCCTAACAATGTGTAATGTGTGCTGATTTTTACTAAAGATCTTTTTGTTTCTTATTCCTGCTTTTCAAAGCAGAGAGATCATACCCTCTGTACAGAGCCCTGTGTTGCTTGTCATTGCAGGGCTCTGGACTTTGATTGGACACAGCCAATCAGCAGGTCCCGGCCATGAATCATTGGTCCGAACTCTCGCTGTGTACAATCATAGTGGGTGTTGGTGAGGGGGCACGCATGTGAGTGCGCTAAACAGCGACGTACCGGTACGTCGCTTTGCCTGCACGGGGCCACCCGTCCGCAGTACACTGTGGATGGGCGGTCTTTAAGTGGTTAATATCTACGTTTTACATAGACCAAATAATGATTTGAGGCATACACCGTGATCCCCCTCCATCCCAAAATATTTCACATAAAAACAAGATATTGGTCATGGGACTTTAAGTGAGATGGGCCACAAAATATGATGAAAAGTGTAGTTTATGGTTAACAAAAATGCAAAAATACATTACAAAAATTGTATCACGATATTCACAAAATTAAATATTTATATAATTTTCATAGATTCTCTTGAGCATCCGCCCCTGAGGAGTGTTTATACATGAAATGCATTGGACATTTAGGATGCAGTCATACGCCTGCTACTAGGAATTAATGTAAACATACCATCTTTAATTAATCATGTTTACATTAATTTATACTTTTTATTTACAATTGCAATGTGCCGTCCAGATGACATGTGTGTGCATATATATGAATTCTTATCAATTATTAATCAATTATTCTACAATACTATGTGCTGTCAAGCCGACATATGTACGGTATATATCTATGTATCTCTGATGTCCATGCTAATATGCATGTGTATGTATATATATATAATATATATATATATATATATATATATATATATATATTTATATATGATCAATATTATTTTTTTACTTGTTTTGTATCATAGTCATGTATTCTTACATCCATCTGTGCTAATAAATATGTCTATTTACTATCTTACCTCCACAAGTCAATGGCCTAATTTAAAGTCCCAATCTCCTTCTTTATTAACCTGAACCAGGGATGGAGGCACATATTAGGTGCTTCATTTAAAGTCCCAAATCCCACTCCTTTTTTCATCTGGAACTGAACATAAGGCAAATAGATAAATATACAGATGAACTACATATATCATAGCTCTTTTATTTGCCAAATGATTTGGACTTCTGTCCATTCAGGCCTGAGATTTGCACAGCCCTGCCACACAGCACAGCCAGGTGGATGACCCCACTTACAGTTAAGGAGTATAGTGGTGTCTTCTCTCCGCTTCAGACTGCAGACTGGACAGTGAAAGGAATTACAGCATTTGCATTTCAAAATATTTTTTTTTTAATGGAATACAGATCTGCCTTCATATGTTTAATTTATATCTGCTTGAAATTCAGTTTTAAGTCCCTGGACCTGCACACCTACCGTGACCACTATGAGGGGGTGTCATCCCCCCTTTTTATACATTGTATTTTAGTGGTTATTGTAACAGTAGGAGAAGAAATATGAAAAGGTGGGCAGGTACTTGCAAAACTTTCAAGTTGGCAGAGAGCTGTTCACTGTCAGTCGCTGACTCTCCGCACTGCCCCTCCAGCAATCACTGGAGTGTTGGGCTGTGAAAGGGGGTGGGAGAAGCTGGCTCAGGCCCTCAGGCTGAGCCAGCTGCTGGTCCAGGCTTCTTAAGCCTGCTGTCAGCTTAAAACAGGTCACACGAGTGCAGAACGAACTGCACTCCTGTGATCCATATGTAGCAATGTCCCGAGACCCTTTTGGTTTAATGAGAGCCTCCAGAGTTAGGGACAGCTGACATCCTTCTGTGTAGAGTGGGTGTAGTGCAAGGTAGATTCATGGGTGCCAGACACTTCTTGAATGCAAAGAGATTTATTTTCTCTTGAACAGAACTGTGGGAGAGAGGGTTTAGGGCCAGGACACCCTTAAGTAGTTGCAATGGTAATTAGCAGACTCCGAGACTTCTATAGGTAGGCAGCCATGCAGGGAAAGGCACCCAGCCGGACACCATATCTGCATATGTAGGAGCGCTGTCTCCTATGGCAACAGTCTCATAACAGTTTCTAACACAAGTTGTAATGAACTTCTTTACTTCCTCTACAATCACTTCATGTAGATTTTCACACCACTGAGCTCCCAGTCTCTCTCACTAGACTTGATGATCCACTGCCACCGGATCTCCTGAGCACTTCCATCCTTTTTCACCGAGTATCTTCCTCAAGCATCACCCCCGCTTCCCTGCTGGGTCCCTAGCTTGGCACTCACAGATACTCCTCAAGTATCACCACACCGGCCTGCTCGGTCCCTGGCTTGGCACACAAGGCTGCTCTGCAAGCATCACCTCCGCTGGCTGGGTCCCTGGCTTGACACCTCCTGAAGTTTCCCAATTCTTCACTGTCCCCGGTTGATGAGAATACTGCTCTGGTACTTGCTTCAGCTACTTACTGTGGTCCCTTGGTGGCGACAGCTTCCCCTCTACCTCCGACCACGACTGGTTCTCCGGCCGGCAGAACCGTCACTTATGGCTGGACTGCAAGCCGCAGTCCCAACCCTACGCTGCTCTCTTGCTTTGGAAAGGCCCTCAGACAGCCTAGCAGCCAGATGTCCCTGGGATAGGCCTCAGGCTCTGGCCTAGCAGCCCGGTGCAGCGCAACACATGTCCACACAGACAGCCGTCCAGGTGGCACAGAACCCCGATCACCTGACCTCACCCAAATAAATAGGGTCTCCCAGGAGGCCAAGAGACCCAAGAAGATCCCTGCCCATTGGCTGAGATACCCTATCTATTCCTAACCTGTCCTTGCAATGCCCTTGTCTTATCTAATGCCACCAGATACCCGGACATCTAGCGACAGAAGAGAGAAGTGCAGCAATTCCAGAATTAGAATGAAATGTATATAATTACAGCGCTCACAATAAACAATTGATAAGTGATTTTTTTTTTTTTACAAAAAACGTCCATATGCGCAAAATGTGCTCTGATAATAAAGTGCAGTTGTGCTCCAAACTTCAGATAGAGCCAGGTTTAAATAAGAAGAGAAAAGTCTCCTCCCTCTTGTTTGGACCAATCGAAAAATCATGGTGGCCATTTTGCAGGTTAGGCAAAAATATGTCTCCCACCATGTATGGTGGATTCCTATAGATTAATAGCGGCCACAAATTGAAATAGCTATTTCCCTCGGGTAAATTTAAAGTTGATCCAAAAGACATCAATCTGTATATTCAACATTTATATGACATCAATCAAATAAGAAAAATATACATAAAATAAGTACCTTCATAACATCAAGTAATAATTACAATTAAAATGTAATCATCTGAAAAAATGTAAAAAATTTATGAAAAAATGTAATCTGAAATTATATGCATAATAAACAAGAGGGAGGAGACTGTTCTCTTGTATTTAAACCTGGCTCTATCAATCGGAAATTAGGTCCTTGATGAAGCCTTGTGGGAGGGCAAAACGCATTGACGTAATTTCAGTTTTTTTTGAGTCCAAACAATGTCACTTACGGTTTTGGTGGAAGGTGCGTGGGATGCAACGTTTCCTGATGTTGATCCTTGTCATTTAATGCTTGAACAATGCTTTTAGCTTGTAAGTACCTGTCTATGTTTGCACATTAAAATTTAGACAAACTGTACTTCACTATTAGTCCCTCTTTTCATTTTTTGGGTGACCTTGTCCATGTGATCATCACGATTGAGGGAGATTTCCATTGGATCCTTATGCCATTTATGGCCAGCGTTCTAACCTGAATGACCCCTGGACTGAAAAGCTAGGGGTCTATTTCTTTCGGTGAGTGAAGAGACTGGAGGGGTGTGTGGCACACCTGAAGTTTGGAGCACAACTGCACTTTATTATCAGAGCACATTTGCACAATGTATATGGACGTTTTTTGTCAATAATTTTTTCACTTATCAATTTGTTTATTGTGAGCACTGTAAAGCCCTGTACACACGATCGGATTTCCTATGGATTCTAATTCGATGGATTTTTCCATCGGAAATCCGATGAAGCTGACTTCCATCAGTCTTGCCTACACACCATCAGTCAAAAATCCGACCTTCCCAAATGCTGTGACGTAAAACACTCAGACGAGCCGAGAAAAATTAAGTTTAATGCTTCTGAGCATGCGTCGACTTGATTCTGAGCATGCGTGGGTTTTTTTCTCTGATGGAGTTCCACACAGACGATCGGAATTTGCTATCGTTTTTTTCCCATCGGATAAATTTAAAACATGTTCTATTTTTTCTCACCGATGGAAAAAAGACCGATGGGGCCCATACACGATCGGTTTGTCCGATGAGAAAAGTCCATGGACTGTTTTCATCTGTAAAACCAATCGTGTGTACACGGCATTATTATATACATTTCAATTAGTCAAGTGAATAGCACCTTGTGTACAGCAGCTGCAATCACTGGTATTATTGTTTACACTCACTTCCAGTGCGAGTATATATATTTGTTTCACAATTCCAGAATTAGGGTGGAATCAATTGATCCCCTATCAATTGGCCATGGCAACTATACCTGGCAGGTAAATTTACTAGCAACCCTGCCTAATCATCAGGGTGCTACATCTCGAAGCAGTATGGCCAAATGAGATCCGACTATACTTCTTAAAATCTACCTTCTGTGTAGACCCACCCTTTGGACAGTGGGGGGGGGGGGAGGGGCAAGCAAGCCACCCGACCCTCCCTCCAGCACCCCCCCCCATGGGTGGTACTCACGCGGTCGGGCTCTGGTGTTAGTGGCTATGCAGAGGAAGATTGCTCCCTCCGATGAGTACGGCCTCCTCCGGATCTCCTGGATCTCCACGTACATCCTCCCCCAGTACCAGCCAATATGGTCGCTTCTCCTCTCGGCCAATCGGGTCTCACCCGGTTCCTGATTGGCCGGGTGGAGAATCAGGAAGACAATAGCGAATATTAATTTGTTATTGTCACACAACTGGGTGGTCTCCGGGCGCAGTACTCTGCTCCCTGAGCCCACCCTTTTTTGAAGCCATTTAGAGCCTCAGGCTCTAATCATGTGCTTCCAAAAAAAGAAAAAAAAAACATAGAAATACATGCATTCGGTGCCCTGCATGTAGATTAGGGGCCAGACGCAATGGATTGGGGGGCACCGTCCCTAATGGAGTAGCCTCCACTGGATTTGGATAAAAGTATTTGTTCAATTCTCTGGTCCTATCATGTGTTTTTTATACATCTCAGTGATTAATGTCTATATGTTTTATACCTGGGTATACACGTATCAAAATCCATCCGGTTCAGCAGAAAGCATCTGAATTTTGATCTGTGTGTACCCCTCTTGGTTCAACAGAAGCAGATCATTAGACCAGCCTTGGTCGAACAGTCCTGCTTTAAAACCTAGCATTCGATTAACTGCTGAAGTTCTGATCAGTATATTCTGATGGAGGAGGGAGTCCCTGCTGTCAGACTACAATAGCGCAGCGGGGGGAGACCCCTGCATCAAAATTGTGTGTGTGGATGTGGGAAACTGTCAGTTATTTTTTTCGTTCAACATGCTGGTTGACAAAAAAACTCAGAGTGAATAACAAGCTTAGACTGCTTATTTTGCCCATTATCCCATAACTATTTCCACAGAATCACTGTTTAGAGCTACATTTGGATTTGCAAAAATTTGCATAGAAGTTGACGACAGGGAAAACCTAGTAGGATTGCTATGGTAAGGTATAAACAGAATTTCTGGAAGCTTGTTTGCAAATTAATGTTAATAGGTTTGCATAACTTTTTTACTCTGATGCATTCTCTGCATTAAGGGTAAAAAACCTTCCATGATCAGCTTCCCCTTATACTTACCTGAGTACTATCTTGGTCCACCACTGTGCCCAGAAGCACCAGCACAGTTCAGAGACAGCAACCAATGGCTCCTGCTGCTGTCAATCAACTCCTGTGAGCAGAGACTGGCTGGCGGGGGCCAAGCTGCTCTGTGGGTGTCAATGGACAGCGGACAACGACGGTGGAGGACCCCAGAAGAGGAGGTTCTGGGCCACTCTGTTAACCACTTCCCGACCTGCCACCGTGATTATACTGCGGCAGGTTGGCACGATCCCGTGAACCGTCGTAGCTGTACGTGGGTCTGTTTAAGCGGGATAGCGCGCGCTGCACTGTGGGGGTGCCAAAGCTCGTGACCGGCGGTCGCGATGACCGCCGGCCACGAGCGATCGCAGGCACGAGAGGCATAACAGGGACATAAATACACACGTCCCTGTTCTGTGAGGAGAGGAAATGCAGATCATGAGTTCCTACAAGCTGGGAACCACGATCTGTTATCTCCTATAGTGAGTTCCCTCCCCCCACAGTTAGAACACACACTAGGGAACACAGTTAACCCCTTGATCACCCCCTAGTGTTAACCCCTTTCCTGCCAGTGACATTTACACAGTAATCAGTGCATTTTTATAGCACTAATCGCTGTATAAATGCCAATGGTCCCAAAAATGTGTCAAAAGTGTCCGATGTGTCGGCCATAATGTCGCAGTACCGATAAAAATCTCAGATCGCCACCATTACTAGTAAAAATATAATAATAATTAAAATGCCATAAATCTATCCCCTATTTTGTAGATGCTATAACTTTTGCGCAAACCAATCAATATACGCTTATTGCAATTTTTATTACCAAAAATTTGTATAAGAATACATATCGGCCTAAACTGAGGAAAAAATTTGCTTTTTTGAAAAAAAATTGGGGATTTCTATTATAGCAAAAAGTACAAAATATCGTGTTTTTTTCAAAATAATCGCTCTTTTTTTGTTTATAGAGCAAAAAATAAAAACCGCAGAGATGATCAAATACCACCAAAATAAAGCTCTATTTGTGGGAAAAAAAGAACGTAAATTTTGTTTATGTACAACGTCGCACGACCGTGCAATTGTCAGTTAAAGCGACGCAGTGCTGTATTGCAAACAATGGCCCGGTCATTGAGCAGCCAAATCTTCCGGGGCTGAAGTGGTTAAATACTATTGCGCAGAGCAGGTAAGTTTATTATTTTAATTTGAAAAAATTGCTTTACAACCACTTTAAAGCGGTATTAAACCCAAAAGCAAACATTTATTAAATTGCAGCACAACAATTCTTAGATGTGATGGCTGCATTAGTTTGCTTTTATTAGGCTTTCTTTCCTTTATTTTTACTTGGTGAACCTGCCAATAACTTTGTTGTTTTTCAACAGAACAAGCTGTGTTACAAATGTATCAGTAATGCCTTGTACACACGATTGGAATTTCCGATGAAAAAAGTCAGACGGAATTTTTTCATCGGATATTCCGACCGTGTGTGGGCCCCATCGGACTTTTTTCCGTCAGAGTTTAGAAATAGAACATGTTTTATTTTTTTCCGATGGAAATTCCGTTTGTCTGTGTGGAACTCTGACAGAGAAAAGACCACGCATGCTCAGAATCAAGTCGACGCATGCTCGGAACCATTGAACTTCATTTTTCTCGGCTCGTCGTAGTGTTTTACGTCACCGCGTTTTGGACGGTCTGACAGTGTGTATGCAAGACAGCTTGAACGGAATTCCGACAGAAAATTCCATTGGATTTTATCTCATCGGAAATTCCGATTGTGTGTACAGGGCATTAGAGTGTTGAGACAAACCATTTACAGCTGACAGGGGTGCTTACAATGATCAGCTTTTATTTATTTATGTAAACCCTTTATCTCAAAACAGAAACAAATTATGTTGTAACTGCAATGTGAGCTGGAGTTTGGCTTCAATTTATTAGTGTATCTAAATCTGCTATTAAATCTAACACTCCCATCCCCCCAGACTGACAATGCTGCTATCCAAAGGTGCCCCCTGTGGTCCTTCATCCAGAGTGGGATACTGTAATACAGGAGGTGTGTTACTGGCCAGATCACCAGGTGAAAACAGAGGGAAAAAAAGCCTAAAAAAGAAAACAAATGCAGCCACTACATGCATAGACTGGTAAGCTGCAATATATTACATTTTTGATTTTGGGTTTCATACATAAAATTACTTATGTCATCCACAGTCTGTAAATATTTTCACTCCAAACCATTTTACACAGAACGCTTTTTATTTGTGTTTGTGTGTTTTTAATATGGAATACGAGATGTGATTTCATTCCTGGAATGCTCCCAAATAGAACTATGACAGCAAATTGCACCGCCATTCGCACTCGAGCGTGTTCTATGTTCTGACTTGCAGTCGCCTGGGTCACAGACCATTCGGCTCAGTAGAAGAAATAACACGTGTGTGTGTTGTGCTGTTGGCAGAAAATCGGTGACAGGAATCTGGAGCAGTGGATTAACATCAAAATTTGTGTGAAAATTGTCAAATGTGCGAGTAAAACTTTAGCTTTTGTTTTTGAATGGCATAGGTGGGTTAAGGAGGAGTGGGAAGTTGTCTACGATGACACAAGGGGAGGGCAGCCAAAAACGCAACCAACATCCGGTGTAACGCATACTGAGAGCAAGGTGGCTTCCACGTTGTTTTGTATTACCGGACCATTAGCTTTAAATATATGAGCGTTTTAAAGCAATTTTTAAGCAATTTTTAATAAAGTATCAAGCTGCTTTCACATAATCCTTCTTCTTTGGAATCCTCCTGCTAATCGAGTTAACAGAATATCGATCCAAGTATCATAATGGAATGGATATTCATAAAAGAGGCCAATAAGGAGATCCGTACAGGTGACCACCAAAGCACAGTTGACTTGTCTTGTTCTATAACAAGGGGATCTTCGGATTCTGGTGAGTGTGGATTGTTTCACACGTGCACAAGGAGGAATACTATATAGAGGGACGTTTTGGTGTTCAAGCACTATGCATTTTCCTATTTTCCTTCACATCTTATGAACTTCCCTTTGTTTGGATTCTGCAGGAATAGAAATTATTTTTATTTTTTTTGGACTGAGAACAATAGTTAGTATATATAATAATTTAGTACGGACTAAAACAGCTCATAACAAACCCATTATGTAAAATAAGAATATATATATATATATATTATATATATATATATATATATATACAGTGCCTTGCGAAAGTATTCGGCCCCCTTGAACTTTTCATCCTTTTGCCACATTTCAGGCTTCAAACATAAAGATATAACATTTTAATTTTTTGTGAAGAATCACCAACAAGTGGGACACAATTGTGAAGTGGAACGAAATCTATAGGATTTTTGAAACTTTTTTAACTAAGAAAAAAATGAAAAGTGGGGCGTGCAAAATTATTCGGCCCCCTTGCGTTAATACTTTGTAGAGCCACCTTTTGCTGCGATTACAGCTGCAAGTCGCTTGGGGTATGTCTCTATCAGTTTTGCACATCGAGAGACTGAAATTCTTGCCCATTCTTCCTTGCAAAACAGCTCGAGCTCAGTGAGGTTGAATGGAGAGCGTTTGTGAACAGCAGTTTTCAGCTCTTTCCACAGATTCTCTATTGGATTCAGGTCTGGACTTTGACTTGGCCATTCTAACACCTGGATACGTTTATTTGTGAACCATTACTTTGTAGATTTTTCTGTATGTTTGGGATCATTGTCTTGTTGGAAGATAAATCTCCGTCCCAGTCTCAGGTCTTTTGCAGACTCCAACAGGTTTTCATCCAGAATGGTCCTGTATTTGGCTGCATCCATCTTCCCCTCAATTTTAACCATCTTCCCTGTCCCTGCTGAAGAAAAGCAGGCCCAAACCATGATGCTGCCACCACCATGTTTGACAGTGGGGATGGTGTGTTGAGGGTGATGAGCTGTGTTGCTTTTACGCCAAACATATCGTTTTGCATTGTGGCCAAAAAGTTCGATTTTGGTTTCATCGGACCAGAGCACCTTCTTCCACATGTTTGGTGTGTCTCCCAGGTGGCTTGTGGCAAACTTTAGACAAGACTTTTTATGGATATCTTTGAGAAATGGCTTTCTTCTTGCCACTCTTCCATAAAGGCTAGATTTGTGCAGTGTACGACTGATTGTTGTCCTGTGGACAGACTCTCCCACCTCAGCTGTAGTTCTCTGCAGTTCATCCAGAGTGATCATGGGCCTCTTGGCTGCATCTCTGATCAGTCTTCTCCTTGTCTGAGCTGAAAGTTTAGAGGGACAGCCAGGTCTTGGTAGATTTGCAGTGGTCTGATACTCCTTCCATTTCAAAATGATCGCTTGCACAGTGCTCCTTGGGATGTTTAAAGCTTGGGAAATCTTTTTGTATCCAAATCCGGCTTTAAACTTCTCCATAACAGTATTACGGACCTGCCTGGTGTGTTCCTTGGTCTTCATGATGCTCTCTGCGCTTTCAACAGAACCCTGAGACTATCACAGAGCAGGTGCATTTATACAGAGACTTGATTACACACAGGTGGATTCTATTTATCACCATCAGTCATTTAGGACAACATTGGATCATTAAGAGATCCTCGCTGAACTTCTGGAGTGAGTTTGCTGCACTAAAAGTAAAGGGGCCGAATAATTTTGCACGCCCCACTTTTCATTTTTTTCTTAGTTAAAAAAGTTTCAAAAATCAAATAGATTTCGTTCCACTTCACAATTGTGTCCCACTTGTTGGTGATTCTTCACAAAAAATTAAAATTTTATATCTTTATGTTTGAAGCCTGAAATGTGGCAAAAGGATGAAAAGTTCAAGGGGGCCGATTACTTTCGCAAGGCACTGTATATATATTGTGAGGGGGTTAACTCGGTAGCGGGTGTGTGTGACCCCCTGGATGGGCTCCCCACACAAAAACAGGCCCAACAGACGGAGGTTGTGGTTTTCAAGAACAAAAGGTGCGGTTTATTTCTCTATTTACAGTGACAAAAACACAGCAAAGCAAAAAGAAACATAAACAAAATAAATCCTGGTCAGCTTGACCTCTGACTAAACATGCAGGTTTCCTAACTAACAACTGGGATCAGCCTGGTGCTGTCCTAGTCCCTAAGTCCCTGGTTTAGTAAATGTCCAAACAAATAGCCACACAGGCTTTGTCTCACCGCACAGGGGTTCACTCTCCCTAGACAGTCCACACAGGTCTGGGTCCAGGCATGAGCAAACACCTAATGAAGCTGGGAGTTTTTATAGAGGCCTTAAACGAGCTGACAAGCTTCAGCTGGTCTCATCAACTCCCTGCCTGCACGACGCCCAGCACTCTCCCTAGAGGTATGAATCATCCATGAGCCCACTAGCCTCAGCTGGGCTTCATCAACTCTCTCCCTAGTTGTATAAGTCGGCATAAAGCCTGAATCTGGGAGAAATATACCTACCCCCCTGGATGCAACCAGGTGACTTTACTTTCCTGCTGTCACATACCCCCCCCCTCTTGTTTTAACCTTGGGGTTGGAACACCAGCAATCAGGCATTCATGTACTCGAGACAAAGCATCCACATTCCCCATTTGAACGCCAGGGCGATGCTTTACTGTGAAGTTGAATTCCTGTAGGGCCAGGAACCACCTATTTACTCTTCTATTTGTCTCCTTGTTTTGAGCCATCCACTTTAACGGAGCGTGATCCGTAACCATGTCAAAGTGCCTACCTAGCAGATAGTACCGAAGGGAATCTAGAGCCCACTTCACCGCTAAACACTCCTTTTCAACCGTGGCGTAATTTACCTCATGGGACTTCAACTTCCTGCTGAGGTAAATGACTGGGTGCTCTTCCCCGTTCCAGACCTGGGACAATACTGCTCCTAACCCCACATCTGACGCATCACTTTGTACGACAAAGTCTTTAGAAAAGTCGGGTGAGTACAACACTGGCTGGCTACATAAGGCTTGTTTCAAGAATTGGAATGCTGCCTCAGCCTCGGGGGTCCATTTAATCATGACCGACCCTTTCCCTTTCGTCAGGTTGGTTAGGGGCACAGCCTTAGAAGCAAAGTGGGGAATGAAGCGCCGATAATAACCCGCGATTCCCAGAAAGGCTCGTACCTGCTTCTTGCTGTTGGGACGTGGCCAACTCTGGATGGCCTCGACTTTGTTGAGTTGGGGTTTTATTACTCCCCTGCCAATGGTGTACCCAAGATATTTGGCCTCCTCCTGCCCAATGGTACACTTCTTGGGGTTAGCCGTAAACCCCGCTTCCCGGATAGAGTCTAGGACTGCTTGCACTTTTGGCAGATGTGAGGCCCAATCTGTGCTATGGACAATTACGTCATCCAGGTAAGCCGCAGCATACTTCCGATGGGGCCTCAGTATCTGGTCCATTTTCCGCTGGAATGTGGCCGGCGCATTCTGTAACCCGAACGGCATTCTCTTATATTGGAACGCCCCGTCTGGGGTTACAAATGCGGTTTTCTCTTTGGCCGACTTGGCCAGGGGAATTTGCCAATACCCTTTTGTGAGGTCAAGAGTCGTCATGTATCGGGCTGTTCCCAGCCGGTCGATCAACTCATCTATACGTGGCATGGGGTAGGTGTCAAATTTTGTAACTTTGTTCAACTGATGAAAATCGTTACAAAATCGCCAGCTCCCATCCGGTTTAGGCACCAACACAATGGGACTAGACCAATCACTTTGGGACTCCTCTATCACCCCTAAGTTCAGCATTTTCTGTACTTCCTCCCGTATTGCCTCCCGTCGGGCCTCTGGGATCCGATAGGGTTTTAACTTCACCCTTTCACCGGGCGGGGTAATAATATCATGCTCTACCCCAGATGTTTGTCCCGGCAGCTCAGAGAACACCTCCTTGTTGCGAAGCACAAACTCCTTAACCTCCTGTTGTTGGGGTTGTGACAAGGTGGCTGCTATTCCAACCTCCGGAATCACGCAACCAGTTTGAGCTGGTGACCAAGTTTCTGCGACTAGGGACTCTCTATCCCTCCAGGCTTTCAACAGATTAACGTGATAGATCTGTTCGGGCTTTCGCCTTCCTGGTTGTCTGACCTTGTAATTCACTTCACTCACTTTTTCCATTATCTCGTAGGGGCCTTGCCATTTGGCAAGGAATTTACTTTCAACCGTAGGGACAAGTACCAATATCCTATCCCCCGGGGAAAAGGTACGGGTCTTGGCTCCACGGTTGTACACTCTCTGCTGTGCCAACTGCGCTTGGGCCAAATGTTCCTTCACGATGGGCATTACCTGTGCAATTCGATCTTGCATCAGGGCGACATGCTCAATCACACTCCTGTGGGGAGAACTCTCACTTTCCCAAGTTTCCTTGGCAATATCCAACAGCCCTCTTGGGTGTCTCCCATACAGTAACTCAAAGGGGGAGAATCCCGTAGAGGATTGGGGCACCTCCCTAATAGCAAACATCAAATAAGGAAGTAGACAGTCCCAATCCTTTCCATCTCTATCCACCACTTTCTTCAACATTTGTTTTAGGGTTTTGTTGAATCTTTCAACCAGCCCATCGGTTTGGGGGTGATACACAGACGTACGCAATTGCGTCACTTTGAACAATTTACACAGCTCTTTCATAACCCGGGACATAAAGGGTGTACCTTGGTCCGTAAGCAGTTCTTTACAAATACCCACCCGGCTAAAAACAAGAGATAGCTCTTTGGCTATGGTTTTGGCCGAGGTATTTCGGAGAGGGATCGCTTCTGGATAACGGGTGGCATAGTCCATTATAACTAATATGTACTGGTGCCCCCTAGCGGACTTGATTATAGGACCTACCAAATCCATTGCGATCCTCTCAAACGGGACCTCAATGATGGGTAGAGAGACCAGCGGGCTACGGAAATGTGGCATCGGGGCCGACCTCTGACACACAGGGCAGGAGGAACAATAATTTTCTATGTCCTTCATCACCCCAGGCCAATAGAATCTCTGTAATACCCTCTCTCGGGTTTTCTCTGTCCCCAGATGACCTCCAAGAATGTGCCCATGGGCCAACTCCAACACCAACTTCCTGTAAGGTTTGGGCACCACAAGCTGCTCAACGGTTTCTTCTGCCCTTTTTGCCACCCGATACAGTAGGTCCTTCTCTACGCTGAAGTATGGGTAAGTGCAGGTATTATCTGGGTTCACTAACTCGCCATCTATTTCCACTACGTTTTCCCGTGCCTTTATTAGGGCGGGGTCTTTTAACTGTTCTGTGGCAAAATTTTCCCTGTGAACCTCAAGATCAGAAAACTCCACAGACGGTAGGTTTTCGTCTGAGGAGGTGGGCTCCTCTCTAGTTTCTTGAGTCTCGCCTGCCAATACTGACAAGGGAAATTCTGGAGAGTCCTCACCACTCTCAGAGGAGTTCTGGCTATCACCTTCCTGGTACATAGGGGCACCAGTGGGGGGCTCAGGATCATCCCACAGTTCCCAGAACTTCGGAAAATCCCTTCCCACAATGGCATCATGCGGTAATTGAGATACTAACCCCACTGGATGAGAGAGGGTACCTTTGGGGGTCTTGAAACACACTGTAGTCACTGGATACTCTCGGGTGTCCCCATGCACACAAATAACAGCTACCTTGCTATTCCCAGAGACCTCTGTTTTAACTAATTCAGCCTTTATCAGGGTCACAAGGCTACCTGAATCCAGTAATACCACAACATTTCTACCATTAATACACATTTTGCATAAATGTTTCTCAGTTCCCCGAATGGCAGTGCATGCGACTGTCGCACACAGCGACTGACGTCTGTCCGTCAGAAAGTCACATTGCATGGGTTCCTCCACAACCGGGCAATTTGCTGCAATATGTCCCGTTTGCCGGCAGCGGTAGCAAACAATCCTTTTGGCTGCCTCTTGAGCCCCCGACTTCCCAGGCTGTTCTCGCCAAACCCTGGGCAGAGCTCCCACCCTCTCACTCTCTCCACCCTCACCCCTTGGAATCATCTTATCCGCCCCTGGGGATGGTCTGGTCTTAGGGTGGAAAGTCCGAGAGTCTCTGGAAGAGGCCGTCAGGTTCTCTGCAGCCAAGTATCTCTCTACACGATCCACAAGTTTACCGGCCGTTTCTGGGTCTCCATGGCTTACCCACTTTTGAATGGCGGTAGGAAGAGCTCTCAAGAAACGATCCATCACAACACGTTCCACAATCTCCGGTGCGGACAAAGTCTCTGGCTGTAGCCACTTCCTGCTCAGGTGAATGAGATCATACATTTGAGACCTGGGGGGTTTTCCAAGCTGGAAAGTCCAGTTATGCACACGCTGAGCCCGGACAGCCAGGGTGACACCCAGCCTTGCCAATATTTCAGCTTTTAGCATCCCATAGTCTTTTGCTTGGTCAGGCTCTAGGTCATAGTAAGCTTTCTGCGATTCACCAGTTAACAGAGGAGCCACCAGTCCAGCCCACTGCTCCTCAGGCCACTTTTCTCTTTCAGCAGTCCTTTCAAATGTGGTCAAAAATACCTCTGGATCATCCTCTCCAGTCATTTTTGTCAATAAACGACTCACCCCAAAGGACGCGGTATTAGTGGGACGGCTTTCCTCACTGGTCTGCGGACGTTGCTGCATTACTGCTTCCATCTGTTGTTGTAGTCTCTGCTCTTGCTTCTGCAACAGGTCTATGAAGCGGGCCTCAGATTGCTGCTGGGCTTGTTGCTGGGCTGCAAAGCTCTTTTGCAAACCTGCATTTGTCTGCTGTTGATTGGCATTTGCTATAGCCAGCTGTTTCAGTATCTCCTCCATGCTGGCTTAAAAAAAAACTGCCACTGGTTCTCCACCAACTGTGAGGGGGTTAACTCGGTAGCGGGTGTGTGTGACCCCCTGGATGGGCTCCCCACACAAAAACAGGCCCAACAGACGGAGGTTGTGGTTTTCAAGAACAAAAGGTGCGGTTTATTTCTCTATTTACAGTGACAAAAACACAGCAAAGCAAAAAGAAACATAAACAAAATAAATCCTGGTCAGCTTGACCTCTGACTAAACATGCAGGTTTCCTAACTAACAACTGGGATCAGCCTGGTGCTGTCCTAGTCCCTAAGTCCCTGGTTTAGTAAATGTCCAAACAAATAGCCACACAGGCTTTATCTCACCGCACAGGGGTTCACTCTCCCTAGACAGTCCACACAGGTCTGGGTCCAGGCATGAGCAAACACCTAATGAAGCTGGGAGTTTTTATAGAGGCCTTAAACGAGCTGACAAGCTTCAGCTGGTCTCATCAACTCCCTGCCTGCACGACGCCCAGCACTCTCCCTAGAGGTATGAATCATCCATGAGCCCACTAGCCTCAGCTGGGCTTCATCAACTCTCTCCCTAGTTGTATAAGTCGGCATAAAGCCTGAATCTGGGAGAAATATACCTACCCCCCTGGATGCAACCAGGTGACTTTACCTTCCTGCTGTCACAATATATATATATATATATATATATTGTGACAGCAGGAAGGTAAAGTCACCTGGTTGCATCCAGGGGGGTAGATATATTTCTCCCAGATTCAGGCTTTATGCTGACTTATACAACTAGGGTGGAGAGTTGTATAAGCCCAGCTGAGGCTAGTAGGCTCATGGATGACTCATACCTCTAGGGAGAGTGTGGGGCGTCGTACAGACAGGGAGTTGATGAGGCCAGCTGAAGCTTGTCAGCTCATTTAGGCCTCTATAAGAACTCCCAGCTTCATTAGATGTCAGCTCATGCCTGGAACCAGACCTGTGTGGACTGTCTAGGGAGAGTGAACCCCTGTGCGGTGAGGCAAAGCCTGTGTGGCTATTTGTTTGGACTTTTACTAAACCAGGGACTTAGGGACTAGGACAGCACTAGGCTGATCCCAGTTGTTAGTTAGGAAACCTGTATGTTTAGTCAGAGGTCAACTTGACCAGGATTTATTTTGGTTATGTTTCTTTTGCTTTGCTGTGTTTTGTCACTGTAAATAGAAAATAAACCGCACCTTTTTTTGATTTTGAAAACCACAACCTCCATTTGCTGGGCCTGTTTTGTGTGGGGAGCCCATCCCGGGGGTCACACACACCCGCTGCCGAGCTAACCCCCTCACAGTTGGTGGAGAACCAGTGGCAGTTTTTTTAAGCCAGCATGGAGGAGATACTGAAGCAGCTGGCTCTAGCAAATGCCAATCAACAGCAGACAAATGCAGGTTTGCAAAAGAGCCTTGCAGCTCAACAACAGAACTTCGCAGCCCAGCAGCAAGCTCATCAACAGAGCCTTGCAGCTCAGCAACAAGCCCAGCAGCAATCTGAGGCCCGCTTCATAGACCTGTTACAGAAGCAAGAGCAGAGACTACAACAAATGGAAGCAGTAATGCAGCAACGTCCGCAGACCAGTGAGGAAAGCCGTCCCACTAATACCGCGTCCTTTGGGGTGAGTCGTTTATTGACAAAAATGACTGGAGAGGATGATCCAGAGGTATTTTTGACCACATTTGAAAGGACTGCTGAAAGAGAAAAGTGGCCTGAGGATCAGTGGGCTGGACTGGTGGCTCCTCTGTTAACTGGTGAATCGCAGAAGGCTTACTATGACCTAGAGCCTGACCAAGCAAAAGACTATGTGATGCTAAAAGCTGAAATATTGGCAAGGCTGGGTGTCACCCAGGCTGTCCGGGCTCAGCGTGTGCATAACTGGACTTTCCAGCTTGGAAAACCCCCCAGGTCTCAAATGTATGATCTCATTCACCTAAGCAGAAAGTGGCTACAGCCAGAGACTTTGTCCGCACCAAAGATTGTGGAACGTGTTGTAATGGATCGGTTTTTGAGAGCTCTTCCTACTGCCATCCAAAAGTGGGTAAGCCATGGAGACCCAGAGACGGCCGATGGTCTTGTGGATCGTGTGGAGAAATACTTGGCTACAGAGAACCTGACGGCCTCTTCCAGAGACACTCGGACTTTCCACCCTAAGACCAGACCATCCCCAGGGGCGGATAAGAGGATTCCAAGGGGTGAGGGTGGAGAGAGTGAGAGGGTGGGAGCTCTACCCCAAGTTTGGCGAGAACAGCCTGGGAAATCAGCGGCTCAAGAGGCGGCAAGAAGGATCGTTTGCTACCGCTGCCGGCAAGCGGGACATATTGCAGCCAATTGCCCGGTTGTGGAGGAACCCATGCAGTGTGACTTTCTGATGGGCAGACGTCAGTCGCTGTGTGCGACAGTCGCATGCACTGCCATTCGAGGAACTGAGAAACATTTATGCAAAATGTGTGTTAATGGTAGAAATGTTGTGGTATTGCTGGATTCAGGTAGCCTTGTGACCCTGATAAAGGCTGAGTTAGTTAAAACAGAGGTCTCTGGGAATAGCAAGGTAGCTGTTATTTGTGTGCATGGGGACACCCGAGAGTATCCAGTGACTACAGTGTGTTTCAAGACCCCCAAAGGTACCCTCTCTCATCCAGTGGGCTTAGTATCTCAGTTACCGCATGACGCCATTGTGGGAAGGGATTTTCCGAAGTTCTGGGAACTGTGGGATGATCCTGAGCCCCCCACTGGTGCCCCTATGTACCAGGAATGGGATAGCCAGAACTCCCCTGAGAGTGGTGAGGACTCTCCGGAATTTCCCTTATCAGTATTGGCAGGGGAGACTCAAGAAACTGGAGAGGAGCCCACCTCCTCAGACGAAAACCTACCGTCTGTGGAGTTTTCTGATCTTGAGGTTCACAGGGAAAACTTTGCCACAGAACAGTTGAAAGACCCCGCCCTAATAAAGGCACGGGAAAACGTAGTGAAAATAGATGGCGAGTTAGTGAACCCAGATAATACCTGCACTTACCCATACTTCAGCGTAGAGAAGGACCTACTGTATCGGGTGGCAAAAAGGGCAGAAGAAACCGTTGAGCAGCTTGTGGTGCCCAAACCTTACAGGAAGTTGGTGTTGGAGTTGGCCCATGGGCACATTCTTGGAGGTCATCTGGGGACAGAGAAAACCCGAGAGAGGGTATTACAGAGATTCTATTGGCCGGGGGTGATAAAGGACATAGAAAATTATTGTTCCTCCTGCCCTGTGTGTCAGAGGTCGGCCCCGATGCCACATTTCCGTAGCCCGCTGGTCCCTCTACCCATCATTGAGGTCCCGTTTGAGAGGATCGCCATGGATTTGGTAGGTCCTATAATCAAGTCCGCTAGGGGGCACCAGTACATATTAGTTATAATGGACTATGCCACCCGTTATCCAGAAGCGATCCCTCTCCGAAATACCTCGGCCAAAACCATAGCCAAAGAGCTATCTCTTGTGTTTAGCCGGGTGGGTATTTGTAGAGAACTGCTTACGGACCAAGGTACACCCTTTATGTCCCGGGTTATGAAGGAGCTGTGTAAATTGTTCAAAGTGACGCAATTACGTACGTCTGTGTATCACCCCCAAACCGATGGGCTGGTTGAAAGATTCAACAAAACCCTAAAGCAAATGTTGAAGAAAGTGGTGGATAGAGATGGAAAGGATTGGGACTGTCTACTTCCTTATCTGATGTTTGCTATTAGGGAGGTGCCCCAATCCTCTACGGGATTCTCCCCCTTTGAGTTACTGTATGGGAGACACCCAAGAGGGCTGTTGGATATTGCCAAGGAAACTTGGGAAAGTGAGAGTTCTCCCCACAGGAGTGTGATTGAGCATGTCGCCCTGATGCAAGACCGAATTGCACAGGTAATGCCCATCGTGAAGGAACATTTGGCCCAAGCGCAGTTAGCACAGCAGAGAGTGTACAACCGTGGAGCCAAGACCCGTACCTTTTCCCCGGGGGATAGGATACTGGTACTTGTCCCTACGGTTGAAAGTAAATTCCTTGCCAAATGGCAAGGCCCCTACGAGATAATGGAAAAAGTGAGCGAAGTGAATTACAAGGTCAGACAACCAGGAAGGCGAAAGCCCGAACAGATCTATCACGTTAATCTGTTGAAAGCCTGGAGGGATAGAGAGTCCCTAGTCGCAGACACTTGGTCACCAGCTCAAACTGGTTGCGTGATTCCTGAGGTTGGAATAGCAGCCACCTTGTCACAATCACAACCCCAACAACAGGAGGTTAAGGAGTTTGTGCTTCGCAACAAGGAGGTATTCTCTGAGCTGCCGGGACAAACATCTGGGGTAGAGCATGACATCATTACCCCGCCCGGTGAAAGGGTGAAGTTAAAACCCTATCGGATCCCAGAGGCCCGACGGGAGGCAATACGGGAGGAAGTACAGAAAATGCTGAACTTAGGGGTGATAGAGGAGTCCCAAAGTGATTGGTCTAGTCCCATTGTGTTGGTGCCTAAACCGGATGGGAGCTGGCGATTTTGTAACGATTTTCGTCAGTTGAACAAAGTTACAAAATTTGACACCTACCCCATGCCACGTATAGATGAGTTGATCGACCGGCTGGGAACAGCCCGATACATGACGACTCTTGACCTCACAAAAGGGTATTGGCAAATCCCCCTGGCCAAATTGGCCAAAGAGAAAACCGCATTTGTAACCCCAGACGGGGCGTTCCAATATAAAAGAATGCCGTTCGGGTTACAGAATGCGCCGGCCACGTTCCAGCGGAAAATGGACCAGATGCTGAGGCCCCATCGGAAGTATGCTGCGGCTTACCTGGATGACGTAATTGTCCATAGCACAGATTGGGCCTCACATCTGCCAAAAGTGCAAGCAGTCCTGGACTCTGTTCGGGAAGCGGGGTTTACGGCTAACCCCAAGAAGTGTACCATTGGGCAGGAGGAGGCCAAATATCTTGGGTACACCATTGGGAGGGGAGTAATAAAACCCCAACTCAACAAAGTCGAGGCCATCCAGAGTTGGCCACGTCCCAACAGCAAGAAGCAAGTACGAGCCTTTCTGGGAATCGCTGGGTATTATCGGCGATTCATTCCCCACTTTGCCTCTAAGGCTGTGCCCCTAACCAACCTAACGAAGGGGAAAGGGTCGGTCATGATTAAATGGACCCCCGAGGCTGAGGCAGCATTCCAATTCTTGAAACAAGCCTTATGTAGCCAGCCAGTGTTGTACTCACCCGACTTCTCTAAAGACTTTGTCGTACAAAGTGATGCGTCAGATGTGGGGTTAGGAGCAGTATTGTCCCAGGTCTGGAACGGGGAAGAGCACCCAGTCATTTACCTCAGCAGGAAGTTGAAGTCCCATGAGGTAAATTACGCCACCGTTGAAAAGGAGTGTTTAGCGGTGAAGTGGGCTCTAGATTCCCTTCGGTACTACCTGCTAGGTAGGCACTTTGACATGGTTACGGATCACGCTCCGTTAAAGTGGATGGCTCAAAACAAGGAAACAAATAGAAGAGTGAATAGGTGGTTCCTGGCCCTCCAGGAATTCAACTTCACAGTAAAGCATCGCCCTGGCGTTCAAATGGGGAATGTGGATGCTTTGTCTCGAGTACATGAATGCCTGATTGCTGGTGTTCCAACCCCGAGGTTAAAACAAGAGGGGGGGGGTATGTGACAGCAGGAAGGTAAAGTCACCTGGTTGCATCCAGGGGGGTAGATATATTTCTCCCAGATTCAGGCTTTATGCTGACTTATACAACTAGGGTGGAGAGTTGTATAAGCCCAGCTGAGGCTAGTAGGCTCATGGATGACTCATACCTCTAGGGAGAGTGTGGGGCGTCGTACAGACAGGGAGTTGATGAGGCCAGCTGAAGCTTGTCAGCTCATTTAGGCCTCTATAAGAACTCCCAGCTTCATTAGATGTCAGCTCATGCCTGGAACCAGACCTGTGTGGACTGTCTAGGGAGAGTGAACCCCTGTGCGGTGAGGCAAAGCCTGTGTGGCTATTTGTTTGGACTTTTACTAAACCAGGGACTTAGGGACTAGGACAGCACTAGGCTGATCCCAGTTGTTAGTTAGGAAACCTGTATGTTTAGTCAGAGGTCAACTTGACCAGGATTTATTTTGGTTATGTTTCTTTTGCTTTGCTGTGTTTTGTCACTGTAAATAGAAAATAAACCGCACCTTTTTTTGATTTTGAAAACCACAACCTCCGTTTGCTGGGCCTGTTTTGTGTGGGGAGCCCATCCCGGGGGTCACACACACCCGCTGCCGAGCTAACCCCCTCACAATATATATATATATATATATATTCTTATTTTACATAATGGGTTTGTTATGAGCTGTTTTGTTTGGATCACATAGAGTGGCACAACATTTTTTTGAACTGAACACATTTGTCATGTTTTTATACATTGTTAGCATTAGCAAGCGCTGTCTAATATTTATATTGGTTTGCATATAACCCAGAGGGTAAGCGATAACAGCTGCATCACCATATTTTTATAAGTGGATTGTTTGGGTGTGGGTTTATTTTTCAATATATATAATATATATATATATATATATATATATATATATATACACACATACACACACCCACACACCTGTATTTTTATTTGACTCTTCATGAGAATCTTCCAGTTGCTTGACAGGCATTCTAATTTTGCAGTTGTATACTACATATTCACCTTGTGATACAATTTGCCTAATGCATGGGGCCCCGTGGTAATTTTAGCTGTATGTGCATATTTTAATTTTAAGTGTAGGTCTAATAAAGGGTGTTTCGTAATTGTTTTTCTATCACCAACGGTGATCTTCAGTTTCTCAACTTTTTATTTGCTTGAATATTTGCAGCCAGATCAACCTGATCCTTGAGTCTGACCCTGAGCTTGAAGGTCAGAGGTAATAAATCGCCTGAAGTGTGAGAGTTTTCGACTTGTAGGAAGGGCATCCCAGCAGGGAGGCTGTTGAAGGAAATATAACTTTGAAAAAAAAATGCCCAGAGTGGTGATTGCAGAGGTAAAGATGTGGTGTATTGGGTATAGGGGGTAAATAGTCCGGATGATTTGGGGGGTGCAGAGTGTTGAAGTATTGAGGATGCAGAGTGTTGGATTGGTAGGTGATGCAGGGAGAAAGGAGTAAAGTATAAAGGGGATGCAAAGGGTGCAGGGTGCAGGGTAGTGGGAGGTGCATCGGGGGCTCTATTGGCAGGCTGTACAGGGCTCCATGATTTCCAATGAAAGCCCTAGTGCCAGGGGCTCTCTGTGGTGGATGGGGAAGATAGTGGGGGCATTATGGGGGGGGGTCTTATTACTTCAGGATGTATGTGATCTGCAATTAATCTACCACTTCTTCACACTGACATCAACTTTGGGGCATTTTTTCTCTGACCACAAATGCCAGGCCATTTTATTTCCTTGCACTGACCAGCAAATTAAATGAGACTATGGTAGAGGCTCCATACACAGGTTTCTATTTTACACAGTCCTGACACCTGCACTGCAGGCTATGTTGTACATTACACAGTCCCCACCCCTGCCCTATAAGCTAGTTTGTACATTACACAGTACTAATCCTGTATCCACTATGTTACGTTACACAGCCCTGACCTCTGCACTGCATACAGTCAGGTCCATAAATATTGGGACATCAACACAATTCTAATCTTTTTGGCTCTATACACCACCATGAAATGGAACAAACAAGATGTGCATTAACTGCAGACTTTCAGCTTTAATTTGTTTGTATATGTGCCTCCCACTTTTTAAAAGACCAAAAGTAATGGGACAGTTGGCTGCTCAGCTGTTCCATGGCCAGGTGTGTGTTATTCCCTCATTATCCCATTTACAAGGAGCAGATAAAAGGTCCAGAGTTCATTTCAAGTGTGCTATTTGCATTTGGAATCTGTTGCTGTCAACTATCAATTTGAGATCCAAAGAGCTGTCACTATCAGTGAAGCAAGCCATCATTAGGCTGAAAAAACAAAACAAACCCATCAGAGAGATAGCATAAAAATTAGGTGTGGCCAAATCAACTGTTTGGAACATCCTTAAAAAGAAAGAACGCATCGGTGAGCTCAGCAACACCAAAAGACCCGGAAGACCATGGAAAACAACTGTGGTGGATGACCGAAGAATTCCTTCCCTGGTGAAGAAAACACCCTTTACAACAGTTGGCCAGATCAAGAACACTCTCCAGGAGGTAGGTGTATGTGTGTCAAAGTCAACAATCAAGAGAATACTTCACCAGAGTGAATACAGAGGGTTCACCACAAGATGTTCACCATTGGTGAGCCTCAAAAACAGGAAGGCCAGATTAGAGTTTGCCAAACAACATCTAAAAAAGCCTTTACAGTTCTGGAACAACATCCTATGGACAGATGAGACCAAGATCAACTTGTACCAGAGTGATGGGAAGAGAAAAGTATAGAGAAGGAAAGGAACTGCTCATGATCCAAATCATACCACCTCATCAGTGAAGCATGGTGGTGGTAGTGTCATGGTGTGGGCATGTATGGCTGCCAATGGAACTGGTTCTCTTGTATTTATTGATGATGTGACTGCTGACAAAAGCAGCAGAATGAATTCTGAAGTGTTTCGGGCAATATTATCTGCTCATATTCAGCCAAATGCTTCAGAACTCATTCGACGGTGCTTCACAGTTCAGATGGACAATGACCCGAAGCATACTGCAAAAGCAACCAAAGAGTTTTTTAAGGGAAAGAAGTGGAATGTTATGCAATGGCCAAGTCAATCACCTGACCTGAATCCGATTGAGCATGCATTTCACTTGCTGAAGACAAAACTGAAGGGAAAATGCCCCAAGAACAAGCAGGAACTGAAGACAGTTGCAGTAGAGGCCTGGCAGAGCATCAACAGGGATGAAACCCAGCGTCTGGTGATGTCTATGCGTTCCAGACTTCAGGCTGTAATTGACTGCAAAGGATTTGCAACTAAAGCCTCGTACACACGGCCGAGATTCTCGTAGAAAAAAACATGTCGTTTTTTTCGACGAGATTCTTGGACAAGAAACTTGTCCCGGCCGAGTGTACACACGCTCGATTCAAAGAACCCGCGGTTCTTTGAATGGAGCGTACGCGGTGACGTCATCGACTACGACGAGCATGCGCTCGTCACATTCGATGCCGTCGCCGCCATCTTGGTATACCCTACCTATGCCTAGGAAGCTACCGCGCATGCGTCGAATTCATTTCGAACATGCGCGGGCTTCCGGGAGGACAGGTAAGTGTACACACACTCACTTTTCTCATCGAGAAACATGCCGACGAGAATCTCAACGAGAAAATAGAGAGCAGGTTCTCTATTTTCTCGTCGAGATTACTTGACGAGAAACCATACACACGAACGAGTTTATCGGCAAGACATCTCTGCCAGCAAGTTTCTTGCTGGTTCTTGCCGAGAAACTCGGTCGTGTGTACGAGGCCTAAGTATTAAAAAGTGAAAGTTTGATTTATGATTGTTAATCTGTCCCATTACTTTTGGTCCCTTAAAAAGTGGGAGGCACATATACAAACTGTTGTAATTCCTACACCGTTCACCTGATTTGGATGTAAGTACCATCAAATTAAAGCTGAAAATCTGCAGTTAAAGCACATCTAGTTTGTTTCATTTCAAATCCATTGTGGTGGTGTATAGAGACAAAAAGATTAGAATTGTGTCGATGTCCCAATATTTATGGACCTGACTGTATGTTATGTTGTATGTTACATAGTCCTGACTTTTGCACTCTATACTCTGTCTTGTATGTTACACAATCCTGACCTCTGCACTGTATACACTATGTTGTAAATTACACAATCATGAGCCATGTATATTATATTATTTGTTGTACATTATAGTTCTGACACCTGTACTTTATATTTTACGCATGGTGTATGTTACATTGTCCTGACTTCTGCACAGTAACCTATGTTGTATGTTACACATGACCAAAGGGTTAATTGTCACAACAATTGCTGATTTTTAAGTAGTTCCCAACAATTTAAAAAAATGTAAAATTTGTATTTTATAAATAATATTCTTTGTTCTGAAGTTGTAATGGAAGAGTTTTATTTTATAAATATGATCCTTTGTTCTGATGTTTATGTGTGATACAGTTAAAGTGGTTGTAAACCTCAAACATGAAATAGGAACCAAACAACACATACTTCTATACTGTGTACTGTACTTGTCTCTATCTAACAGTTTTTTCCAAGAGATAAAAAGGTGACATTGGAGGGAGCTTCAGTACACAGGCTGTGATTACCAACCACAGCTCTTCATGGTTCCTGTGCACTGTAAAGAGGGGGGGGGTGTCCCTTCCCTCCAATTAGGGCCAAGAGCTTTATTCACTGAGATCTGCCTGTAAGTAGTGATGAGCCGAACACCCCCGGGTTCGGTTCGCACCAGAACCCGCGAACGGACCGAAAGTTCGCACGAACATTAGAACCCTATTAAATACAATGGATGCGAACGTTCGAATTCTAAAGTGCTAATTATAACGACTATTATCCATGTTATTGTCCTAAACAGAGTTTGGGAACCCGGGTTCTGCACCAGGGGACATGTATCAATGCAAAAAGAAGTTTTAAAAACGGACGTTTTTCGGGAGCAGTCATTTTAATGATGCATAAAGTGAAAAAAAAAGTCAAATATTCCTTTAAATATCGTACCTGGGGGGTGTCTAAAGTATGCCTGCGAAGTGCCACGTGTTTCCCGTGTTTAGAACTGTCCCTGCACAAAATGACATTTCTAAAGGAAAAAAAAGCCATTTAAAACTGCTTGCGGCTTTAATGAAATGTCTGGTCCCGGTAATATGGATGAAAATCTTTAAGAAAAATGGCATAGCTACTCCATCAACCCCCCCCACCCCCTACACCAGCCCATTACCAGCCCCTTTGGGTCTTGTTTGGATATTAAGGGGAACCCCGCAACACAAAATAAAAAAGGCCCTATATACTCTGAACAGCAGTATACAGGCGGTGTAAACAAGACCGGTGTAAACAAGACAGGGACTGTAGGTTTGTTCTTAAGTAGAATCTGTTTGTAATTTTGAACACGTACATTGTTTAAGTGTAGCTCCAGGCAAAAAATCTATTTTTAAGCTTTTTGGAAAACATAGGGAAGGGTTATCACCCCTGTAACATTTGTTTTGCTGTCTGTGCCCCTGTTCAGAACATTTCACCTCACTTTGCGTCCCAATGACAACTGTTTTTGAAATGTGGTGTTTTTATTGAAACAAGGATTGGTGATAAAGCATCAGTAGAGAGGAGACACCTTTCTCCCATATTAATTCTTACAGGAGAGAATTTTCCTTCCTAGGGGTAGATTTCCTCTCACTTCCTGTTGTCTTCTTCCGTTTGCAAGTAGGAGTCGTTTGTAAGTTGGATGTTTGAAAGTAGGGACCTGCCGTATATACTCTGCAGAAATTGGCCCCTTAGGTGTTGGTGTTGGCACAACACTGTAAGCACTCACAGTTACTCTTGGTGGGTGCTGGAACGCCCTGCTGTCAACTATTATATCAGGAATTGTAATAACATATAATTGTTGAACAGTGGTAGTAAAAATTGGGCCTTTGATGGTGGTGCTGGTGCCACAACACTGTAAGGCCTGACAGTTACTCTTGGTGGGCGCAGCAATGGGCCCTGCTGTGAATTATTAGATCAATAATTATAATTGCATGCCCCTGTTGAACAGGGGCTGAAAAATTGGGCCTTTGTTGGTGGTGGTGGTGGTGGTGGTGTTGACACAACACTGTAAGGCCTGACAGTTACTCTTGGTGGGCGCAGCAATGGGCCCTGCTGTGAATTATTAGATCAATAATTATAATTGCATGCCCCTGTTGAACAGGGGCTGAAAAATTGGGCCTTAGGCACTGGTGGCACAACACTGCAACCCCTCACAGATACTGTACTTGGAGCACAGCAATGAGCCCTGTTGCAAAGTATTGCATCAAAAATTGTAATTACACGCCCCTGTTAAACAGGGGCTGAAAAATTGGGCCTTAGCCACTGGTGGCACAACACTGCAACCCCTCACAGATACTGTACTTGGAGCACAGCAATGAGCCCTGTTGCAAAGTATTGCATCAAAAATTGTAATTACACGCCCCTGTTAAACAGGGGCTGAAAAATTGGGCCTTAGCCACTGGTGGCGGCACCCATAAACCAAAATGATCTTCCAAGCTATCATCATTAATCGGATCATTGAGGAGGAGGAGGAGGATAGCCAGTCAACATAACAGCACAGGCACTCAGCATCAGCATCAGTCTTGAAGGGATGTGACATTTTAAAATCAATTAGTCTGTTATATCAGCATCAGGTGTGTGGTAGCTGGTGGTGATCCAAGACTGGTTCATCTTGATGAAAGTCAGTCGATCAACCGAGTCGGTGGACAGGCGCACCCTGTGATCCGTGACAAATCCTCCAGCAGCACTGAATGTGCGTTCTGAAAGAACGCTGGATGCAGGACAGGCCAGTAGCTCAATTGCATACTGTGCAAGCTCTGGCCAGTGATCCATCCTCAAGACCCAGTAAGCCAGAGGATTTTCGGTGGGGAAGGTGTCCAAGTCTGACCTTGCCCCTAGGTATTCCTGCACCATGTATATCAGATGCTGGCGATGGTTGCTGGAACCGATCATACTTTGGGGCTGCGGACTAAAGAATTGTCTGAACGCATCAGTCAGACGGCCACCTTCCCCACCGCTCCTTCTTTGACTGCCCGAAGCCTCAGCAACTCGTTGTCCAGGACCAGGAGTTTGTAACCTCCCAGTCTCTGGGAACGCGTTGCACAGACCTTTCTGCAAGGCCTCCCGGAGTTGTCTCATCCTCTGCTCCCTCTGCGACGGTAACATAAGGTCCGCAACCTTACCCTTGTACCGTGGATCAAGGAGAGTGGCCAGCCAGTAATGGTCCCTCTCCTTGATCCGAAGAATACGAGGATCCTTCCGCAGACTTTGCAGGATCAGGGAGGCCATGCAGCGTAGGTTAGCTGAGGCATTCAGTCCGGAGTCCTCTGGGTCACTAAGGACGACATGATCCGCAGCCACCTCCTCCCAGCCACGTACAAGTCCACTGGTTTCTTGGGACTGTAAATCATCCCTAAAAGACTGCTGCTGATGATGCTGAGTGCCAGCCTCCACCTCCATGCTGACACAATCCTCCTCCTCCTCCTCCTCCTCCTCCTCCTCTTCCTGTGCGATGGGTGGGACAGAAGGAACACTGTCTGGGTAAAGGGGGCCTTGAGAGGCAAGGAAGTCCTCCTCTTCCTGCCTCTGTTCTGCCTCAAGTGCCCTGTCCATTATTCCACGCAGCGTGTGCTCCAACAGGTGGACAAGAGGTACAGTGTCACTGATGCATGCACTGTCACTGCTCACCATCCTCGTGGCCTCCTCAAATGGTGCCAGGACAGTGCATGCATCCCTGATCATGCCCCACTGGCGTGGTGAAAAAAACCCGAGCTCCCCTGACCCTGTCCTGGTGCCGTAGTCGCACAGGTACTCATTGATGGCCCTCTGCTGCGTGTGCAGCCGCTTCAGCATGGCCAACGTTGAGTTCCACCTGGTGGGCATGTTACATATAAGGCGGTTCTTGGGCGAGTTCAACTCCTTTTGCAGCTCAGCCAGGTGAGCACTGGCATTATAAGATCTGCGGAAATGCACACAGACTTTCCTGGCCTGCCTCAGGACATCCTGTAAGCCCGGGTACCTGCCCAAGAACCGCTGCACCACCAGGTTAAGGACGTGAGCCACACAGGGCACATGGGTCAGTTGTCCCTGTCGGAGGGCGGAGAGGAGGTTGGTGCCATTGTCGCAAACCACCATTCCTGGCTTAAGCTGGCGTGGCGTCAACCACCTCTCGGCCTGCCCCTGCAGAGCAGACAGGACCTCTGCCCCAGTGTGGCTCCTGTCCCCCAAACACACCAGCGCAAGCACGGCATGGCATCTTTTTGCCTGCGTACTTGCGTAGCCCCTTGAACGCCTACGGAGCACCGCTGGTTCCGAGGACAAAGCACAGGAAGAGGCCATGGAGGAAGAAGAAGAGGAGGGGGTGGAGGAGAGAGGTGTGTCACAACCAGTAGTAGCATTTTGGAGGCGTGGTGGTGGAACAACCTCCAACACTACTGAACCTTGTCCTGCATCCTTCCCAGCTGCCAAAAGAGTGACCCAATGGGCCGTGAAAGAAAGGTAATGTCCCTGTCCATGCCTGCTGGACCATGAGTCAGCGGTAATATGCACCTTACCGCTGACCGCCCTGTCCAGCGAGGCCAAGACATTGCCTTCCACATGCCTGTAGAGAGCCGGAATCGCCTTCCGTGAGAAAAAGTGGCGTTTGGGAACCTGCCACTGAGGAACCGCACATTGCACAAACTCACGGAAGGGGGCCGAGTCTACCAACTGAAAAGGCAGCAGTTGAAGCGCTAGCAATTTAGCCAAGCTAGCATTCAACCGCTGGGCATGTGGATGGCTGGGAGTGAACTTCTTTCGACGGTCCAGCAGCTGAGGCAGGGAAATTTGCCTGCTAGAATCGGACGTCGGTGTACTGCTAGCAGAGTGGCCGCAAGTACTTGGCTGTGACACACCTAATTCTACACCTTCATTCCTCTCAGTGCAGGTTTCAGAGAGGACTGAAGGTATAGTGGGGTTGGAGATTCCAGCTGATGCGGTGCAAGGAGAGGTCCGCTTTGTTCTTTGGTGTGGGTCTTTAAGGTAGGCTTGCCAACAAGCTGCATGGCAGGTCAACATATGTCTGGTCAGGCATGTGGTACCCAAGCGGCTGATGTTTTGGCCACGCGATATACGCTTGAGACATATGTTGCAAACAGCAGCTGTGCGATCTGATGCACTCGCCTCAAAAAAGGCCCACACCAAAGAACTTTTTGAATGACGGGCAGAGGCAGCGCCCTGCACAGGCGGAGCTCTGCGGTGTGATTCCGTCGGTGTGCTGCCCATACGCTGGCCACCCAAGGGCATCCTGCCTCGTTGGAGATGTGCCTCCTCCTCATCCTCCTCCTCCTCCTCTCTCCTATTAGGCACCCACGTGGAGTCAGTGACCTCATCATCCCCTCCCTCCTCATCACTGGAGCCAATCTGGCAGTATGCTGCAGCTGCTGGAGCATGACTGCCAGATTGGTGTCCTTCTTGAGCATCCCCTCTCTCTGCTCTCACGCTACTGCCTTCCTCTAGCTGGGTATCATCATCAGATCCTTCGAAACGCTGGGCATCCTCCTGGAGCATGTACCCAACACTGTGCTCAAACAGTTCGGGGGACTCCTCAGGAGGAGGACATGGTGGGTCTAGGGAAGGAGTGACTAATGATGACATTGATACCAGAGAAGAGGACGCTTTGGCAGCTGCTTTGCCAGTACCCTGAGCCTGGGTGAGAGAGGATGAGGAGGATGAGGTGGGCTTGGTCATCCACTCCACCAAGTCTTCAGCATGATGTGGCTCAACATGTCCAGCTGCCGAAAAGAAGGACAAGCGTGTCCCATGGCCATGTGCTGATGACAATGCACCGCGTCCACGACCAGCACTGTTGCCCCCAGACACAGAGCCTGCTTGCCCTCTTTTTTTGCCTCCTGACTGTCTGCCTCTCCTTGTTTGCCTTCCAGACATTTTAATGGATGGCCTGCAGGGAGATGGGAAAAACAGCAATAAGGGCTACCTTCAGGTGTATACTGTGCAGGAGGCTTAGCAACAATGACACTGTCCCCTGCCTATCCTTCTCTGTCCCTAAACACAAGGATTTGCAATATGCTTCAGCAAGATTGGTTTAGCACAGAATAGCACACTGACAGTTTCCCTCACTGTCCTTCTCTGTCCCTACAAACAAGGTTTAGCACAGAATAGCACACTGATAGTTTCCCCGAGTGTCCTTCTCTGTCCCTAAACTCAAGGATTTCAAATACGGTTCAGCAAGATTGGTTTAGCACAGAATAGTACACTGACAGTTTCCCCGAGTGTCCTTCTCTGTCCCTAAACTCAAGTATTTCAAATATGGTTCAGAAAGATTGGTTTAGCACAGAATAGCACACTGACACTTTCCCTCACTGTCCTTCTCTGTCCCTACAAACAAGGTTTAGCACAGAATAGCACACTGACAGTTTCCCCGAGTGTCCTTCTCTGTCCCTAAACTCAAGGATTTCAAATATGGTTCAGCAAGATTGGTTTAGCACAGAATAGCACACTGACAGTTTCCCCGAGTGTCCTTCTCTGTCCCTAAACTCAAGGATTTCAAATATGGTTCAGAAAGATTGGTTTAGCACAGAATAGCTCACTGACACTTTCCCTCACTGTCCTTCTCTGTCCCTACAAACAAGGTTTAGCACAGAATAGCACACTGACAGTTTCCCCGAGTGTCCTTGTCTGTCCCGAAACTCAAGGATTTCAAATATGGTTCAGCAAGATTGGTTTAGCACAGAATAGCACACTGACAGTTTCCCTCACTGTCCTTCTCTGTCCCTACAAACAAGGTTTAGCACAGAATAGGACACTGATAGTTTCCCTCACTGTCCTCTGTCCCTACAAACAAGGTTTAGCACAGAATAGCACACTGACAGTTTCCCTGAGTGTCCTTCTCTGTCCCTAAACTCAAGGATTTCAAATATGGTTCAGCAAGATTGGTTTAGCACAGAATAGCACACTGACAGTTTCCCTCACTGTCCTTCTCTGTCCCTACAAACAAGGTTTAGCACAGAATAGCACACTGATAGTTTCCCTCACTGTCCTTCTCTGTCCCTACAAACAAGATTTAGCACAGAATAGCACACTGATAGTTTCCACGAGTGTCCTTCTCTGTCCCTAAACTCAAGGATTTCAAATACGGTTCAGCAAGATTGGTTTAGCACAGAATAGCACACTGAGAGTTTCCCCGAGTGTCCTTCTCTGTCCCTAAACTCAAGGATTTCAAATATGGTTCAGCAAGATTGGTTTAGCACAGAATAGCACACTGACACTTTCCCTCACTGTCCTTCTCTGTCCCTACAAACAAGGTTTAGCACAGAATAGCACACTGATAGTTTCCCTCACTGTCCTTCTCTGTCCCTACAAACAAGATTTAGCACAGAATAGCACACTGATAGTTTCCACGAGTGTCCTTCTCTGTCCCTAAACTCAAGGATTTCAAATACGGTTCAGCAAGATTGGTTTAGCACAGAATAGCACACTGACACTTTCCCTCACTGTCCTTCTCTGTCCCTACAAACAAGGTTTAGCACAGAATAGCACACTGACAGTTTCCCCGAGTGTCCTTCTCTGTCCCTAAACTCAAGGATTTCAAATATGGTTCAGCAAGATTGGTTTAGCACAGAATAGCACACTGACAGTTTCCCTCACTGTCCTTCTCTGTCCCTACAAACAAGGTTTAGCACAGAATAGGACACTGATAGTTTCCCTCACTGTCCTTCTCTGTCCCTACAAACAAGGTTTAGCACAGAATAGCACACTGACAGTTTCCCCGAGTGTCCTTCTCTGTCCCTAAACTCAAGGATTTCAAATATGGTTCAGCAAGATTGGTTTAGCACAGAATAGCACACTGACAGTTTCCCTGAGTGTCCTTCTCTGTCCCTAAACTCAAGGATTTCAAATATGGTTCAGCAAGATTGGTTTAGAACAGAATAGCACACTGACACTTTTCCTCACTGTCCTTCTCTGTCCCTACAAACAAGGTTTAGCACAGAATAGCACACTGATAGTTTCCCTCACTGTCCTTCTCTGTCCCTACAAACAAGATTTAGCACAGAATAGCACACTGATAGTTTCCACGAGTGTCCTTCTCTGTCCCTAAACTCAAGGATTTCAAATACGGTTCAGCAAGATTGGTTTAGCACAGAATAGCACACTGACAGTTTCCCTTACTGTCCTTCTCTGTCCCTACAAACAAGATTTAGCACAGAATAGCACACTGAGTTTCCCCGAGTGTCCTTCACTGTCCCTAAACTCAAGGATTTCAAATATGGTTCAGCAAGATTGGTTTAGAACAGAATAGCACACTGACAGTTTCCACGAGTGTCCTTCTCTGTCCCTAAACTCAAGGATTTCAAATATGGTTCAGCAAGATTGGTTTAGCACAGAATAGCACACTGACAGTTTCCCTCACTGTCCTTCTCTGTCCCTACAAACAAGGTTCAGCACAGAATAGGACACTGATAGTTTCCCTCACTGTCCTTCTCTGTCCCTACAAACAAGGTTTAGCACAGAATAGCACACTGACAGTTTCCCCGAGTGTCCTTCTCTGTCCCTAAACTCAAGGATTTCAAATATGGTTCAGCAAGATTGGTTTAGCACAGAATAGCACACTGACAGTTTCCCCGAGTGTCCTTCTCTGTCCCTAAACTCAAGGATTTCAAATATGGTTCAGCAAGATTGGTTTAGCACAGAATAGCACACTGACACTTTCCCTCACTGTCCTTCTCTGTCCCTACAAACAAGGTTTAGCACAGAATAGCACACTGATAGTTTCCCTCACTGTCCTTCTCTGTCCCTACAAACAAGATTTAGCACAGAATAGCACACTGATAGTTTCCACGAGTGTCCTTCTCTGTCCCTAAACTCAAGGATTTCAAATACGGTTCAGCAAGATTGGTTTAGCACAGAATAGCACAATGACACTTTCCCTCACTGTCCTTCTCTGTCCCTACAAACAAGGTTTAGCACAGAATAGCACACTGACAGTTTCCCCGAGTGTCCTTCTCTGTCCCTAAACTCAAGGATTTCAAATATGGTTCAGCAAGATTGGTTTAGCACAGAATAGCACACTGACAGTTTCCCTCACTGTCCTTCTCTGTCCCTACAAACAAGGTTTAGCACAGAATAGGACACTGATAGTTTCCCTCACTGTTCTTCTCTGTCCCTACAAACAAGGTTTAGCACAGAATAGCACACTGACAGTTTCCCCGAGTGTCCTTCTCTGTCCCTAAACTCAAGGATTTCAAATATGGTTCAGCAAGATTGGTTTAGCACAGAATAGCACACTGACAGTTTCCCCGAGTGTCCTTCTCTGTCCCTAAACTCAAGGATTTCAAATATGGTTCAGCAAGATTGGTTTAGCACAGAATAGCACACTGACACTTTCCCTCACTGTCCTTCTCTGTCCCTACAAACAAGGTTTAGCACAGAATAGCACACTGACAGTTTCCCCGAGTGTCCTTCTCTGTCCCGAATCTCAAGGTTTTCAAATATGGTTCAGCAAGATTGGTTTAGCACAGAATAGCACACTGACAGTTTCCCCGAGTGTCCTTCTCTGTCCCTAAACTCAAGGATTTCAAATATGGTTCAGCAAGATTGGTTTAGCACAGAATAGCACACTGACACTTTCCCTCACTGTCCTTCTCTGTCCCTACAAACAAGGTTTAGCACAGAATAGCTCACTGACAGTTTCCCCGAGTGTCCTTCTCTGTCCCTAAACTCAAGGATTTCAAATATGGTTCAGCAAGATTGGTTTAGCACAGAATAGCACACTGACAGTTTCCCTCACTGTCCTTCTCTGTCCCTACAAACAAGGTTTAGCACAGAATAGGACACTGATAGTTTCCCTCACTGTCCTTCTCTGTCCCTACAAACAAGGTTTAGCACAGAATAGCACACTGACAGTTTCCCCGAGTGTCCTTCTCTGTCCCTAAACTCAAGGATTTCAAATATGGTTCAGCAAGATTGGTTTAGCACAGAATAGCACACTGACAGTTTCCCTGAGTGTCCTTCTCTGTCCCTAAACTCAAGGATTTCAAATATGGTTCAGCAAGATTGGTTTAGCACAGAATAGCACACTGACACTTTCCCTCACTGTCCTTCTCTGTCCCTACAAACAAGGTTTAGCACAGAATAGCACACTGATAGTTTCCCTCACTGTCCTTCTCTGTCCCTACAAACAAGATTTAGCACAGAATAGCACACTGATAGTTTCCACGAGTGTCCTTCTCTGTCCCTAAACTCAAGGATTTCAAATACGGTTCAGCAAGATTGGTTTAGCACAGAATAGCACACTGACACTTTCCCTCACTGTCCTTCTCTGTCCCTACAAACAAGGTTTAGCACAGAATAGCACACTGACAGTTTCCCCGAGTGTCCTTCTCTGTCCCTAAACTCAAGGATTTCAAATATGGTTCAGCAAGATTGGTTTAGCACAGAATAGCACACTGACAGTTTCCCTCACTGTCCTTCTCTGTCCCTACAAACAAGATTTAGCACAGAATAGCACACTGAGTTTCCCCGAGTGTCCTTCACTGTCCCTAAACTCAAGGATTTCAAATATGGTTCAGCAAGATTGGTTTAGAACAGAATAGCACACTGACAGTTTCCACGAGTGTCCTTCTCTGTCCCTAAACTCAAGGATTTCAAATATGGTTCAGCAAGATTGGTTTAGCACAGAATAGCACACTGACAGTTTCCCTCACTGTCCTTCTCTGTCCCTACAAACAAGGTTCAGCACAGAATAGGACACTGATAGTTTCCCTCACTGTCCTTCTCTGTCCCTACAAACAAGGTTTAGCACAGAATAGCACACTGACAGTTTCCCCGAGTGTCCTTCTCTGTCCCTAAACTCAAGGATTTCAAATATGGTTCAGCAAGATTGGCTTAGCACAGAATAGCACACTGACAGTTTCCCCGAGTGTCCTTCTCTGTCCCTAAACTCAAGGATTTCAAATATGGTTCAGCAAGATTGGTTTAGCACAGAATAGCACACTGACACTTTCCCTCACTGTCCTTCTCTGTCCCTACAAACAAGGTTTAGCACAGAATAGCACACTGATAGTTTCCCTCACTGTCCTTCTCTGTCCCTACAAACAAGATTTAGCACAGAATAGCACACTGATAGTTTCCACGAGTGTCCTTCTCTGTCCCTAAACTCAAGGATTTCAAATACGGTTCAGCAAGATTGGTTTAGCACAGAATAGCACAATGACACTTTCCCTCACTGTCCTTCTCTGTCCCTACAAACAAGGTTTAGCACAGAATAGCACACTGACAGTTTCCCTGAGTGTCCTTCTCTGTCCCTAAACTCAAGGATTTCAAATATGGTTCAGCAAGATTGGTTTAGCACAGAATAGCACACTGACAGTTTCCCCGAGTGTCCTTCTCTGTCCCTAAACTCAAGGATTTCAAATATGGTTCAGCAAGATTGGTTTAGCACAGAATAGCACACTGACACTTTCCCTCACTGTCCTTCTCTGTCCCTACAAACAAGGTTTAGCACAGAATAGCACACTGACAGTTTCCCCGAGTGTCCTTCTCTGTCCCGAAACTCAAGGTTTTCAAATATGGTTCAGCAAGATTGGTTTAGCACAGAATAGCACACTGACAGTTTCCCCGAGTGTCCTTCTGTGTCCCTAAACTCAAGGATTTCAAATATGGTTCAGCAAGATTGGTTTAGCACAGAATAGCACACTGACACTTTCCCTCACTGTCCTTCTCTGTCCCTACAAACAAGGTTTAGCACAGAATAGCACACTGACAGTTTCCCCGAGTGTCCTTCTCTGTCCCTAAACTCAAGGATTTCAAATATGGTTCAGCAAGATTGGTTTAGCACAGAATAGCACACTGACAGTTTCCCTCACTGTCCTTCTCTGTCCCTACAAACAAGGTTTAGCACAGAATAGCACACTGATAGTCTCCACGAGTGTCCTTCTCTGTCCCTAAACTCAAGGATTTCAAATACGGTTCAGCAAGATTGGTTTAGCACAGAATAGCACACTGACAGTTTCCCTCACTGTCCTTCTCTGTCCCTTCAAACAAGGTTTAGCACAGAATAGCACACTGACACTTTCCCTCACTGTCCTTCTCTGTCCCTACAAACAAGGTTTAGCACAGAATAGCACACTGACAGTTTCCCTCACTGTCCTTCTCTGTCCCTACAAACAAGGTTTAGCACAGAATAGCACACTGACACTTTCCCTCACTGTCCTTCTCTGTCCCTACAAACAAGGTTTAGCACAGAATAACACACTGACACTCTCCCTACCTATCCTTCTCTGTCCCTAAACACAAGGAATCCAGGATTAGTAAAGGAAAAAAATGACACTGTCCCTGCCTATGCTTCTCTTTCCCTGCTCCAGAACACACTACACAAGGCCGCCGCGCTGGCGGCCTTTTATAGTGTGGGGCGTGTGCTAAACCCCCTCAGCAATAATTGGCCACAGGCATCCTGCCTGTGGCCAATCATTGCTCTCCTCGCTGCCGGCGCTGTGATTGGCCAAGCATGCGGGGTCACAGTGCATGCTTGGCCAATCACAGCACCTGGATGACACTGCGATGGCGTAGTGCATTGTGGGCTGTTTGCGTCACTCGAATTTGGCGCGAACGGCCCAAATCGTTCGATCTTCGTCGAACGATCGAACAGCCGATGTTCGAGTCGAACGTATGTTCGACTCGAACACGAAGCTCATCCCTACCTGTAAGACTTCAGATCCTGCCCCCTGTTGGTCGAACTGAGAAAAACTTCTTTGATCTGTGTTTTTAGAACAATCTATGGAAACAATTTCTGCAGATAAACAGGTACAGGTACAACTAAGGCAGGAGGATTTGTTTTATCTCTGTGTATCACCTGGGACTGGCCACTTTTCTGGGTATATACAATATAAGGGTTTTCAACCACTTTAAAGTATTTTGCAGATGCAAGGACTATGGTATATGTATGCAGTGTATACAGAGAGAAGACTTAGAGCCTAATTATGCCTCTTTAAGACACTCATGCATGTTGTGTACATCTCTGCATTCCTTTTTGGAGATGGGAGTCGGACAATATGGCTGCCATAGTCATAGTCTGGATTTGATTTTTATTAGCAATGACAGAGGGAAATCAGGAACTGTAGTGAGTGATGGCGTGGCTCCCGACACTTAAAGGGGAGTTCCATACTTTTATTATGTTTATTAAAAGTCAGCAGCTACAAAAAGTGTAGCTGCTGGCTTTTAATAAACATACACTTACCTGCTCCGCTCCTCTCCCCCCCTTCTCTGCCGGCGCTTCCATTCATAGTGTGGGCACCCGGATCGTGACAAGCTTCAGCTTCACGGCCGGGCACTCACTGCAAATGCGCGAACGATGCAGCGCTCTCTGAGTGGACAGGCGATTGCCTGGGACCTGTCATGTCCCAGGTGATCGCCTACAGGGAGGGGCGGCCAAAAGGCGATATGACGTGTCGCCTAGGCGGCCCCAGGGCAGAAGGAGGAAGTGGGACAGGAAGTCCCACTCCTACTGAAGCCCCCACTCCCCCCCCCAAAAAAATTACATGCCAAATGTGGCATTTAAGGGGGCGAGGAGTGAATTAAGCGAAAGTTAAAAATTTGGGTGGAACTCTGCTTTAATCTATAGTACCGGTAGGCTGCTTGGGCAAAGGGCTGACAGTTCCTGGCGGATTGATGAGACAAGGGATCTCTACAATACATGTGTAACGCTATCGGTAACCAGTCCAGGCACATTTGACTCTACTGATGTCCAATAGGTACATGCAAATGTCCCAGACCCACTTACTTGGTGATAAATGTCCCAGGCACATTCCTTCTCAGGGTGAAAGTCCTTTTTCTGGGTGGTGGGGGATTAATTAAGGGTGCCAGTCACTTTGAATACATTTTAGATGTTTTAATAATGAACATGCATGAAGAGTGGGAAGGAGGGTGGAGGGAACACCAATACACAGTCTCTGATCTCATACATGGTCTTCTCACTAATAGCAATCCTTCTGTAACAGAACTCTGCTGGATGGAATACATCTCATAAATGTGTCTCCTTGTCAACTGAGGTTCCTGTGTATTCTCAGTCTTATGATACAAGGAAGGACAGCAGTGGGAAGGTTCATGTGGTTCTTCCCAGCTCAGTCCCCATCCCTGTGGTAGGACAACTGCAGCTTTGCTTCCCTAACGACCAGTAGCACTTCATCTCAGCCAGCAGCTTAGGGACACCTCCCATGACAGGAGATCCCTCAACACTCCATGCCTCTAGGCCCTAAGGCCTGAGGCCTAGATAAGTGGATTACACAGACATCCTCTCATGGGAAATCCATGGAGGGAAAAAGAAAGAGCAGGAAGTGACTCAGATACTTAATAGTTCTCCCAGCATGCACAGCAAGCTCTCCAGACCCACTGATTGGCCAGGTATTAAATATCTATAATGTGCAGTAATATCTCTAGCACACCCTGCTGGAGAATAGGGATGAGCTTCGTGTTCGAGTCGAACATACGTTCGACTCGAACATCGGCTGTTCGATGAAGATCGAACGATTTGGGCCGTTCGCGCCAAATTCGAGTGACGCGAACGGCCCACAATGCACTACGCCATCGCAGTGTCATCCAGGCGCTGTGATTGGCCAAGCATGCACTGTGACCCCGCATGCTTGGCCAATCACAGCGCCGGCAGCGAGGAGAGCAATGATTGGCCACAGGCAGGATGCCTGTGGCCAATTATTGCTGAGGGTGTTTAGTACACGCCCCACACTATAAAAGGCCGCCAGCACGGCGGCCTTGTGTAGTGTGTTCCGGAGCAGGGAAAGACAAGCATAGGCAGGGACAGTGACATTTATTTCTTTCTTGCTTAACCTGGATTCCTTTAGTTTAGGGAAAGAGAAGGATAGGTAGGGAGAGTGTCAGTGTGTTTTACTGTGCGAGTCCTTGTTTCTAGGGACAAAGAAGGAAAGTGAGGGGAATTCTCCTTGTGCTATAGTGTGCTTTAAAAAAACATTTTTTCTAGGGACAGAAAACTCTAGGTAGGGAGAGTGTCAGTTTCTTTCACTGTGCGAGTCCTTGTTTCTAGGGACAAAGAAAGAAAGTGAGGGGAATTCTCCTTGTGCTATAGTGTGCTTTAAAAAAACATTTTTTCTAGGGACAGAAAACTCTAGGTAGGGAGAGTGTCAGTTTCTTTCACTGTGCGAGTCCTTGTTTCTAGGGACAAAGAAGGAAAGTGAGGGGAATTCTCCTTGTGCTATAGTGTGCTTTAAAAAAACATTTTTTCTAGGGACAGAAAACTCTAGGTAGGGAGAGTGTCAGTTTCTTTCACTGTGCGAGTCCTTGTTTCTAGGGACAAAGAAGGAAAGTGAGGGGAATTCTCCTTGTGCTATAGTGTGCTTTAAAAAAACATTTTTTCTAGGGACAGAAAACTCTAGGTAGGGAGAGTGTCAGTTTCTTTCACTGTGCGAGTCCTTGTTTCTAGGGACAAAGAAGGAAAGTGAGGGGAATTCTCCTTGTGCTATAGTGTGCTTTAAAAAAACATTTTTTCTAGGGACAGAAAACTCTAGGTAGGGAGAGTGTCAGTTTCTTTCACTGTGCGAGTCCTTGTTTCTAGGGACAAAGAAGGAAAGTGAGGGGAATTCTCCTTGTGCTATAGTGTGCTTTAAAAAAACATTTTTTCTAGGGATAGAAAACTCTAGGTAGGGAGAGTGTCAGTTTCTTTCACTGTGCGAGTCCTTGTTTCTAGGGACAAAGAAGGAAAGTGAGGGGAATTCTCCTTGTGCTATAGTGTGCTTTAAAAAAACATTTTTTCTAGGGACAGAAAACTCTAGGTAGGGAGAGTGTCAGTTTCTTTCACTGTGCGAGTCCTTGTTTCTAGGGACAAAGAAGGAAAGTGAGGGGAATTCTCCTTGTGCTATAGTGTGCTTTAAAAAAAAATTTTTCTAGGGACAGAAAACTCTAGGTAGGGAGAGTGTCAGTTTCTTTCACTGTGCGAGTCCTTGTTTCTAGGGACAAAGAAGGAAAGTGAGGGGAATTCTCCTTGTGCTATAGTGTGCTTTAAAAAAACATTTTTTCTAGGGACAGAAAACTCTAGGTAGGGAGAGTGTCAGTTTCTTTCACTGTGCGAGTCCTTGTTTCTAGGGACAAAGAAGGAAAGTGAGGGGAATTCTCCTTGTGCTATAGTGTGCTTTAAAAAAACATTTTTTCTAGGGACAGAAAACTCTAGGTAGGGAGAGTGTCAGTTTCTTTCACTGTGCGAGTCCTTGTTTCTAGGGACAAAGAAGGAAAGTGAGGGGAATTCTCCTTGTGCTATAGTGTGCTTTAAAAAAACATTTTTTCTAGGGACAGAAAACTCTAGGTAGGGAGAGTGTCAGTTTCTTTCACTGTGCGAGTCCTTGTTTCTAGGGACAAAGAAGGAAAGTGAGGGGAATTCTCCTTGTGCTATAGTGTGCTTTAAAAAAACATTTTTTCTAGGGACAGAAAACTCTAGGTAGGGAGAGTGTCAGTTTCTTTCACTGTGCGAGTCCTTGTTTCTAGGGACAAAGAAGGAAAGTGAGGGGAATTCTCCTTGTGCTATAGTGTGCTTTAAAAAAACATTTTTTCTAGGGACAGAAAACTCTAGGTAGGGAGAGTGTCAGTTTCTTTCACTGTGCGAGTCCTTGTTTCTAGGGACAAAGAAGGAAAGTGAGGGGAATTCTCCTTGTGCTATAGTGTGCTTTAAAAAAACATTTTTTCTAGGGACAGAAAACTCTAGGTAGGGAGAGTGTCAGTTTCTTTCACTGTGCGAGTCCTTGTTTCTAGGGACAAAGAAGGAAAGTGAGGGGAATTCTCCTTGTGCTATAGTGTGCTTTAAAAAAACATTTTTTCTAGGGACAGAAAACTCTAGGTAGGGAGAGTGTCAGTTTCTTTCACTGTGCGAGTCCTTGTTTCTAGGGACAAAGAAGGAAAGTGAGGGGAATTCTCCTTGTGCTATAGTGTGCTTTAAAAAAAAAAAATTTCTAGGGACAGAAAACTCTAGGTAGGGAGAGTGTCAGTTTCTTTCACTGTGCGAGTCCTTGTTTCTAGGGACAAAGAAGGAAAGTGAGGGGAATTCTCCTTGTGCTATAGTGTGCTAAAGCATTCCTCATCAACCATCTTTGAAATCCTTGTTTTTTGGACAGTCAGGGAAATTGTCGTTGTGCTATTCTGTGCAAAAGCAATCATCCTCAACCATATTTAGAAATCCTTAAGTAAAGGGACAGAGAAGGACACCTGAAGGTAGCCCTTATTGCTTTTTTCCCATCTCCCTGCAGGCCATCTATTAGAATGTCTGGAAGGCAAACAAGGAGAGGCAGACAGTCAGGAGGCAATAAAAGAGGGCAAGCAGGCTCTGTGTCTGGGGGCAACAGTGCTGGTCGTGGACGCGGTGCATTGTCATCAGCACATGGCCATGGGACACGCTTGTCCTTCTTTTCGGCAGCTGGACATGTTGAGCCACATCATGCCGAAGACTTGGTAGAGTGGATGACCAAGCCCTCCTCCTCCTCCTCATCCTCTCTCACCCAGGCTCAGGGTACTGGCAAAGCAGCTGCCAAAGCGTCCTCTTCCCTGGTATCAATGTCAGACTCATCATCAGTCACTCCTTTCCTAGACCCACCATGTCCTCCTCCTGAGGAGTCCCCCGAACTGTTTGAGCACAGTGTTGGGTACATGCTCCAGGAGGATGCCCAGCGTTTCGAAGGGTCTGATGATGAAACCCAGCTACAGGAAGGCAGTAGCGTGAGAGCAGACAGAGGGGATGCTCAAGAAGGACACCAATCTGGCAGTCATGTTCCAGCAGCTGCAGCATACTGCCAGATTGGCTCCAGTGATGAGGAGGGAGGGGATGATGAGGTCACTGACTCCACGTGGGTGCCTAATAGGAGAGAGGAGGAGGAGGAGGATGAGGAGGAGGCACATCTCCAACGAGGCAGGATGCCCTTTGGTGGCCAGCGTAAGGGCAGTACACCGACGGAATCACACCGCAGAGCTCCGCCTGTGCAGGGCGCTGCCTCTGCCCGTCATTCAAAAAGTTCCTTGGTGTGGGCCTTTTTTGAGGCTAGTGCATCAGATCGCACAGCTGCTGTTTGCAACATATGTCTCAAGCGTATATCGCGTGGCCAAAACATCAGCCGCTTGGGTACCACATGCCTGACCAGACATATGTTGACCTGCCATGCAGCTCGTTGGCAAGCCTACCTCAAAGACCCACACCAAAGAACAAAGCGGACCTCTCCTTGCACCGCATCAGCTGGGATCTCCAACCCCACTATAACTTCAGTCCTCTCTGAAACATGCACTGAGAGGAATGAGGGTGTAGAATTAGGTGTGTCACAGCCAAGTACTTGCGGCCACTCTGCTAGCAGTACACCGACGTCCGATTCTAGCAGGCAAATTTCCCTGCCCCAGCTGCTGGACCGTCGAAAGAAGTTCACTCCCAGCCATCCACATGCCCAGCGGTTGAATGCTAGCTTGGCTAAATTGCTAGCGCTTCAACTGCTGCCTTTTCAGTTGGTAGACTCGGCCCCCTTCCGTGAGTTTGTGCAATGTGCGGTTCCTCAGTGGCAGGTTCCCAAACGCCACTTTTTCTCACGGAAGGCTATTCCGGCTCTCTACCGGCATGTGGAAGGCAATGTCTTGGCCTCGCTGGACAGGGCGGTCAGCGGTAAGGTGCATATTACCGCTGACTCATGGTCCAGCAGGCATGGACAGGGACGTTACCTTTCTTTCACGGCCCATTGGGTCACTCTTTTGGCAGCTGGGAAGGATGCAGGACAAGGTGCAGTAGTGTTGGAGGTTGTTCCACCGCCACGCCTCCAAAATGCTACTACTGGTTGTGACACACCTCTCTCCTCCACCCCCTCCTCTTCTTCTTCCTCCATGGCCTCTTCCTGTGGTTTGTCCTATGAACCAGCGGTGCTCCGTAGCCGTTCACGGGGCTACGCAAGTACGCAGGCAAAAAGATGCCATGCCGTGCTTGCGCTGGTGTGTTTGGGGGACAGAAGCCACACTGGGGCAGAGGTCCTGTCTGCTCTGCAGGGCCAGGCCGAGAGGTGGTTGACGCCACGCCAGCTTAAGCCAGGAATGGTGGTTTGCGACAATGGCACCAACCTCCTCTCCGCCCTCCGACAGGGACAACTGACCCATGTTCCCTGTGTGGCTCACGTCCTTAACCTGGTGGTGCAGCGGTTCTTGGGCAGGTACCCGGGCTTACAGGATGTCCTGAGGCAGGCCAGGAAAGTCTGTGTGCATTTCCGCAGATCTTATAATGCCAGTGCTCGCCTGGCTGAGCTGCAAAAGGAGTTGAACCTGCCCAAGAACCGCCTTATATGTGACATGCCCACCAGGTGGAACTCAACGTTGGCCATGCTGCAGCGGCTGCACACGCAGCAGAGGGCCATCAATGAGTACCTGTGCGACTACGGCACCAGGACAGGGTCAGGGGAGCTTGGTTTTTTTTCTCCACGCCAGTGGGGCATGATCAGGGATGCATGCACTGTCCTGGCACCATTTGAGGAGGCCACGAGGATGGTGAGCAGTGACAGTGCATGCATCAGTGACACTGTACCTCTTGTCCACCTGTTGGAGCACACGCTGCGTGGAATAATGGACAGGGCACTTGAGGCAGAACAGAGGCAGGAAGAGGAGGACTTCCTTGCCTCTCAAGGCCCCCTTTACCCAGACAGTGTTCCTTCTGTCCCACCCATCGCACAGGAAGAGGAGGAGGAGGAGGAGGAGGAGGAGGAGGAGGAGGATTGTGTCAGCATGGAGGTGGAGGCTGGCACTCAGCATCATCAGCAGCAGTCTTTTAGGGATGATTTACAGTCCCAAGAAACCAGTGGACTTGTACGTGGCTGGGAGGAGGTGGCTGCGGATCATGTCGTCCTTAGTGACCCAGAGGACTCCGGAGCGAATGCCTCAGCAAACCTACGCTGCATGGCCTCCCTGATCCTGCAAAGTCTGCGGAAGGATCCTCGTATTCTTCGGATCAAGGAGAGGGACCATTACTGGCTGGCCACTCTCCTTGATCCACGGTACAAGGGTAAGGTTGCGGACCTTATGTTACCGTCGCAGAGGGAGCAGAGGATGAGACAACTCCGGGAGGCCTTGCAGAAAGGTCTGTGCAACGCGTTCCCAGAGACTGGGAGGTTACAAACTCCTGGTCCTGGACAACGAGTTGCTGAGGCTTCGGCCAGTCAAAGAAGGAGCGGTGGGGAAGGTGGCCGTCTGACCGATGCGTTCAGACAATTCTTTAGTCCGCAGCCCCAAAGTATGATCGGTTCCAGCAACCATCGCCAGCGTCTGATAAACATGGTGCAGGAATATCTAGGGGCAAGGTCAGACTTGGACACCTTCCCCACCGAAAATCCTCTGGCTTACTGGGTCTTGAGGATGGATCACTGGCCAGAGCTTGCACAGTATGCAATTGAGCTACTGGCCTGTCCTGCATCCAGCGTTCTTTCGGAACGCACATTCAGTGCTGCTGGAGGATTTGTCACGGATCACAGGGTGCGCCTGTCCACCGACTCGGTTGATCGACTGACTTTCATCAAGATGAACCAGTCTTGGATCACCACCAGCTACCACACACCTGATGCTGATATAACAGACTAATTGATTTTAACATGTCACATCCCTTCAAGACTGATGCTGATGCTGAGTGCCTGTGCTGTTATGTTGACTGGCTATCCTCCTCCTCCGAGTCCTCAATGATACGATTGATGATGATAGCTTGGAAGATCATTTTTGTTTATGGGTGCCGCCACCAGTGGCTAAGGCCCAATTTTTCAGCCCCTGTTTTACAGGGGCGTGTAATTACAATTTTTTTAGCAATAATTTGCCATAGGGCTCATTGCTGTGCTCCAAGTACAGTATCTGTGAGGGGTTGGAGTGTTGTGGCACCAGTGCCTAAGGCCCAATTTTTCAGCCCCTGTTTAACAGGGGCGTGTCATTACAATTTTTGAAGCAATACTTTGCAACAGGGCTCATTGCTGTGCTCCAAGTACAGTATCTGTGAGGGGTTGTAGTGTTGTGCCACCAGTGCCTAAGGCCCAATTTTTCAGCCCCTGTTTAACAGGGGCGTGTCATTACAATTTTTGAAGCAATACTTTGCAACAGGGCTCATTGCTGTGCTCCAAGTACAGTATCTGTGAGGGGTTGTAGTGTTGTGCCACCAGTGCCTAAGGCCCAATTTTTCAGCCCCTGTTCAACAGGGGCATGCAATTACAATTCTTGATCTAATAATTCACAGCAGGGCCCATTGCTGCACCCACCAAGAGTAACTGTCAGGGCTTACAGTGTTGTGGCACCAGCACCACCATCAAAGGCCCAATTTTTACTACCACTGTTCAACAATTATATGTAATTAAAATTCCTGATATAATAGTTGACAGCAGGGCGTTCCAGCACCAACCAAGAGTAACTGTGAGTGCTTACAGTGTTGTGCCAACACCAACAACTAAGGGGCCTATTTCTGCAGAGTATATACGGCAGGTCCCTACTTTCAAACATCCAACTTACAAACGACTCCTACTTGCAAACGCAAGAAGACAACAGGAAGTGAGAGGAAATCTACCACTAGGAAGGAAAATTCTCTCCTGTAAGAATAAATATGGGAGAAAGGTGTCTCCTCTGTACTGATGCTTTATCAGCAATCCTTGTTTCAAGAAAAACACCACATTTCAAAAACAGTTGTCATTGGGACGGAAAGTGAGGTGAAATGTTCTGAACAGGGGCACAGACAGCAAAACAAATGTTACAGGGGTGATAACCCTTACCTATGTTTTCCAAAAAGTTTAAAAATAGATTTTTGGGCTGGAGCTACACTTCAACAATGTACCTGTTCAAAATTACAAACACATTCTACATAAGAACAAACCTACAGTCCCTGTCTTGTATGCACCGCCTGTATACGGCTGTTCAGAGTATATAGGGCCTTTTTTATTTTATGTGCGGGGTTCCCCTTAATATCCATACAAGACCCAAAGGGGCTGGTAATGGGCTGGGGTAGGGGGGGGGGTCATGGGGTAGCTATGCCATTTTTCTTAAAGATTTTCATCCATATTACCGGGACCAGACATTACATTAAAGCCGCAAGCAGTTTTAAATGGCTTTTTTTTCCTTTAGAAGTGTCATTTTGTGCAGGGACAGTTCTAAACACGGGAAACACGTGGCACTTCACAGGCATACTTTAGACACCCCCCAGGTACGATATTTAAAGGAATATTTGACTTTTTTTTTTTTCACTTTATGCATCATTAAAATGACTGCTCCCGAAAAACGACCGTTTTTAAAACTTCTTTTTGCATTGATACATGTCCCCTGGTGCAGAACCCGGGTTCCCAAACCCTTTTTAGGACAATAACATGCATAATAGTTGTTATAATTAGCACTTTAGAATTCGAACGTTCGCATCCATTGTATTTAATAGGGTTCTAATGTTCGTACGAACTTTTGGTCCGTTCGCGGGTTCTGGTGCGAACCGAACCCGGGGGTGTTCGGCTCATCACTACTGGAGAACACTCACACAGCATGTGACTGAGAATAATCACTGGACACTATTAGAGTGCACAGCCAGCACACAACTAAGCTGACTAATACTACACTAACAGATTACAATACACAGCAAAAAGAATTTAGGAAATCACTACATCCCTACACATGCATATGTTTTGTCTCTTAAAAAAAAATGTTGACTCTTTCAGAATACACTCAACTTCATACTTCCTGCTTGAGCTGACTACACAGTGTTTCTGCTGCACTGAAATCCAAAACAATGTTGTGAGCCCTGCCTGTCTTTGTAGAAAAAATTACCATAGACACCATGGCGCTTTACCTAGTGAGCAATCCGGTTAAGAGACTGGGTAGTAGACCCATGCTGTAAAAATAGCAAAGATTTTTAACAGACTCACAAAATTTCCTGAAATTATATATTCTTCAGCCCTGCCAGGGAATTTGGCAAATTGCAAAGAAATTCGTCCAAAAAGAATCAAAACTCTGAACTACTTATGAACTATTGATAAAGAAGTCCAACCTCGTCAGCAGTTTCTCGCATGGTTCTATGTACTGCACTATAAAAAATTAAGTCTTCAGTGTATGATCAGCTGGGGAACCTACTGCATGGGTCACCATGTTCAAGTCAAATGAAGCTGGTTATCAGTGGATATGGTATCAAGACCCCATAAAACTCAAAGTTTTCTAGACCCGGTTCACACAGGGGCGACTCCGGACGCAACTTCAGGTCGCCCCGAGTTGCCCCATGTCGCGCTATTTTTAAAAATAATTGAAGTGAATGGAGATGTTTTAATGTACACAACTGCAGTCGCTCCGACTTCAAAAAATGGTTCCTGTACTACTTCAATCAGACTTCTAGGCGACCTGTAGGCAACTTGTACCCATTGATTTCAATGGAAGTCGCTTAGAAGTCTGATCACTGTTCATTTTGAAGGCAACTTTACAGGAAGCAGAAAGGAATTTACCCAGAAGCCACAAGGAATTTACTTCAAGTCGTGTTGTTAATGACCACAAGTCGCGCTGAAGTCTCCTCCAAGTTTCGCTGTGATTCATGCTCAAGTCGTGTCTGAGTTGCTTCTGAAAGTCGCGCTGGAAGTCGTGTTGCCCCAGTGTGAACCGGCTCTTAGGGAGCACCTAGGTAAGAACTTAAGTGTGTCCCAAAATAAACATGTTTAACCACATTAATCCTGAACACTTTCACACCCTTCCTGGCCAGGTCAATTTTTTAGCTTTCAGCGCTGTCACATTTTAAATGCCAATTACTCAGTCATGCAACACTGTATCCAAATGAAAATATTATGATTTTTTTGAGTCAGAGCTTTCTTTTGGTGGTACTTAATCACCACTGGGTTTTTAGTTTTTTTTTGCTATATAAATTAAAAAATACAGGTTTTTTTCTTAATTTTTGTTATAAGATTTTGCAAATAAAGGCCAAGGTGTATTCTGTAATTTTTTTGGGTAAAAATAACCCAAAGCAGTGTATATTATTTAGTCTGCGTGATAGTTACAGAGTATATATTTGAAAATTGGTCAGTCCTGATGCACTGACGGCCTATCTCATTTCTTGAGGCCCTAAAATTCCAGGACAGTACAAATAACCTCCAAATTACCCTTTTATGGAAAGTTGTGTTTTTTTTAAGTTGACATTTTTTTCTCACAATTTTTTGGAAAATGAAGAAATTAGATAACAATTTTTTTTTTTTATGTGTCTAACCACTTCTGCCCGGAAGATTTGCCCCCTTAACCACTTAAGGACCAGCCTCTTTTTCAGATATGTTGTTTACAAGTTTAAAACATTTTTTTTGCCAGAAAATTACTTAGAACCAGGGCTTTTTTTCAGGGGGAACTTGGTGGAACTCAGTTGCACCACCTCTGGCTCAGACCCTTTGGTGCCTGCTTACCACAATCACTTGTAAACACAGAAGTCTGGTTTCTGTGTTTATAAGTGACAGCTCTGCACTCTGTGTGTAACCCCCATGAACTCCGCACTCTGTATGTAATGCAATCCTGGTATTTAATGCCCTTTTAAGACCCTTCTACTGTTTGTGAAATCTGACCACACCCACTATTTGATGTGATTTTGAAGGTGTGTGTGGGTAGAGGGGTTTTGGGGGGTCGTGGTTGAGTTCCAGCACCTATTGTTTGAGAAAAAAAGCCCTGCTTAGAACCCCCAAACATTATACATTTTTTTCTAACACCCTACAGAATAAAATGGCGGTCATTGCAATACTTTATGTCACACCGTATTTGTGCAGTGGTCTTACAAGCGCACTTTTTTTGGAAAAAAAAATTTGAATTAAAAAATAAGACATAATAACAGTAAAGTTAGCCCAATTTTTTTTTATTTTGTGGAAGATAATGTTACGCCGAATAAATTTATACCCAACATGTCACGCTTCAAAATTGCGCCCGCTCGTGGCATGGCGACAAACTTTTACCCATAAAATTCTCCATAGGCGACGTTTAAAAAATTCTACAGGTTGCATGTTTTGAGTTTCAGAGGACATCTAGGGCTAGAATTATTGTTCTCACTCTACCAATCGCGGCGATACCTCACATGTGTGGTTTTAGCACCATTTTCATATGCCGGCACTGCTCACTTATGCGTTCGCTTCTGCACGCAAGCTTTTTTTTTCTTTTTTCTTTTATTTTTTATTTTTATTGTTTACATTGTTCTTTTGGAAAAAAAATTGTATCACTTTTATTCCTATTACAAGGAATGTCATTTGTAAAAGGAATCCGCCGCAGAGACCAGCATTATCGGAAACCGGACCGCCGCCTGAAGATGAGGATATCTGTTTTATGGCAGCTAGCTGCTGCCATAACAGAGATATCCCTCTTCAAAGTGCTGACGTATAAAGTCGTGCGGTGGTCCGGAAGTGGTTAATGACCAGGCCATTTTTTGCGATACGGCACTGCTTCACCTTAACTGACAATTGCGCAGTCATGCGGCGCTGTACCCAAACAAAATTGACATTCTTTTTTCCCCACAAATAGAGCTTTCTTTTGGTGGTATTTGATCACCTCTGCAGTTTTAATTTTTTGCGCTATAAACAAAAAAAGAGCGACAATTTTGAAAAAAAAAAACAATATTGTTTACTTTTTGCTATAATAAATATCCCCAAATTTAAAAAAAAATAAAAATTCTTCTTCAGTTTAGGCTGATATGTATCCTTCTACATATATTTGGTAAAAAAAATCGCAATAAGTGTATATTGATTGGTTTTGCGCAAAAGTTATAGCATCTACAAAATTGGGGATAGATTAATGGCATTTTTTATTATTATTATTTTTTTACTAGTAATGGCAATGATTAGCGATTTTTATCAGGACTACGACATTGTGGCTGACAAATCGGACACGTGTAACACTTTTTTGGGACCATTGACACTTATACAGCGATCAGTGCTAAAAATAGCCACTGATTACTGTATAAATGTCACTGGCAGGGAAGGGGTTAACACTAGGGGACAAGCAAGGGGTTAAATGTGTGTCCTAGGGAGTGTTTCTGTGGGGGGATGGGACTGCCTGGGGGAGGAGACTGATCGCTGTTCCTAAGCAATAGAAACAACAGATGATTCTCCTCACCCCTGTCAGAACGGAGATCTGTCTGTTTATATTGACAGACCTCCATTCTGTCTGTCTCAGGAGCCTTCGCGGGTGCCCGGCGGACATCGCGACCGCTGGTCATGCGTATCGGCTCCGTCATCGCGCCGCGGGCATGTGCCCCCTAGTGCTCTTAAAGCGGCCGACGTATAGCTACGATGGCTCGCCCAGGGGAGCCAACCTGCCGCAGTATAACTGCGGCAGCTGGTCCTCAAGTGGTTCATTTATTTTCTTACATATTGTCACCAGAGCAGTACAGTGACATCATATGATGTTTGTGGTAGTGATCAGGGACACTGACTGGTTACAGTATGTTTCAATTTTTTTCACATTTTTTTTACATACTGCGACCAGAGCAGTACAATGTTTCCATAGTGACTCTCTACTGCTCTGGGGAGGTGATCAGGATTTTGTTTTCACTATGATTGCTTATTATAATGATGATGTGATCACTGTTATGAGGAATAATTTTTGGAATGGCATCCATACATGTGCCATTGTGTACTTTTGTGATAGCTGTGATTGGCCACAGCTATCACATGGTACAGCTCTGCTGCAGGAATAACAATAGTACACAATGAATGGCTATGAACGAAAGCCTATTGGTTACAGTGACCACATGGTATCTGGACCAGCCTGCTACAACGATTGGTGTGGTGGACACAGCAGGTGACAGATTGCACAACTGAGCGCCCCCCAGGGTGCACACGAGGCTCGTGAGTGGGAGGACATTATATGATGTCCTTCCAGGATAATAGTGCTCCTGCCTGGCCATCATTTTACAATAGACTGGGCAGGAGTTGGTTGAAGAAGGAAAATTTTGAATTTTTTTGGAATAAAATAATAAGCTAATTGACTCGTTGATCTGTATATATATAAGTTAAGCTTAGACAGATTTTTTTTGGCTCAGTCAGCCAACAAATGAGGTGGATGGAAGAATTATTTCTGCTGTGACATTGTATTCTGACAGAGGAACTTGCTGCTGTCAGAACACAATGATCACCTGATCAACAAAAGTTTTCCACCTTGACCCTTCAACAGAAGTCAATCAAATAATGATCAACTTCTGTCGAACATGGGTGTACACACACTGATTGAAATTTGGCCAGTCTCTGCTGAACCAGCTGAATTTCGATCAGTCTATGTTAATGTCTGGCTCATTATTTTATGAACCTACATGTTTTTTTACTGTTCTCGAACTTTTTCTCATTTATATTGTTCCACCGTGATTGGCCCTGCACCATGTTATCACTGTGACCAATAACAGAGAACACAATAGTACACAATGACTATAAATGAAAGCCATTGTGTATAATTGACATGTGATTACTAGGATTGGCCACTGTCAGTGGCCGCTGGTGCTCCAGTCAGGGGGAAAACAAACCACCCTACCCCCGTGGGTACTCACGAGGACGGCCATCTCCCGGATCTCCCCGTACATCCTCTCTGGTGTTGGTGGCGATGCAGAGAGATCCCACCGATAAGGATGGCAGAAGCCATCTCTTGGATCTCCCCATACGTCCTCCCCCGGTACTGGGTAATACGGTCGCTTCTTCTCTCGGCCAATCAGGTCTCAGGCCCCACTTCTTGAATGGCTTTGAAGAGAAGTGGAAAGACAATAGCTAATATTAATTCGCTATTGTCACACAACTGGGTGGGCTCACTGCACCCTGAGCCCACCATTTTTGGAGGCCAATTAGAGCCTCAGGCTCTAATCATTTCCTTAAAAAAAAATCCTATTGAAATCCATGTGTCCGGCGCCCTGCATGTAGATTAGGGGCTGGGTGCATGGATTAGGGGAACGGTGCCCCTGTGCCCCTAATGGATGGGCCGCCACTGGTCACAATGATCACATGGTACCAGGGCCAGCATGGTACAATGATTGCACCGCTGTGTTGCCCAGTACAACAATCATGCTGCTGTGCACCCCCCTGGGGACACGCACGCGTGGCAAAAGTGACAGGGGGTCATATTTGAGTCACTTAGCCTTGTTCCCAAATTGTATGCATAAAAATGTAGGAATTGGGGTGCAGAAAAATGGCAGCAGGTGCTCTAAACTGATAAGTCTAAATTTTAAATATTTGGCTGTAGCAGAGCGGAATTTGTTCACCGAAGGGCTGGAGAGTGGTACAATAATAAATATCTGCAGGCAAAAGAGAAGCATGGTGGAGGTTCCTTGTAGGTTTGGGGCTGAATTTCTGTAAATGGAGTTGGAGATTTGGAAATACAGGCAGATACTTATCCCTCATGCCATATCAGGGAGGCATGTGATTGGCTGCAAATTTATTCTGCAACAGGACAACATTGCAAACATGCAGTCAATGCCATTAAGAACTATCTTCAGCATAAAGAAGAAGAACAAGGAGTGGAAGTGATGGTTTGACCCTGATCTCTGCATCATTGGGTCTGTCTGAGATTACACGAAGAGACAAACGGATTTGAGGAAGCCTACATATACATAAGTTCTCCAAGATGTTTGGAACAACCTACTTGCCAAAGTCCTTCAAAAACTGTGTGCAAGTGTACCTAGAAGAATTGAAGAATTGATACTGTTTTAAAGGCAAAGGGTTGTCACACCAAATATTGATTTAATTTCTATTTCTGAAAGCATAAAATAATAAATAGGTAAATAAAAGAACCAGAAGAGTAGGTTTGGTACTAAATTTGGCAGTGCCTCCACCCAGGACAGGGTCTCTTTGAACAGAGGGGATTCCATCAGTCCCTCCCCTCAAACCAGGGTACTAGGTGTAATCCTAGACTCTGACTTGTTCTTTCAGCCTCAAATCCAATCATTGTCAAAAGTTTGTAGACCTCACCTCCGTAACATCTCTAAAATTCGCCCCTTTTTAACAAATTAAACCACCAAGCTCCTCATTCACTCCCTTTTTATCTCTCGCCTTGACTATTGCAACTCCCTTCTCACTGGCCTGCCTCTCCATAGGCATCCTCTCTCTTGTGTTTATCATGAATGCTGCTGCCAGGCTTATTCGCCTTACCCACCGATCAGCATCTGCCAACCCTCTTCTCCAATCCCTACACTGGCTCCCAATCGCCCAGCAAATTAAATTCAACATACTAACCACAACATACAAAGCCATTCACAACTCTGCCTCGAGCTACATCACCAATCTTGTCTCCAAATATCACCCAAACCATCCACTCCGCTCCTCCCATCCTCTGGAACTGGCTAGATTAACCTGTCCGGCTATCCTTGCTACCTTCAGGCGATCCTTGAAAACTCATCTCTTCAGGGAAGCCTATCACGCCTCCAGCTAATCTTTTAGGCTTCATATACACAGGACTTTTTTACAACCTCTGCTGAACGATTTAACTTGACAGATAGTAACCCACGTTTAAAACATCAGTTTTGCCGCATTTACATGCCGCGTTTAGCCGTGTTTGCATTTAGAAGCGTTTCTAAATATATATATTTTTTTTTTAAATAGCCAAAAACGAAAAATGCCTGTAAATGAAACGCGGCTAAACGTGAGTTTGGCGCTTGAAATGCCTCTAAACTCAGCTTCTGAACCCATTTTTTTTGCGTTCCAAAAAAGCCTCTAAACTCAACTGCCTAGAAATGACTATAAACGACCCTGTGTACATGTACGGATAAGATAACATAGAGAGAGTTCAGGAGCAATTGAAAAAAATGCCCAACTGCTCCTAAACGTCCGGTTACCAGCAGCAGTGTACATGAGGCCTTACCACTTCCATCAGCTCATTCCCCACAGTTACAACCTTTTGTACCACCTGCCCTACGTTATTAGATTGTAAGCTCTTCTGAGCAGGGGCCTCTTAATCTTCTTGTATTTTATTGTATTATAACTGTATTGTCTCCCTTTTATATTGTAAAGCACTGCGTAAACTGTTGGCGCTATATAAATACTTAATAATAATAATAATAATTCCCATCCTGGGAAATTACTCATTAATCTAATCAAAGTAATTGGGAGCAGAGGAACAACTCCACTCTGTATATACCATTAACTATATAAAGCATAGGAGTCCTTGTGGAATTGTGAACTTATCTAGGTATAGTTATTAATATAGATAATCCCAAATGATGATATACACGATATAGCATCCATCTTTGTGTCAGAGACCTGAAGACAAGATCAACGGTGACGGGAAGATCCTCCAACTGTTGTACAACCAGCCTCAATGTAGCTTCTCACACGCAGAAAGTCTGGTGTGACACTGGAACTCAATAATAAAGGAGCCTCTCTTTGTCACTGGGTTCTTGTGTTGACATTTAAATAGAAGGGGAGGCCCTTAACTCTGGAGAGGGTAAAGTGAAAGTTAATGTCTAGGGATCGTATATGCCCATGATCGTGGGGCCGGCAGGGTACCCATAAAAATATCTTAGACTTTACAAAGGTAATTGCAGGCACAATAAAGCATGTGGAAATTCATTTGGCAGCACTGTTAGTTTGAATACATATGACCTAAAGTATATCACCAATTTTAGCTGTGTCTTGAAGAAATGCCTTGCTGCCATGTGTCAGGTCAGTAGAAGAACCTCTCTGCTGGTTCTTCAGGAATTTTTATTGCAGCCTCATCCACACTGAGCATTTGTTCAGCTATTCTGAATGCCCTTTCTCCTGGCAGGGGAAAGGCTGTTTAAAAAATTTGGTATAAGCCATGAATTGCTGCATATTGCATATGCATTTATGCGCCTGTACACATTTTTTTGTGCAATAATGCATTCTATTGGCAGAATTTTAATTTAGTCTGCCCATTAGAATGCATTAATGTGACTAACCGCACCCTGTGTGTTTA